>JAKLNA010000015.1:0-445593 GCA_022813105.1 Cystobasidium onofrii
TAAAACCCTAAAACCCTAAAACCCTAAAACCCTAAAACCCTAAAACCCTAAAAACCCTAAAACCCTAAAACCCTAAAACCCTAAACCCCTAAAACCCTAAAACCCTTCGTTTCCTGAGTGTAAAAAATGGCTTAGAGGCTCTAAAAACACATTTTCATACTTATACTTCCATACAACACTCATACATGTCAAATACCACTTCAGACTTACCTCAGACTTGCGCAGATCTCATTCCGTCCGGCTCACTTCGTTCGCCTAAAGTAAGAGACCCCTTTAGTGAACCATTAGATCTTCTAGCTCTACACCCGTACATTCTATATTTATGCTTCGTTCGCCTAAAGTAAGAGACCCCTTTAGTGAACCATTAGATCTGCCACTCGAACTTGCTTTCGGACATGTTTTACACGTTTTTGCACCGCATTCAGCTCTCTGCTCGCTGAAGTGTCACATCCTCGCAGCGGCAAGAACAAATATGACCGTTCGCTGCCATCCATTAGCCTTGTGCAATCCAGATGGGGTTCGTAGCGGATTCGTAATATTGCAGAACGGTATTGAGTAGCGCTACATGCATACAATTCTAGGCTACAATCGTACATCCGCAAATAAACGGGCAAGATCTCCATGGCCTGACGACTGCGCAGTGGGTGTCGCGCTTGGTATCGTGGCGGTCCTAGGCTGAACATTGAATAAGCTCAGCAGGCTTGACGCATGTGCTGCTGAGTTCTTTGCAGCAGGAAGAGCCTCGTCCGTGACGATGCGGCTGACTTGCGCAGTAACAGGGCCCTGTAGATGTCCTGTTGATCCATTCTGTCGAAAGGTCATCTTGGTTCCTGCATCAGACGTGCCATTGAGAATGCTGAGCATGTGTTGCGTGGGAGCCTGAGCGGAGTCGAGAGGAGCACTGGGGGGAGAGGACTGGAGAGCAGCATGCACAGCAGCGCTTGATGCAGTATTTGATGTTGCATATGGGTTTGCTGTCTCTTTGACAGAGTCTGCGACTTTCATGAGGCCAGCGGGTTGCCCATCTTCCTGGGCTCGAGTAGCGGAAGCCCCGTATGGTTGTACTTGTCTCAGTTGTTGGTGTATCAGATCCATGAGATCCTTGCCAGGGGACTCTTGCCGAGAAGTGCCCTCGTCGGTAACATCGTCGTCAGTGCTTTCGTCGGCCGACGGAGGCGTTGGAGTGCCAAGCTCAGATGCCAACTGGCCGAGAAGGCTGTACCGAGCTGCTTCACGCTCGGCTTCAGTATAGACGGGACGCATTACGGGATTAATACTGCTATGACTATCAAAGCCGGATGGAGACAGAGCAGAATTCCGATAGTCCGTGAACGATGGTGAGCCGATGCTAGAGAAGGCGTCATGGAAGGCGGAGGGTGCTTTGATAGTACTCGGGCCTGAAGAGGGGTTGGCTTGATAATCAGATGGGAGGACTTGACCTGCTTGCTCGTAGCCGCGTCGCATGATTTGTCGATGCAGATTCTCAACGGTCCGACCAGGACTCTTGGGGATAGGCGATAAGACCTGAAGATTCTGAAGGTAGCGTGCTTGTGATGTAGATTGTGAGGCGGAGGAGGCGTCCTGAACTTTGATGCCGTGCTCTGCCAGAGGAGCAGTAGTTGACTTCACATTCGAAAGTGCGTCTGCTTTCGTTTCTGCGAGCGTGCCAAAGAAGAAGTCTTGCAAAGCTTGAGTTTGCGACTCCAACTGTACAGCTGAAGGGTTTTCTTCCGTTATAGAAGGGCCTGATGTCGATGGCACTGTCGTACTTTCTTCTTGATACGCCTTCGTGATGTTCTTCCGATGGCTCTGTATCCATGTTTTCAACGGGCTGGGGCAGAGAGGGTCAGACAAGGTAAATGCCGAAGCAACTCAATGGCAAACGTACTTGACGAACGGAGTAACCATGTAGCATTTAATGTCTTTCTTTGCAGTCTTGCCCTTCTTGCTCCACGTGGGCAAGCTTGTAAGAGGAGCCCATGCTATTTTCTATGGGAGAATCTCGGTTAATATCAGCCAAACTACTGCTGCTCGAATTCCGAATATGCAAAGCTCACACTGATCTCTTTCCTTGTTTTGGTTTCGAAAAGAGTGTCTTCTGACACGTTTGGAACAATGTAGAGACGTATTCGTTGTTCTTTCATGACACATTCCAGATAGTCATCATCTGGGTAATGGCCGGGAGGTAGCGGCGGCGGACATGTCGCAGAATCGCTTGGATGGGGAACAACTGAAGAATTGAAATGCGGCGAGATATCGTAGCCGGTCTCCTCCCATACCTATAAGCAAATCAGTCAGCGAAAGAACTACTGGGCCTTGTGCTGCTATACTAACTTCTCTGACAGCACAGTCTCTTTCGTCCTCGCCCTGATTGATCTTGCCACGGGGGAAACTCCAGGATGCACCAGATTTCCAGCCCTTGACAACCAAGCATTTATCCCAGCCAGAACTTAATAAGATTGCTCCGCAAACCGGTACTCTTTCCTTGTACCGTAGAAATTGATCATATGCAGTAGCAGCATCGAAATGACTGTCGCATGAAACGCAGATGCATGACGAGCGGTTCAGCAAAAGCACTGGAGACTCCCATTCGAACGCGCTCTACCTTAAGAGGGGATTACTCCTGAAGATGATTTCGGAAAACTTGCGCAATGAGAATGAGGGCAAATGGCTTGCTTGCGGTCGAACAAAGTCCTCGTAATACCAGTGCGCTTGCTCGATCTGAAAGCAAATACGCTCTATGCTTTCAAGTTCTTCTGTGGGCAGATTGACAATGAAGCGACTATGCGTATAGATATGACAGTGTCAGCAGAGTCCCTTCCTCGAAGACGATATTGTGTTTGCTCAACGCCCACGCTTCAGTTATCACTTATGACCCACCTGGACAAGTCGTCCAGCACTTGCTCAAAGTCGAGCGAGCCGAAGTAGGAAGAGCTAGCAATGCCTTCCATAGATGCTTCTAAATAGCTGTGAGCCAAGCGGCCTCATCGGGGAAGCAAGGTACGGTCGGACAGAAGCAACGTGTGCAAAGGTCGAGACCGCATGTCGGGCGGCTCTTGGTCAAAAGCCGATCACGTTAACATGTGTGGGCTGTTTCAGGTTGCGTGCGTGTCCTCTCAAGCACGCCAACTGAGCCCTACAACCATCTCAGTTCTCCCGCTCAGTGTTCTAAAGATACATAGGCCCATTTTCCAAGATTGCTTAGATTGCAGCAGCTTCACTTGTCCGGCTGCACATCGTCGAGTTTGGCTTTCTTTGCAGCAGGACGACCGGCTTTTGCCTGAGGACCCCAGTTGGCAGTCGGGTTTTGCTGATAGCGGATTACTTTCAGGTTTCCAAGCATGGCTGTGTCTGCAGCGACACTGTGGCTGAAGTCCACTTGCGACCTGTAGATTGGTTGCAAGCAAAGCATCAGCCCGAACGCATATACACTTGTTAACGAAGGCTTACTCAATAGCTTTGGACAAAAGCACTCTAGCCGGACTACCATCCTTGATGTTGCTCATAGTGACAGGGTTGGTCTCAATCCATTTCCGGACAACATCAAATATGAATCGAGGCGGGGCATCGGTCTTAATGCTGCCAGCACAAGCGTGCGAACGTGAGACACTGTATCCTCCATTGACCAGAGCAGAAGCCACCTTCAGAAGAGGAGGCGACGTTGCATGAAAGGCGGAAGAGATTCTTGCGGGCGTGAAGTAGAAGGGGCTCTTCAACTCCTGAGTTCGCGTCTGGCTTCAGCAGTAGTCCTTTTTCTGGCTAAGACCGATAATACTCACATGCTGAGCCAAAGTAAGCATTCCAGCAATTCTCTCAGAAGTGCCCAGAGTAACTTTGGGTAAGTTGGCGAGGACTTTTGCAATAAAAGCAGGATTGTGTAAAGGACCGCTCCACATAGGGCCAGCGACCTGGTCACGAACAGTGGTTTAGGTGTTGCGCTTCCATGGGAAAACAGGACGACATACACTGAAGCGGCCATCACACTGTTCGCAAGTCATGCCGCATGGCGGTCCAGAAGCAAGGCCGAAGCGGATATTGCTCTTGTTTCCCTGATCCTTTAGAGTAGCTTTTCCCATATTTTGAACATGGTGTGTTTGGCATTGCTGGCAAACATAGACTAGAGACGTTTGACTGTATCTCGCTGGCATTGTCAGCTGATTCCTGCAGTGCGGAAGGCTGGTATGCCCCACCTGGGTAGTTTTTTCACTTCTGCTGGTCCAGTCCTGACCCGCACGAAGACGCGTATATAGTAGTCGATAGATAATGATATCAGAGGTTCTATATAGCGACCATATCGTGCTGCAGATGTTGCCAGACTGTGCAAAAGTAATCGGAGTGCCTGCGAGAAACTCGTTAGGTTGTTTAAGAGGTGAAGGGTGTGAGACCCACTCCTTCGTGAGTATATTCAGCTTTAATAGGGCTTCCCCCATAGTTGGCGTAGCTGCATGTGCATAGTTGTTAATGCTGAGCCAGATTGCATGGCAATAGGTCGCTTCAGAGTGGACTTACCACTTCTCCGGGTAGTTGCTGCCGGCAAGGACAGCAAGGTCGGTACAAGTGACGCAAAGGAGGCCTAAGTGAGAAACTATTAGCAATTTCTGGCGCAGCTGTGGGTGAAGGCACCTACCGCCATCCGATATTGCCTGCACAGCACCATCGATGAATGGCGCCGCTGTCCCATACGGGTCGAGATCTATAACATCGAAGCGTTCGCCGGAACTTCGATGCGAGTAGAGTGCCGCACTGTGGTGGGGAGCATGACCGGTCAGATCGGCTATCAAGGCCGCCTTCGTAACGATATTAGCAGCGTACCAACAGTCTCCTTGTGAGACGCGGACTTTCGCCTTTGTGGGGCCAGCATGTGCTGGCATGTGCTCTCCCTCTCCATTATCATCGTCGAGGGTATGTTGTGAAGTGCTTTCCTCCGGCTTTGGAGCAGGTGCCCCCAAGTCGTTCCAGTCTACGTTTTGCTGTATGTTGGCTGCTGCTTGCGGTAAGAGATCGTTTGCCAGAACCCACCTGTGACAGTACATTGGGCAGACGGTCAGTAGAAGTGGTAAAACAACACGTAACGCGAATGCGACCCACCTAAGCGCTGGTATTTCTTTGGCATATCGGATCGAGCGGAGTCCGGTTGCAGACAGACCTTCGAAGAGGGTGAAGGTGAATGGCTTGTGAGGTGGATGTTCTGGTGTTTCACTGGCGATAAACTGACAGCAACGCATTTGTTTTGGGTTAGTTCGAACCGTGCGTAGTTTCAGTATAATGGATCAGCATACTGGTTTTGCTTCGGTGACAGCGTCAGCCTCTTCAGTTGCTTGCGGCCGAGGATCCTCCTCGTCATGCTTGCGCTTCTTGTTAGTCTGTTTCAAGCCTGCATGCTGCTTCTTGCGTTCCCACTTTGCCTTCTTTTCTTCATCGACCAGCTCGCTCCACGTGCGTATAGTGAGAGACGAGAGGTCTCTGTTGAACTCCTGGATGGGATTGATGAAGACATCCCTCCCATCAGCGAGCAGTACTTCTGCAGTGGCCTCGCGATGAACAGTGTAGCCGGCAGGGACTTGCTTCTTGCTGCTGGAGGAGCTGTCGATGCTGCTTGTAACGCCCGCTGACACAATGCCGGATGTTGCGGTGCTGCCAGAATCTTGCAGTTTTTCGTTGTTGATGGTGGCAGCTGCCATGGTGGACATGCTGGCAATCCCCCTCACACGCGACACACAGGTATACCGCAGGATACGACGAGGTGCAGCGAGCATTCAACGCATGCTTGCGACCGCGTTTCAGCGTGTTGCCCGTGCTGCAAACCTGCCTGCTGCAGCCTTTCGTCACTGTCACCTTGTATTTCATAGTTTGCCTTCCTCCGGCTCACGGCGGACCGCGGTTGGCTGCATCCACGCCTTTTTCGCAGAGGCCCAACTTTGAGCGGCGCCTTCTTCCTTCTGCTCCACACCCGACACAACCAGTCACCATGCTCGGTCTATCTGCTCGCTCGTTCGCAGCCTCGGTGGGTCAATGGTCAATGCAGCCGGCTTGTTCATGTCCTGGCCATTCGTGCTGACTGCCAATACTGGCTTCCCATCATCTTGCTGTCTCTCTCTCCGCCCCTGCCCGGCATCCCTCTATGCATGCAACCACAGGCTCGCACCGCTGGACTCAGACGATCCACTGCAGTCCGATACTCGTCCACCAAGGTATGCACCTGTCTTTGCGTGCCCCTCCCGCTGCTTCGTCTGGCTCATCTGGCTCTGCTCCTCCTGCCTTCCTCCGGCCCTCAAAACTTCGTGATCTTCGCTTATCATGGCCCGGTGACTCTACCACCTGACTGCTCAACCCCTCATAACAACACAAACACCACCTCAACGACAATCATCCCACACTCCTCCAGGGCGTCATCGAGACTCTCGCCGAGGTCATCCCGGAGAGACAGGAAATCGCAAAGAAGCTCAGAGCTGAGCATGGCGACAAGAGCCTCGGTGATATCAAGGTTGAGAATGTCTTTGGCGGCATGAGAGGCCTCAAGGTCATGCTCTGGGAACCTTCCGTACTCGATGCCAACGAGGGTATCCGATTCTGGGGAAAGACCATCCCTGAATGCCAGGAAGTCCTCCCCAAGGCTCCAGGCGGCTCCCAGATGCTTCCCGAATCTATGCTTTTCTATCTCTGTAGGTTGCCTCCCCTTATCGTGGCATACTGCGACCTCCTTTCTAGCTTATCTGACACATTCCTTATTATTCGCAGTGACAAGCAAGGTTCCTTCCCAGGCTCAAGCCGACCAGTTCGTCGCTGAACTCGCCGAGCGCTCCCAAATCAGCCCTGCTCTCGAGAAGATCATCGACTCTTTCCGTGCGTATAGGCATTCACGCCCTCTTATGATATCGCTCATTTGGTTTCTTCCCTATGTACAGCCAAGACACTCCACCCCATGACACAATTCTCTATGGCCGTCGCTGCCCTCAACCACGATTCCAAGTTCGCTGCTGCCTATGCTGCCGGAATGAAGAAGTCGGAGTACTGGAAGTCTACCGCCGAGGATGTTCTGGACCTTTCTGCCAAGGTCTGGCCCATCGCTGCCCGCATCTACCGCAACACCTACATGGACGGCGGCAAAAACGTCCCAGCTCTAGACAAGTCTAAGGATCTTGCCTGGAACTTCGCCAACCAGATTGGACTTGGTGACAAGACTGGCTTCATCGAGGTCATCCGCCTATACAACGCCATCCACAGTACGTAACTTGCTCTTCTGTGCTACGGCGCCTGCGACACCGAAACTGACTGCCATGTACGCGTATAGCCGACCACGAGGGAGGAAATGTCTCTGCCCACACCATCCATCTCGTCGGATCCGCCCTCTCCGATCCATTCCTCGCTTACTCCGCCGGTCTTGCTGGCTTGGCTGGTCCTCTCCACGGTCTCGCCAACCAGGAGGTTCTCCGCTTCATCCTCGACATGCAGAAGCAGGTTGGCAACAACCCAACCCAGGAGCAAGTCAAGGACTTCATTTGGAGCGTTCTCAAGAGCGGCCGTGTCATCCCAGGATACGGTCACGCCGTTCTGCGAAAGCCCGACCCTCGATTCGTTGCTCTACAACAATTCGCTGCCAACGACTCCGAGATCAGCCAGGATCCTATCTTCAAGCTAGTTAACGCTGTAGGCCTTCGTGTATTTCGGATGCACCGTTTTGGTATTGACACGATCTGCTATTGTAGATGTACGAGGTTGCCCCAGGCGTCCTGACCGAGCACGGAAAGACCAAGGTACGACGAGCTGGATCTTGATACTCCTCAAATGGGCTGACATACTGATCTTTGCATCTCATCTCTTGCAGAACCCCTTCCCCAATGTAAGCACATCGAGTTTGATCTTTACGCGTGCGGTCTCAGCCTGTTGTTCCTAAATCTTCACCTCCTACAGGTTGATGCCGGATCCGGAATGCTTTTATACCACTATGGTCTAACTCAATTCGAGTTCTATACCGTCATCTTCGGTATCTCCCGAGCTATGGCCAGCGCCCAACTCGTCTGGGACCGAGCCTACGGTGCGTAGCTTCATAGAACTCATTTCCAGCTAAGTACTGATAGGCCGTATCTTCCAGGTCTCCCAATTGAGCGACCCAAGTCTTTGTCGCTTGACGCTTTGAAGAAGTTGATTGGCGCATAAGGCCTTCGCTAAAACACATACGGCAACGCTGCCAACGGAAAATCAATTATGCACGCTGTCGATCCAAGCATCAGAGTTGTGATTACGTAATATATAGTCAGAACCTGGCACTTTGTGTGATCCAAATGCTTGTTTGCTGCAATCGTAATAGACTTCTAAACTCAGTCCGCTTAGATGGGTATCAAAACGGCTATTCAGCGCAAGCTGGAGTTCGAGCAGACAACCCCGTGTTCGTTCACTTGACAGAGCCGTTGGACTCAGCTTGCATGGTCATGTTGTCTGTTGGCATTGACTGTGGAAGCTAGCATACCCTGCATCTACTTGTGCCAGACATTTGTCGAAGCTTCTCGTGCCTTCTAGAAGCACGTGTGCCCCGCGATCGGGCTATTGTGGTAGACGTTTACGCAGGACGGACTCGACACCTCTTCGCAGCGTCTTGCTTACATAGAGGACAACACATATCAGCGAAATTATACTGTTACACGCATCTCCACTGGTCACACTATCTCACTATCCAGCGAATAGAGGATCCTAATGGGTAAAGACTACTAGTAAGTCCATATCTGTGTCGTCAATGATGGTGTGAAAGCTGTAGCGTCTCGGAGGTCCTCCGTTGGGCAGAAGTTCTAACGCGATATTGCTTTCGATATGAATAGCGCATTACTTGGTGTCCCCAAGAGTGCAAGCGACGATGAACTCAAGAAGGCATATAAGAAATTGGCTTTAAAGGTGAGTGGGCGTAGTCATTACCGTTCCGGATTCAAGAAGCTGACTGCTATCACGATATTCCCTTCTGGTTGCTACCTTTACAGCATCATCCAGGTATGTGATGACAACACGGTGGTGTCATGATGCCCACCTGCTGACTATGACCTTCTCTCTCGCTCACAGACCGTAATCCTGACAATCAAGAAGCAGCGTCGAAGAAGTTCAAGGAGGTCAGCGAAGCTTTCGAAGTCCTTTCAGACAAGGATAAACGTCAAATATACGATGCATATGGCGAAGAAGGTCTGAAGGCTGGACCGCCGCCTCCCGGTGCGAACGGAGCTGGGCCTGGTGGTTTCTCTAGCTTCGGAGGTGGTGGCGGAATGCCACAAGGCTTTAGTTCTTTTGGCGGCTTCCAGGCTAGCGATCCCAACGACATATTCGCTCAGCTCTTCGGTGGACTAGGCGGCATGGGCGGAGGCCTTGGAGGTGGAATGGGCGGTGGTAGACGAGGAGGACGAGGCGGCTTTACGACCTTCTCAACTGGAGGCGGAGGCGGCATGCCCGGTGGAATGAGCATGGACATGGACGACGACGATGATTTCAATGGCTTCACATCTGGTGCTCAACGGCGGCAAGCTAGAAAAGGCCCAGCCCCTGCACCAACGGAGATCGTTCGTCCTCTAGCTCTCACATTAGAAGAGTTATACAAGGGCACTACCAAGCGCCTCAAAGTCAGCCGAAAGCTGCTCAGTGGTGTAAGTCTTAAATCAAGTGTAGTCGCTCACAATTGTTGCTGACAACGCACTGCATAGGCCACCGAAGAGAAAGTCTTGACAATTACCGTAAAGCCAGGCTGGAAACCTGGCACGAAGATCAGATTTGCCGATTCTGGAAATGAAGAAATCAAGGATGGCCATGTCGTATCGTCTACTATTGTGTTCGTTGTTGAAGAAAAGCCACACGCTCAATTCAAGCGCGAGGGTGATAATCTCGTTCACACTGTGAAGATTCCTTTGGTCGAAGCACTATGCGGACCTTCTCCCTCATCGTCCTCATCCATCTTAGGGCGATCCATCAACTCGCTCGACGGGCGCAAAGTCACGTATAAGTTGCCCAATGGCATACTCAAGCCCGGCCAGGAGATCATCGTCATCGGCGAGGGTATGCCTTGCAAAAGCGGGAAGGGTAACATGGTGATACGGTTGGATATAACTTTCCCGAACAGCCTGTCGGAAGAGAAGAAAACCCAACTGCGAGAAATCCTCTCGTAGCTTAATTAGACAGTGGTAGGAAACATCGATGTATCATATCAAGCCGGACTTGTTCTTTGATCCGCAGTTTTCGTAATGTAGCTGTTTTTCCATCGTAATCGTGCATGTACTATTTAATCTCCTTTCTGCAAACTTCCTTTTCTGCTCGTGTTGACCAAGTACGTTGATCATGGAGTTTCCACGAGCAAGCTATCATCAGTCGACTGCAGCATAGGTGGCGAAAATTGCGATTACGTCGAGACAGTGTCGCTAAGTCTCTCTTCCACTACTACAATCTAGACCGCATGGCTTGACTTGCCTCATGCTGGACCTGATGATGTCAAAGCTCTGCGAGAACCTATCGCAATCGTGACTTTCTCACTACTGCACATAGAAGCACCCGGAAAGGATCATATTGCAAACAAGCCGAACAAATTGTGTCAGTGCAGCCACACGGAATCGCGCGGAAAGAAACAAGATGGTCGTTAGCACTGAACTGTATGACATCCTGTAAGTAGTTTGACCGGTATGAGCTGTGTTTCGGCCTAATGCGAGCTCCTCACAGTGAGGTGCCACCATCATGCACTGCAGCCGAAATCAAGGCAGCATATCGACGACTTGCTATGCTCCATCAGTAAGTTTCGAAAAGGCTCAAGAATGCCACTTTAGCTCAAGCAGATGTTTTAGTCCGGATAAAAATTCTGGGGCATCTCATGAAAAGTTCCAGGCTATTCAAGGCGCGTACGAAGTGCTGTCCGACCAAGAAAAGCGTGATGCATATGATCGTTTCGGTGGCAGCGGCAGCGCAACCGGCCAGTCGGGACCGTCTGGTCCTGGATATCGAGGCGGCTTCAACTTTGATGACGTCTTTGGAGGTTCTTTTGGGAATGATTTCTTCTTTAATGGTATGGGGAGCTCTAGTCGTCCTGGACCAATGCCCAGCCGCAAGAAGCGCAAAAGTCGCGGAGATGATCAAAAGGTGGAACTCCCGGTGACCCTGGAAGAAGCATATACAGGTCAAGAGAAGACATTTGGGATTGACCGACAAGTCATTTGCCCTCGCTGTACCGGGTAGGTCCGATTTTGCGCACAATTTCGTTATTCCCCCGCTAATTTTACGAGCATTAGGTCCGGCTGCAAGGTTGGAACAAAGGCAAGGCAATGTACTGCATGCGACGGTCACGTATGTCTTGCGCTGCTCTCTGGAACTGGGTTGTCCCCATTGTTTGTGCTGATGGTCTTCCATTATCAGGGCATCCGTATGGAAGAACAAAGACTTGGTCCAGGCTTTGTTACTCGTCGGCAAGTCATATGCTCGAACTGCAGAGGCGAAGGAGAGATTGTTGCCACGCGAGATAGGTGAAGCTGTCTGCATCTGTGACACTCTTATCGCGCAGCTGATGTGAAAAGGTATAGCTGCAAGAAATGCAAAGGCAGTAAAACTATCAGGCAGAAGAAGACCGTGTCTGCTTTAATCGAACGCGGAGCAAGGACTGGCGATCGTATCGTTCTGAGGGGTGAGGGTGAAGAGTATGTAAATGAGATCCAATTCCAGAGAAACTGCCAGTTTACGAATGCACTTTGACATTGTTGCCACGTTCCAGCCCGGACAACAGACTGGCGATATAATCTTGATAGTGCAAATACTCCCACATCCATCCTTCAAACTGATTTCAAATACGAACGACTTGAAAGTGTCCGTCAGCATCAACCTTTCCGAAGCTCTACTGGGCTTCGAGCGTGTTGTGCTTACTCATCTGGATGGACGTGGATTACGGGTTAGAGCTCCGCCGCCTGGCAAACCAGGTTACAGGGTTTTCAAGCACGGCGATGAACTGCTCATCAGGGGTGAAGGCTTCCCTGGCCGTCGAAGTCACCTCATAGGGGACTTGTTTGTGAAGATTCGACTTGAAATGCCGACTGCTGAACATATGGCATCGTTCCACTCAGAGCAGCAAGCGGTAGGACGGGTTGAGCATATGCAACGCTTTGAAACCATTTCTGACCACGCGCATATATTTGCGTTCTTGAACTAGACCCTTGCACACTGTCTCCCTGCAAAGCGGCCCAGTATCGAAAGTCAGGATCTCATTGAGGATGTGGAATTCGCGTCATCGGTAAGCATTGGGCGTTTCGTCATAAATCAAGCGGATGCTTACCACTTCGGGTTTTATCTAACGACATGTACACTACAGAAACGGAGACGCGAGCACAGCTCAGCTTCGGAGAGCATTCCCTCGACAGACGGTCCAGCCGGCAATGTAAATGCTGGACACGACAATGGCTGCTATCAGCAGTGAAACATGCAATAATGAGTGGAAGTACTTCATTGAAAGCGAGACCAACAGCCACGATCTTGAGGAGCGCCGTAGAGCAAAAGCAGTGCATGACCACATAGCTGCTTGCAAAACTGAAAGCAGGGCTGTCACCCCTACGCTGGAATATCGCTCTAGAGCATGGGAAACAGTATCTTTCCAGTGCGGGAGAAAGGGCAGTTAGAGCGGTCAGCGACTAAGGTTTTAGGATATTGAGGTGATGTAGCTATCCGCTCTGGTAAAAGGCAGACACTCGCTCTCGAAACCGGGATTTCGAGGAACAGTCGGAGCCTATACGCACTATTAGACATGTCGTTGTAAGAATAAGCAGCGAAGCTGCATCCTCTGGGAAATACAGAGATCCCATCTTACAGATCGGAATCTCGGCAGTTTCGACGAAGGCTTGACTGCGTCCGCTGTGTTAGACCGGCGTCATCGTTTTGCGGCCTTTCTTTCGGCAACACCTGTCTTGCCTTCAGACTAAATAAGCTACACGCCAGTCATCTGCTATCACACGCTTACTTCGCAAATATGGGACTAGCAAGCAAAGTAAGTGTCCTATATGCTTATTGAGTGGCACGGACAACGCTCTGTTGCCGTGCTGTCACGCTGTCACTGAAGACCGGTGGAAGAGCTTCAAGCCTTGGCATTGTGATGAGGCAAGTCAACTGACTGGTGCCATCGTAGCTTGCAGCAGCGAATGCAAATGCCGGTGGTAATGCTGGTGGAGGGTATGCCCCACCACAGACCGCGCAGTCCACATATCCCGGTCAACAGCAGCAGCCGTCCTCTTATCCTGGCCAGGCGCATCCCGCACCGCCTCAAGGTGGCGGCAGCACTTACCCGGGACAGCAACAGGTAAATGGAACACATTAGCATATATCATGGATCCCACTCACTTAAGCACTATCACTTCACTCTCCTCAACTGTCCGTCATCTCATGTGATCCCGCTGTGACGTTCACGCTACGCACGACAAACCGCCTGCCGGTCCCGCTCTCCTGCATTATTCATGACAGTATGGTGCTCCATCGGGACCACCGCCCTCTGGGTCCAGACCCCAAACCTACGGTCAGCCATCTGGACCCCCACCTGGTCAAACTTCCGGCTCCTATGCCCCACCATCCGGTCCACCACCTGGACAGTCTGCATTCGGAGGTGCCCAAGGTCAGTACGGCCAGCAAGGCCAGTACGGTCAGCAAGGCCAGTACAGTCAGCAAGTCCAGTACGGTCAGCAGGGCCAGCAATCTGGTCAACCGCCGCAATACGGACAATCCGCATATGGCCAGCCTGGGCAGCAACCCTACGGCGCACCTCCAGGAGCTCCTCCGAGACCCGGGCAGCAGCAATACAGTCAGACCCCTGCTCCCGCCACGACTACTGGCTCCAACAATGATCCTCGCTATATCCTAAGTGTTCTGCAGCAATGCGTTCAGGAACAGCGAATCCAAGCCTTCTACCCGCCTGGCTCCCTTGAGCCCCTTGCACAAAAAGTTGCACAATCCGGCGTTCTTGACAGAATCGCAACTGAATGGAGAGTGAGTTACTTGCATTGCTATATTCGCTTTTAGTACCAGCTTTCTTAGGCGATTACATAACTTCTTCAGATGCCCAAGGAAATCGCTTCCGACCTCGTCAAGCTCTCTTTGTTCGATACAGTCTTATACCTTGATGATTCCGGCTCTATGGCGTTTGAGCAGGGTAGGTCAATCTGCACAGTGAATGGGATGCCGGCTGAATCTTCCTTTACGTGCACCCTCAAAGGCGGAGAGCGCATAGATGACCTTAAGCTCATTCTGAACCGAGTAGCGTATGCATGCTCTCTGTTTGATCAGGACGGCATTTCCGTGCGGTTCATGAACTCCAACGTCGATGGTGATAATATCACAGACGAGCGATCTGCTTCTGCACTCTTGCAGAGAGTCCGCTTCTCGGGATTGGTGAGCCGCAGCAAAAAGCCCAACAGCAACGCCGTCTTACATGTTTCACCTCCTCAGACCCCGTTAGGTACATCTATGGATCGAAAAATTCTACAACCTTTGATTCTTGGTCCAGCCAGAGCTGGCAGGTTGCAGAAGCCTGTTCTGATCATCACAATCACCGATGGGTACGCTAGAACATTACGTACAAGGAGCTAGAGTAACTGATATAAGCGTTGCTCTTGATAGCGCACCGGCTGGTGAAGACCGCTATACAGTCACAAAGGTGATTACGAATGCCAAACGAGAGCTAGCAAGAACTGTAAGGCACATATAAAACTCGTATTAAGATAGTCTAGCGGCTAAATTTTCATCCCCACTGCAAGCGTTACGGTCCGGACGCTATATCTTTCCAGATTGCGCAGGTCGGCGAGGATCAAAAGGCTCAGGCATTCCTTGGCGAATTAGATAACCATCCAGAAGTTGGAGAACTTGTCGATGTCACCTCATCATATGAGCTGGAGTCTGCCGAGATGATGGCTAAGTCTGGTCAGGAGTTGACCCCTGAACTCTGGCTCGTTAAGCTTGTGAGTCGAGCTACATTCAATGTCCTTCGTCGAGCTGTGGGTCTAAGTAGCGCCTGTCATATCTATCGCTTATTCAGCTGCTCGGTGGCATCGATGACAGCTACGACGTAAGCGCTTTCAATTATTGCGAAACTTGGTAGCGTGCTGATACTTGTTTCCTTCTCCAGGAGAAAGATGAGAAGTAGCCGATTTTTCGTTCGACAACCTGAACTGCGGCCGTCTGAAAGTATTATATGTATCACTAAAGTATGGCTACCATATTGAATTGAAGAATGTATCACAATATAATTTTACCAAATGTTAGCCATTGACCCAAATCCGTTCTGCAAGTACTGCTGAAATTTTGTTGGCATGTCATCAATCTGCGTGCGTCAGGTGTGCCAGCTAATTGACGTTCACATAAAGAAAAGAACATCGGCGTTTTTGTTCCTGAGGATGAGCTGAAGCCGGCGAGGTCAGGCCTGATCTGAGGTATTGTACATCCCAATACACGCTTGTCGTCGAATTCTGGGAAGTCACAACATCGAAGCCTCGATGGGTACGGAATGAGGAGCCGGCCAGAGCGACAGCAGCATCACTCTGAATCCGTATGCATGTGCCCAACAGGCCGATTATGAGGGTTACAATGCTTTTGCTCTTGCAAAAGACCCTCAGGTACAAAAGGTTGGTCTTATTCGCAGAAACAGGGGGGTCACTAGGATACTACGATAACATGGTTATCCACGCCAGCAAGAAGAAGAGTAGAATAGCGGGATACACAGCCAGAAATGCCCTCGAATCTTCCAGCCTCGTTCCACCTAAGAAATTGATAGCAGCTGTGTCAAAGGGAAGTGAATTAGCGGTAACGTATTGAGATCATGTGAATGCTCCTTTTACTTACCAAACACGCTCCAGCCAAAGCATACGAGACAGATGGGCAACCTTATCCAGAGTATACGAATGAACGTAGCTATAAAAGCGGCAATGTCTAAGGGAAAGAGACAATAACCCAGTACGCAAAGCGATTGAAGGAAGGATCTGGGAGCCACAAGTCATTTGAAGATCCTCAAGCGATGCGGTCTAGCTCATACTCACACCTTGCCGCCTAACAGCTTGCAATTCAGTGTGACCACCACACTGCCGACGCTCACGATCACGAAGACCCCGGTGAAGACCGATAATGACTGAGCTGGCGGAGCATCCCACGAGAGCAGGATTGCCAGGGAGACGGTGAAGAGTAGTGGACCCCAGAGATCCCAATCTCGTAGTACAGCGTTCCCAGAGGATGGCCGCAGGACTTGTACTACTTTGTTACCAATTGCTCTGAGGTCGCGTAGCTTTCAGGTGAATTGCAGCGGCAGTGTGACAGATAAGCAACGCGATTAGACACCTTTCCTCCTGTTCGGATTTCCATGAAGACTGTCTGAGCTTACTAAACTATCGCTCACGCTCTCGTCCAAGCTGCTCACGCCAGTATATCGTGTTTCCACCTTGATACCGCCGATTTCCGTTCGCAGTGGTCGAGCTGAAGCCCCGCCTATCTTGCCGCTCAGCCCCGGCGATGCAGCTCTGGATCCGCTCTGTGAGGGAGGTGCCAGGGTATCTCTCTGCTCTGAACCTTTGCCTTTGTTCTTGGCGGCTGCGCTCGTTCCTGGGATGGCCACCAGGTCATCCTCATCGTCATCCGGTTCAATGGTGACAGCCGCATGGTGCGAAGGGACGTCGTAGCCCTGTGACATGATCTTGTGACGATTCTCTGTATATGGCAGCTCGACAGGATAACATGCGCAGTTAAGTTGTACTGAAAGCTGGCCATCAAGCTCGACTTCTTGACAATCATGAACGCGATCGGGAGCCTGCTGAAGCCCTGGGAGCAATGCTCGTGTAGATTGGCATCACACGGACACACGGAGATCAGAAGTCTGCAGCTGAAAATGGGATAGTCATCTGCTGGCTTAGCTTGCTTACAAGATGGGAGAGAATTGCTTCGGGCTCCATCCCATCTCTACTAGTAAATCAGCTTGTGCTCCTTAAAAGCACGTGCAGGTGGTACAGAAGAACCTGCCAACACCTGGGTCTACTCAATGCAGGGCATCAGCTCTCTGGTCCCCTTTTCCTCTCTGTGTCTCACTCATTCGTACTGCCATCGTGTGTGGCTTTACTTTCCTCACAGCAGCGTATGTAATAAGCCAACGTGGATCCAGTCCGTTAATTTCAGTTTCAGCCTGATTTATCAGACAAATAGGACAAGCCAAACTGAAAAATCCTGAGCTCCCGCTGTTAAGCGGATACAGTGCCTGTGGTCCCTATGAAGCGAGACTGCTTGCATATGATCTTTCCATGCGCCACACACAGGACAAGATACAACGCATGCAACACGTTTTTAAGGCTGGTAGAGATCCGGTTGATATACTGGGACACATTACCTGTTTTCTGATCTGGTATATGCACACAAACGTGCTATTATACTGTGACTCTTCTGCCCGTATCCATCTGTCGGCTCTTCGTTTGCCGAAGCCAGATCCACCCTCCCTCAGCCTTCCGGATGATCATTTCAACTCCGGCTGCAAACATCTGATGACCCGCATTCAGCGCGCAGATTGGCTTTTTCTTGTGAACTTGCTTGGATCGAATCACGCTTTTCTCTCCTCTTGTTATATCGTCTGCAACGCATCATTCTAGTCCACCATGTCCCAAGTCAACGGAGTCAATGGCCATGCTGAAGAGAGCAAAGCCAAGAAGGTCTACCTGTTCGGTCATAACCTCAAGCGAAGCTGTCACTTTCAAAACATAGACTTGTCTTTCAGAGCTTGTAAGCTGACACTAGACTTCGGCAGACTCGCCCTTCCTGCACAACACTATCTTCCGCCTGATGGGCATTCCCTACACCTATTACCGCTATGAATGCAGCGATGTCAACGAGATCCTACCGATCACCAAGCAACCCGACTTTGGAGGTTCGTCGGTCACAATGTGAGCCCGGCGGCATGGTGCTGCTGCGTTTTATTCTGTACTATCGCATCAAGTACTCACAGAACCACATTTAGGCCAAACAAAGTTGCCATCCTCAAGCACTGCGACGATCTAACAGATGAAGCCAGACAAGTAGGCGCCTGCAATACCCTATTCTGGCGCACGGAAGCGGATGGGTCCAGAAAGCTTGTAGGACACAATACTGAGTACGTGAAAAACAGACTTTGCTCTTAGTTGGCTTCGGCTGAAGGTCGCTGGCAGCACCTTCGGTGTGAGAGACAGCTTCCTCAAAAGTGGCACTCAGGGAGTCAATTCTAGCGGAAAGCCAGCTCTGGTTGTCGGAGGCGGCGGTGCATCTCGGTATGTATAGCTTGCGTGTATTGGCATCACCTGGATATAATACTGAACCTGTCCTGCCTTCCTCGTTCAGTGCTGCTGTGTATGCGTAAGTATCGCCACCTAGGCGGCCCTAAAAATCAAAGACTGACGCGCTCACCTTCTTCTGCAGTCTCGCTCAGCAACTCGGCTGCAATCCAGTCTATATCGTCAATAGAGATGCAAAGGAAGTTGAGGCCATGCAAGCTGATATGCCGGCCCTTGCATCCAAAATGAAGCACGTTACAACCCCTGAAGAGGCAAAGTCTTTGGCTGCGCCCGTTTACATGTACGTGCAGCTTCTGACCGGAAAACACGTCTCCACACAGTCCCTGATTAGATCTCCCCCTTACAGTGTGTCCGCTATACCATGCTTCCCTCCCAAGACACCCGAGGAAATCGCTGCTCGAGCTACATTGGAAGCCTTCCTCGACAAAGAAGAAAAGGGTGATCTACTGGAAATGTGCTACAATCCTCACATTTGGACAGACATGTGTACAATTGCTCAAGAAAAGGAATGGAAGATCATAACCGGTGAAGTTGCCATGTTTTGGCAAGGAATCGAGCAACAGAAAGTTTGGCATGGTGTTAGCGAGAAGGATCTGCCTGTCGATGAGACTCTTCGTCGGGTGTCACAACAAGTGAAAGCGGACAGCGTCAACCATGCGGACCCGCCTGAGTAATCGAGGTAAATGAAGTTAGTATGGGTGGCATAGGTGCAAAGTTCGAGCGAATTGAATGTTGTTGTAGTGTCATTTTTCCGTTCATCTTGGGTGCGGATCATATTTGCAATTTTTATATATAATGCGATACGTCTGAGAGGCCTGTCCGTAGACGCACACTGATATACTTGCCACCTGGCCATAGTCTAACGTATCATATTAGGGCGCAACCATGCCCTTCCAGACCGGAGGGTAATAGAGCCAAGAGCAGCATGGCAAAACACGCCAAGTCAACGAAGAGCGACTGTTATATTACAGGGAGAGCCGCAGCAATGCAGCTAAGATAGGCGCTCTGAAAAAGCCTAAGAAAAGGAGTACAATATCGAAGGTCGACTGTAAGGGAGTAAACACTGACTCTGATGTAGGATGTCGGAAACAAGGTAGAAAAGGGATAGTGTAAAACAGTTTTCGTGCCGAAAACTAGCAAAGCAACATGCTGTGAGAGGAAACACAGTAGGAAAGAAGATGAAAGGAGTGCCGGCATTTGAAAAGAAGGGTCATCGGCTGTGAAGTGGTGAAAAGGGTATCGTAAGGACCAGAATGCTTCGATAGATTTGAAACAGCGGCTAGAGGCCTCATGATGGTATGTCACATAATTGCAGAAGATGGGAAACGACGAAGGTGTAACAAGCGAGGAATAGGGACAACGAGAGGGTATGGACTTCTGGATCTCGATGCGGTGTATATATATTCGAATGACTGTGAAGGCCGCCTGGATCTTGCATATTCAGGAAACTGGCCCAGTAGAGCTGCTCGTGAAGACTGAACACTCAAGAAGATGCATATCCTGTCTTCTTGTGGAACCCTCAGAATGCTTTTTCTCTCGACCGGGATTACTTCATAGAGAGTTCGTGAGCACGTGAAACACTTTCCAAAGTCTGTTTCGCCCACTGTCTAGCAAAGATAGAAGCCTTGAGGAACTTTTTGCTGCTGTACTTTTGATAGACGAACTTGTCTTCAAAGTCATCGGCAGCTATAGCAGAGAGAATGAAGGATGTTGGCGTGGCAAGTTGGGTTTCCGTGTATTTCGAATAGTAGATGAAAGCTTCGTTCTGCCAAAGGGACCAACCACAGCAAGAAATGGTCAGAAGCCAGTATAGACATAGCATGAGGTACACTCCGCTTACCCAGTCGCCACCCAGCATACGTCTAGCCAAGTACATACCAACGGCCGCAATAAGCGAAGGTTTCGCCCGTAGGAACCGATGGTCGAGCAGAGTAACTTCCATCAGGAACTTCGATAATGTTCTCGTCTGAATATCATAGTCATCGGCTTTGCTAATGCGGCGAACCCAACTGTATGGCGAGCAGTAGTTTGAGATTTTAAAGTCCAGGCACTGAACAGATACGATCAGCCCTGCATCACTGCGGAAAAATGTCGAAGTTGAGCAGGAGTGCAGCTCACCTGTAGGAGTATCCGCTCCCCTTTCAGAATCTCCTCCCTCGAATAATTATTTTCAGTCATATACACAAACTCATCCACTGAAGGAGCCATGATTTCTTCATATTTCGCAGCGACAAACATAGCTGTAATACCGACAAGCTGGAGCTTAACCAGCGAGACGATTCTACTAGATAAGAAACGGTCGACAATATTGATTGTGATCCATAGCGTCTCGGGTAGCATATGGTAGCGCATGTGAACTTGTAGGAGCCAGTCAATGAGAGTTGCTCGCATGGGCCACTCGATTTCCGTCTGGAGGTCCATATAGTTGGGATTGGCCATGGTGGCGGTCTGTTGAAGAGTAAAATGGCGTTTGGAACAGTCAGTTTCCGTAAACACCGCAGAGGTTTACAACGGAGTACGAGCTACTCCTGACGACTCACCTCCAATTCCTCCATATATTCGAAAATCTCATCACTATATTCAGCAACCATTGAAATATCCCAAACATCCAATTCCTCTCTATATTCCTTCTGAACTTCCAATACTTTCCTCTCTGCCTCCCTTTGCACAGTAGCTCTCAAAGCCAACCAATCATCGGGGTCAATTTCTGACTTTTTCGCACTTCTACTGCCAGACGTTGAATGTCCTCTCTTTCGAGTTTGAGTACGTGGTGCTTGTGCTGCAGGAGCGACTTCCGCAGCATCATCAATAAGGACAGACTTGCCATCGATTTGCATAGAGGCTTGTCCGACTTGAGCTGAGCCACTACTGCCTTGCTCATTGAAAGCCTGATCCAAATCAAGTTCAAATGTATCGTTCGAAAAGTCACCTTCAGCGGCATTGTGGTCAATGTGATGCTGTTCAGAGACACTCTCCATAAGCTCATCTTGAGACTGTGAAGAACCAGCTTCATCGGTGGTGCCATTGCTATTCGAAGCACTTCTTGAATCCGCTTCAATGCCTAAGCCTTTTCCTTCGTACGAATCACCCTCAACGACAGTATCGAGTAGCTCTTCGAATGTATCTTGCGAAGCGGTGGCAGCAGGAGCAGCACCCCAGTTGCCCGTTCCGATCCGTGGAGCACCAGGAGCGACTGCAGAGGAAGATGAAACGGCGGTAGCATTCGAGTGAACACTAGCATTATCAGACTGAGTTCTGCTCCGACGGTGAGGATGGACGCCAGCTGGTTCAGCAAGGTTATGTAGGGAAGATTGGGAAGACTTGGTGGAGATGGTAGCAGAGTGTCTGGAAGCGGCGGAAGTGGAACGAGAGTGGGTGGTCGCATTTGTGGCAGTTGCAGAGACAGACTTGGCCCCTAGGGGCTTGTTGGATAGGACGGAAGCAGAACGGGCTCGACCGCTGGCAGCGGTAGTGGTGGCGATCGTTGTTGTGATCTTGCCATCCTTGCCAGAGGTGCGCTGGTCGACGAGCTGAGGATGAGGAAGAGAGTGATGGAGGGCGGAAAGTGAGTACAGAATAACATGACCATTGATGCAGAGAGGGGGATTCAGAAGGACAGGCAAAGCGAGAGAGATGGGATCGGTTGATTGTAGGAGAAGAAGCCAGAGAAGCAACAATTACAAACATCAGAACTTGAGCGGTTTCATCCGTAGAAATCAAGACGACGAGCCCACCTTATTCGCATTGCTTAAGTCGCCCAACACACGCCTGGGAGCAGCATTGAGTGCCTTTCCATCTTTTCCAGCTGCTTTGCCGACAGTAGCAGCTTTACCAGTGGGCACGGAAGACAGGACAGCAGCAGACGAAGATACCCTCGCTAGCATGCTCGAGGGACGATTGATGGCATTGTTGATTGAAGGGCCACCGTTTGCCCCATGCCCTAGTACGCTCTCATCTACGCTCATTGACTTTGCCAGTGGAGCACGTGATGCTCTTCTTGCTCGAGGCTGGAGGGGGAGAAGTGCGAAGACGAATTAGCATTCGACAATTGATAATGTGAGAATGTAATCATGCATCACCCACCACCTTTGTCGCTGCAGGATTGCCAGCAGCAGCGGCGGCAGAGGCATTGGAGGAGTAGTGAGCCATGTTGGACGAAGCCAGGCCAAAGACTCAAGAGCCAGTCGAAGATGGCTTGACAGGGGCAGTACACCAGACTAAGCTAGAGTATTGTAATAGATTGACGTTATTGTGTACACGACCAGTCGCATGAAGTCGAATGAGGATGATGGAAGATGAGAGTTTCGACGGGCAAGCAAGAGCAGCAGTGTTTGTTTTGTTGTTGACGCCAGGGAGAGAGAGAGACAATCGGAGAAGGAGAGGGAAGACGGGAGAGACGAGGAGGGAGACCAAGAGAGACAGAGAGAGTATGTTGAATGACAAGCAATCAGTGTGTGCTTGTTATTGTTTTTAACTGCCTCCAGCTCACCTCGCTTTCAAGTCGAGTCTGCACACCCACTCCTCTTCAAGGGGAGCTCGAGCTGGCTATAGGGAGGCTCGGAGGGAGAAGCAGAGCGAGGACAAGGAGAAGCAGGCAGGTGGAGTAGTCTCTGTCTTGAAGTATCGCTGCCTTGAAGATGATGGATGGCCCGCTGAACAGAGAAGAGAGGCAGACCATCTCATCTCTCTCGTCGTCGCAAACATGTCAATAGTAGGCGCGCCTCTGGTGATCGAGAATTGGAGCAAGCAAGGAAGACATGCAGCGTGCCAGTATTTACACGGTGTAGACTAGATGGGTGACGACTGATACAATGAATATGCAGCATTCACTATATCCACTTGGCTGTGTCAAATTGAGATGATATTCGCTCCACCCTCCTTGCTCCTGCCCTGCTGCTGTCCGTCCTCGCTCGCTCGCTCGGACTGATCGCATCCAAACCAAACACCAAGACAGGGGAGGGGAGGATGGTGAGGACATCGACCAACGAGGAGGATCAACATCTCTGTCTCTCTTCTCTTCGCTGCTCTTCTCTCTCTCCTTCCAACTCATTCAACCACTCCTTCACCCACTCCCTCTGCATCCACCCATGCACTCACTGACTCACTGACCACTCCAACTGACCACCCTCCTGCACGGCACCATGTCCTCGGTCGCCTCCAGCGAAGGCGAGCTCGACGAGGACTATCCTGCCATCCTATCCCAGCATGCTGCGACCGCCACATCCCCTCGTCGCTCCGCCACTTCACTCAAGCAGCCTTTTGTGGGTGGGCTGCTCCATCACATCTCATCTATGGCTGATGAATCATTCCGTCATCACCTACCTCCCTTCCTCTCTTCCTCCTCTGACCATCCTTCTTCATCTTCTTCCTCTTCCTCTGCTTTCGCCTCCCTCTTGCTCTTCCTTCGCGTTCCCCTTGCTCTTCCTTCGCCTTCCCTTCCATCCCACTTCACCCATTTCCACAACAGCTCGAATCCTACTTTCCACCCTTGGCACCTTCTCAGCCAGCTCATTCAGAAGAGAACCAAGAACATCCTTCTTCGAAAAGTCTAACAAAAGCTCGAAAGCGCGTAAACCCCGCCAAAAGAAACAATTCAACTCCTTCCCTAGATGATGACAACATAAAAACAGCGATAATGCTCAAGAATCGCGACCTCGAAATCTATGTCACTCTACCCTCAGCTGAAAAACGTTTATTTGTCGACGTTCAAGAGGAGGTGTCTGTTCCTCTATCTTCCCCTTCCTCCTCTTCGTCTTCTCATCGAGCTAAAAGACCGAAATTGAACACTCAGAAGGGTGATTCTGAAAAGTCAAAGAGTAGCCTTTCCATTGCTAGCTCTGCTGCTGCATCCTCTTCTAAACTCACATCTGCTTCCTCTCATTCATCTAAGGTCGCTCAGACTTCCTCCAAGATTGGACCGTCACCTCTCGGCCCCAAAGATCCGAATGCCGTCACTCCTGCCGCTTCCTCGACCGCGGCCACTGTTCCTGCAAAAGACAAAGATGCAGCAAACTCCCGAACTATTCCATCTCAGAAGATGAAAAACACTGACTCGTCGGCCCCTCGCATTCCTTATGCTACCTTCGAGCATGTCAAGCTGAATGTCAGAGTGAGACCCCCCGTTGCGAAAAAAGAGAAGGAAAATGGCAAAGCTAGTTCGGGTATTACAGTGGAAGCTCTGTCGAAGACTAGCAGTATGTGAACGTCCAACTTTCTTCACCTATGAGTCTCCAAACTGACACTCCCTTAATCATCAGTTCACCCGAAGATCATCGATCGCTTTTCCATCCGCATTCTCGGAAGCACAACTCGACCTACAGCCCAGCCAGGCCTTCAAGATACTTTTGATCTATCAGTTCAAGGTTGCACTGAAATAGCATCACTTCTCGTACTCTTATATACGCGTCTGAAGCTATCCAACCCTAGAACTTTCTCTTCACTGGAATTGAACGCCCTTAGATTATGGCACTTAGATGAAGATCGGCTCATTAGATTGTCTAGCGGTAATATCGCTGGTAACAACATAACACCCAAAAGTATACTGTGCTATTCAATCGGAAAAAGAACTGGTAAAAGCTTTGTTAGCGTTTATGCCGATGGTGGTAAGGTTGATAGGGTAGAAGTAGATGTTGAGCTATCAAGAGTCTGGCAGTGCAAGGAGAAGCCGAAAGAATTGGAAGAGGTGGGCGTCAATGCTGCTTGTAAGAAGCTTCTCGGTGCTGACTTTGACTTTGTTCACGCAGAGCAAACCTAACAACGCACCTCGAAGACAGCTTTTCAAATACAAGCATGACTTGCATGGTACATCCAGGTCTAGCAAAAGAAACCAGAAGCCCTACTCTACATCATTTGCCTTACCCCTCCTAGGCGAATTAAACTGCTCAGAAACACCACTAGACATAGCATTGGAACAAGCTCGCAGAGAGCATCAAGAGAGAACAGCTGACAAGAAGCGTCGTCGTGAAGCAAGGGAGGAAGAACGTCGAAAGGAGATCGCCAGACTTGAAAAGGAGAGAAGAAGATTGCAGAAGAAAAAGAAGAGACTGACTGCCGGTTCCACTGCGGATGAGAACCTTGCTACAGATGGACTTGCTGCTGTCCATACGGTTCCTGAGGAAATGCCTTCTCCAACAACACACGAATCTGGTTTAAGGTTCGATTCGCCTTCAGCACCCCAATACGACTCTCTGGAGGAATCGGACTGGAGTTCAAACTGCTTTGTGGAAGATTGGTATGCGGACGATAACAATCACCTGTCAGATCACTGCGATGAAGAAATGGCTTTCACGCCCTATGACGACCGCATCCCTATGAAAGACTCTGTTCTGCTTTCTACTGCGATACGTGAGAATCCGGTTGACGAAGATGCTTCTGAGGAAGTGGAAGTTGCCGGTGCTACTGCTGGGGAGATGCCTGTAACACCCATCCAACAGGGACTTGAACATATCCTTTCGTCTTTGGGGATTCCGAGCAGTGCGCGCGAGCCTTTTATTCAGGTAAGACTGTTCAGCTCATATCTATTAGCGACTTATACTGATGCCTTGAATCTACCCTATTACAGGACATGGTCAAAACCGTTTCCGTCTTCCCTTACATAGCAGTCAGGCTCATAGGGTACGAAGATCTAGTACACGCCTTGAATGTTGAAGCTCGATACAGCCCGAAAGACGAAGAAGGCACTTACTGGGACATCAGAGACATTCAGCAAGTATGCCTACAATATAAAGGAATCTGGAAATCTGAAGTAGAAGACTGGAAGAAAGGCTGTGAAGCATTCACAGAAGTAGACTGGGCCAAAGTCGCCCTTAAAGGATGGATCACGGACGATCGACCTTCTTATACGGATTCGGAGTCAGAAGCAGGAGCTGCGCAAGCTTCTACATCTGCTGCATCAGCTCGGCGTATCGTCACTCGCTCGGTTGCAGCGGGCATCGCTACTGCTGCTGACCTCACTACAGCTGCTACTGCTGTCTCAAACACCACAGCTGAAGGCCCCGCTACAACTGCCATTGCTGCTACTGCGTCAAGCGCCACTCCCGGCCCTGCTACTATTACATCCATCAGGACGTCGCTTACTCCAGCACAGCGTTTCCTCGAATATCGATCTCGTACAAAACATCGAAGGGGTCGACTTTGTCCAAATTGTGAAATG
Organism: Cystobasidium onofrii; assembly: GCA_022813105.1. Taxonomy (NCBI): domain Eukaryota; kingdom Fungi; phylum Basidiomycota; class Cystobasidiomycetes; order Cystobasidiales; family Cystobasidiaceae; genus Cystobasidium; species Cystobasidium onofrii. The sequence continues at coordinate 26,425 of JAKLNA010000015.1, forward strand.
GAATTCTGTAATCACAGTCGACATATCGAGATTGAAGAGTGTGATTGTGGAGAATGCGATGGGGACGACGCCGACGAGGATGAGTTCTACAAGTATTACGAGGAACATCAAGAGTTGGAAGCAGACGATGCTTCTGCTTCTTCTCAGAGTTCAACTTCTTCAGAGAGCGCAACAACCCCAAATGAAACGGTTTCTTCGGTCATGGTGCCCGGTCATCGAGCTCGCGTTGTCCAATGCATCTACATGGAGGCTTTCTAAAGGCTATTCATCATTCTTTCGAGATTGTCAGTTCCTTCAACGGAAGCGGCACATCTCATTGTCATTATAAGTTGCCTCAGAAAAGAAGAGTCTGCCCTACAAAACCTTTCCTATTTCTGGCAGTTTCGCCATCTGCAGTTTTGATCTTTCTTTAGATCATCAGACTGATGATTGCAAGCTCAGTCATACCCATTGAAGTGCAAAAGCCATGTATCATAGTTTCAAATGCATAAAAGCCCGCGATACCGCAGCTGGGCCTCCATCGAGCTCTCCTAGTGCAATGCAATGCAAGCATGGATACTCTGCTCTGTTCAATGCCTGTCAACAGACGGGTCACCGCTGATATGCCATTGCATATTTCCTTTTAATTCACAACAAGGTGCACGTGTCTAATGATACATGATTTGACTGCTGAGAGAACTGTATTGTAAACCAAACAGAGTCTAGCTGCTTTTCGGTCGGATCTATGAGCGAAGGAAGCTGCGCCCACTAGCAGTCTTGCGTTCCTTCTCTTCTTCTGGCTTCGCGCGGTTCAAGACTTTAAGGAATTCAGCTACTCGTGCTCTCATTCTCGAATGCATATAGGCTTTGGAGCATTTGATGTGGTAATGGAGATAGTCTCTAAATAATTGGATTTGGGTTATTGTGCGTGCTTGAGTTTCGGGATTATTGAAGTGACGTGGGAAGAGGACTGTGAGAATTGAATATCAGGCATCAGTACACAATACGCTTCAGGTTTTCTTCTCTAAGGCAACTCACTGAATGTGACATATCCAACATTCTCGGCACTCGACAAGCCAGAGATATGACGGATCTCAGAGGGTGGTTCGCGATTGCTATATCGGACTTGTGGTGCACTTTGCAAGCTTGGCAAGCGTCGAGCATCAAAGAATTCTTGAAGGAAAACTTTGCCGAAGATCTTGTCTGTCTCGTCTCGGAATACAGTGCTAAAGATGACTGTGACACGGTCGTCGGATGGAATGACGTAGATTGCTTCTTCCTCTCTGCAGACACACGATAGGCAACTGTGTCAGATCGTTCCATGTGGGCAGTATGAATGGCATACTGCTGCTCACCGGTAATGCACTTCCATTATGTGTTCTGATGGGCGGGTAGTGCCGTCTTCATTGCGGGCTGACTCGCCCTTTTGCTCGAGTTCCTTCTGAATCGTAAATGCCCTTTCGAATGGTGCAGCAAGAGCGTTGCTATTGTGAGACCCAAATCATCATTCTTTAATTACTATCCTGGCCTTGTCATGTGCTGCAGATGGTGTGTCTCCGAGCTGGTGCCACTCACCGCTTGATCAAGCTGAGCTTCTTTATCGCCTCGGCGGCATCCTCCTCAGATAGAGCACCTATGCCGTTAGGTCCCATATCGAACATGAATGTAACATCCCATGAATACGTTGAGCCGTCACTTCGTAGCGTGTTGCCCTCGACCTGATCTTGCAGCCAGTCTCCGTATTCGCGCTTCAGCGTCTCAAGGGCGCCATAAGAGACGAGCTCATCCCAGCATTGCCGCCGCATGTTCATCGAGAGAATGAGCATGTGTCTGTTTGACTTGTCTGGCGCACTGAGATGGTATGACACGCTGTCGAAGTCTACAAACAGCTGGTCGAGGCCTTTCGGGTTCGGCTCCCGCAGACGCTCGGTGAGCAGTTGCTGGATGATGACATTGCTGTCTTCTAGGAGAATCATCTTGGTGCTGCACTATGAGTTGAGGCTATAGTGCTGCTTATCCTGCGCTGGTGCTGCGTTGGCCAGCTGATTGACCCAGAGTTGGTCTTGATCAGAGGCAGTACGCGCGAACGTGACGTCGGCTGCAGCGCTCTGCAAGATGCCGACGAGGCTGAAGAAGTTTCAAATGCAAGACGTTACACCCGCATGGTCATACGATCAGAGAGCCCTGGTGTGAATTACTGCAAGATCATTACAAGCCTGAAGCTGCACGGGAGGAAGGTTTAAGAGACCGAAAGCTCTTGCACGGATCTATCACTACCACATACAAACTTCATGAAGCTCGTAAAGATGCCACATCCTGCTCTTCAGGTAGTTGTAGCACTGTTAGTCTCCATGGAGTTACAGTCATTCGGCCAGTAGGACTTCATTCTCATCATTACTCGTCGAAGAAAAGCTTCATTCGATGCTGGAAGATGTCAGGCCCGCACTCGAGGTCGTGCAAGCGTCCAGCTTCCCGCATCCAGGCCCTACCATGACAGGAACATTAATAACACTAAAGACGACAACCTGACTGTAGGGCAAGCCAGGTCTTCGATTTTCACGCTTACCTCGCCAGATCTTCCTTGCCAGCTTGTTTGTGAAGTGCCACGAGCTTCAAACAGCCAATGACAGCCTCTTGAAGGGCTATTAGTGGATCTTCCAGTATCATCCGTTCGTCGGCATGTTCAGTTTGCTCGTTGTTTGCTGAGTTCTTCTTCCGGACCTTGGCACCAAGTGCCTCCAACGCTGCAATTTCGGCTGCCTCGATTTGTTCTTGTCGCCGGCCAGAGCTAGCGAGGGTATCACTGAGCAAGCGATAGCAGTGACAGAGTGGATAGCAAGGAGTTGTCCGTTGTGGCCCAAATAACTCTTTGAAGTCTTTGATAAGGGACATGATAGCCATTTCAGAGCAATTGCCGTGGGTCATCTGTTTCAAGCGGTTATTAGCACTGGCTAAGGCTGCCTGACCCAAGGCGCTGTCCTCTTCGCATAGTTTGCAGGAGCACCGGAAACCATGATGAGCCAAAGCTTGTGTTCGTTCGGCAATCGTCTGAGTAGAGTCGCAGTAGCTGGGGGAGGCATCAGTTTACAATATTGTTACAGATAGTGAGCCAAACTTCTCCTCACGAGAAAAGAATCTCTTCGCCTTTCTCAATATTCCGCGTCGCTCTAACCACTATGACCGATTCAAAGAAGTAGAAGGTGGCATTGCCGATGCAAGAATGGTTGATCATGGAAGGAAGGTGATATAGACCACAAGAAGCTGTAAGCTTGTCTATTTGGTCCCTTTCGCTTCTCTGCACTGTGTCAGCATCCTCTTCTACAAGGGCTGTAGTGATGCATCGAGGGCGGAAGGCGTTGCGTGTAACCAGTGCTTCGACTTGACCCGCATTCAGGAACCCGTCTGTTCGGTTGAAGTCTCCGCTAGGGGTGTATGCCGAGCGCTTGAAATCGATCCCGGCGAACATGCTTCTCAACTTGGCTCCTGTGCCGTGCCAGTCTCGCATTTTGTCGTATAAAGTCTCAATGACTTGCATAACGGAAGGCGTACTCAGCTCCTTCGTCATACAATTTATTCCCAGTGTGGAATTTGTGATTGGAGTGCCGTTTCCTGCAACAGCTATCGGATTGCACACCAAGAGAAGATCGCCGGGTTTTGCTTTTTCAGCGGCGATAAGTCCGTTTTCTTTCCCAGCGATCTGTTGTATCTGCACGGGGCCGGTATAATCGGCCATGTCAGGCGAATTGCCTTTCTCTAATTGCGTATATAGGAAGCTCCAATCGTATTTTCCGCTCAACGCTTCATATCTTCTTTGCGAGGCAGCATCTCGGAGTTGCGCGATCTCGGCAGAGGACGCGTCTTGGACATCCACTTCTGTAGATAGGAATACATGACATTCTCGGTGGAGGCCAAGGTTGTAGAGAGCTGAAGCTTTCCGATAGACATGCTTTTGTTTCTGTTTGTCATTCAGGTCGTCCACTCGACATTGTTTCATGTGGCTCATTGCTTTGCCAGGCAAGCCTAGCTTGAGATACGCCGCAGCTGCGTTCAGATGGACGATGGTTTCTTCAACCGCAGCATCGGGCTGCCGGCGACCTCGACAGGCTAAGAGGCCTTCTTCATAGGCATTGATAGCCCCAACAAAGTCACCTTTTACAAAACAGCTGGCGCCTTGGGTTCGCGCTGCATTGAGACGGGCCTTAACGTCCAAATGATTCACGGGAGCATAGCTGGAAGTTGGCCAGATATCCACATCACTTGGAGAATCCACACGGATGTAGTAGCCATCTCGGCTTTCTTTCAGCCATGGTTCACGGATCACTGGATGGGCATGAAGAGAACGTGGAGAACATCAGGTTGGAGTACAAAAGCAAGATGATTAAGTTAAGAACAGAACTAACGTAGCTTTACTCCAATGCGACATTGCTTTTCCAGTATTGCCGAAGCATGATATATTGATACTGGAACCACCCAGCCAGAAAGATCTTGAACCAGCAGTTGCAGCGCCGAAGTGCGACACGGACGAGCCCATATTTGGGCCATAAGTACATTGCCTAGAATAACGAGTTTAGCTGTTCTGTCAATGAAATGGACGGCGCATGTGGCCAAAAGACGCTGGAGAACGCTGACCTCGGTTAGCGCATCCCAGCCTCAGCTTTCCCACCGGCTCAGGCGTCAACTCCGATTGAACTTTGTTCGAAGAATGTTTGCTGCCTGCAGCAACGACGATCTTGCGGTATCTGGGCTGCCCATCGGTCTGCTTGCTCGTTGCAATCAGGTTCTCATGCGCGTGGCGCAGCACCTCGTCCGGCTGCCTGTATGCGAACGGAGCTGGCCCCAGGCGAGCATTGCGGAGCTCTGCATATTCGTCATCGAATACTGTTCTTGCAAGCTCAATTTGCAGCCGGCGACTCAGATCATCCATGCAAGCTCAAGGAGGAGAGACAGGTTAACAGAAGGTGCAAAGATGCTCTATGCTCGAGCGATCGAAGCGATAATGTATGCCTTTCAGGGTATAGACACCAGCAAGCAGCCTGTTTGCAGTAGCTACACCAAGCTTTCTGACAATTTGTTTTCCTCCTGAAGCTCTCTGCCTCCTTCGCTTGCACTACCTAGCCTTGGGTTCCTCCAGTGCTATCCTATCCAGGTTTTACAATTTATGGAGATAGGTCAGAGGGGAACTTGCCTGCTTCCCGCTGTTCGTCCCATCGTGCGATCTGTAGATGTAGAGAAAGGCGACACCGAGTGTAGTCGTCAGTATAGGGTTAGCTAATGGCAACGACGAAGACGTGATCACTGACCCATTCATCTGATTGCAAGTTGAAGTGCGAGCACGTTAGCATGTCAGCTTCTCAAGTCAGTGCAGTACACGTACTAGGGCACAAGCTGTGATAAGCTCGGAAGAACTGTGAAGAAGATATGATTTCAGCATGCCTTCTCCAAGTATGGACTGCCTCATCTGGACACTGACCTGCTTGCATGGGGCGAAGTCCTCGCCTTTAGCGGCAGTGCATCGGAAGTAGTCGACGTACTGACAACGCAATGGTGAAGGTGATGCATGGTCAGCACGTTTGAAATAACACACTTCACTGCGACTAGTGCGACAAGGTATACTCACATTCTGCCACTGTAATTGCGAATCGGAAGTTGGGCGCAGTAAGGTCAGCTGAAACGGCCTGCGATGGCTATATAGCGGATACACCAGCAGCTTACGCAGTGCTTGGTTTGCTATGATGCGCAGCGGAAAAGAGCGTTTCAAGTCAGCTTCCTTGCTATCATCTTTGTTGCCGGATCACCAGATCGTGGCTTTGCAAGGTGTTTTCTGCGTACATTGGTGTTTGGGAATCTGTCGCAACAGGAAAGCAGTCAGCATACCAGTACACAGACATACGTTCCCAGTACATCAGCGAATAATGCTTACCGAGCATCTGGCGGACATTCGTCACAGATGGAGAGCGACCTATCTCAGCCAATGTGAAAGCTGGGAGGTCAAGCGTCGACTCCGCTCACCGAATCCAGCAGTCTGGAGGACGTAGCCGTTGGTGTCGTCGGACATGTTGATGCTGATGGGAGTTGCAGAGGGTGCTGACTGGAAGCTGTGGGAACACTTGTGTCGGTCTGAAGAAGCTCTGTCCAGCGACGCCGTCCAAGGCCAAAAGGCAGCGAAGAGATCGAGAAAAGCTACAGACTATAACGCTGCTTGCATCCGTACAACACGCCAAGACTGGAAACCGTGCAGCAAGACCATCAAGCTTGTCCGCAGCCATGGACTTTTTGAAGGCGGAAATCGCCAGCAAGAAGCGGACGCTGTCGCCGGCAGAGGGCAGCAGCAGCAGCCAGCCCGCAAACAAGTATATGCGCAAGGGCGACCTCGAGAGGATGCGCAGGGAAGAAGAGGCGAAAGCAGAAGAAGCACGCAGGCAGGAGCAAGAACGTAAAAGGCAAGAGAAAGAAGCAAAGCTGTTTGCCCGTGCGAAAAAGGTGCATTCGATTGTCCAGATTGTGGCTAGACCATCGACAGTCCACACTGACATTGTATCTACCCTCCACCAGGCAGCAGCAGCTGAACACGCTGCAGCCATAGAAGCTGAAGCTGAAGCAGCAGGAACTTCTCAAGACGAGGATGGCAAGGCTAAGACAGTGCCATCCAAGCCAGAGGCATTCAACATATCCAACACCGAAGCTATCAGACGACTCAGAGCGAAAGGGCAGCCTATACGACTGTTTGGAGAAACTGATAGCGAGAGACGTTTGCGTCTAAGAGCCGTCGAGCTCATTGAAGAACGGTCAGAAGGACAACAAAACGCCTTCATGCGTGCGATGGAGAATATGGACAAGGGTCTAGCACTAGAAGAACTCCAAAAGCAAGCACACGGAGGTCACCCAGCCCTAGACAGGCTGAAGGCTGGAGACAGAGAAGCCAGCTCTGGTCCAGGGAGCGAGTCAGAGGACGGAGCAAGTCCATCAGAGGCAAAGACTAGCGGAGACGTCTATGGCGATGTTCAGCTCGAATTAGTAAAGAAGGATCCGAAGAAGGTCTATCCCCAGATATACTACGGCATCAAGCGGGTTCTGAAGGAGTGGGAGCAGTCGATGGCAGATAGGCCAGGTAAGTAGCTCTCGCCGTCTTTAGAGAATTATTCGCTGATCCATTTCATATCTAGACTACGTCAAGCGAAGTCAGCAGGGAAAGCTTGCAGCCGTCACGCAGATGCAAAGTGCAGAGAACCTGAAACCTCTTATGAAGCAGCTCAGGAAGCGAGAGCTTCAGCCAGATGTTCTAAAAGCCCTAGCAGAGATTGTCTATTATATGCAACAGCGAGAATACCTGAAAGCAAACGATTCCTACCTTCGCCTGAGTATAGGAAACGCACCTTGGCCTATCGGTGTTACTATGGTTGGTATTCACGAGCGATCTGCGCGGGAGAAGATCAACTCAAACTCAGTTGCGCATGTCCTGAATGACGAAGTGTCGCGGAAGTACATTCAAAGCTTGAAGCGATTACTCACCTTTGCGCAGACCATTAGACCTCCTGATGATTTGAGTCAGAGGTAAGTACAAGGCATATGATGAACGTAATCGCCACTGATATATCCTTATGGCGAACAGAATGGGATGATGGACAACGAAATTGACAGTACCTAAAGGATAAGCAGGCTTCCGGTCCGTTCGTGATGTTGTTGCTACCATCATTTCGCGCACCTTTTTCAGCGAAGATGTCGTTTGCTTTTGTAGCGGTTCTGTAGTTCTCCATATAACCTATCAGCATTCTTACGTTGTAATCATTTATGCTGCTGTCAATAATATTTGCACGCATCGCCACACTCCATGGAGAGAGATCATGGCATGCCAGTCACGTTTCTTCATGCAGTCTGTTCTCGTCTTTCGACCTACTTACCACTTCAAATTGATGACATTGACAACAGCGTAAAAGCTTCAGTAGGTGTTTAAATATCAACGTCTAGTATACTTCCAGACCTTGACTTCCAACTTGGCAGTGCAATGGCGAGCAGGTCGCACCTCGTCATCGCAGGCAAAGCAGCAAGAAGAGTCTGTAAATGCTCTTTTGCAAGCATCCAGACTTGCTCAACGTAGAGAAGGATCTTCAAAACGTATCGAAAGGACAACTTCATCCCATCACAACGAGCCTCATACCAATCCAGGGCTGTTATTTCTGAATTCAGAGGATCTGCAGATCGCATCCAAGCATCGCCGTCAGACAGCGGGACCGATACCCCAATCATGGAGCAAGGAAATAGTGGATGTCAAGAAAGCTTCCATTGCAAGACGTTCCAGACGGAATCCCGGAGACTTGCGGCAGGCTTCGTTGCAAGATTCACAGGATCATGCATCCTTCCGGCCCAACTCACTTAGAGAAGAATGTATAAAACGCTTCCTCATCGATATGGCCTCAGGTGGACCCCTGCTGGATGAGGTTGCCTATATCCCTATGCACATCAAGATGCTCATTATTGAAACGGCTCCCAAGGTGGCTCCTCTCAATGATACCAGTCTCGACGCTTTGTTATTAGAACCAGAAGATCTCGCAAATGAGGGCAGTACTCCTAACAATGACGGTGATGAAGATTGGGAGACTAGCAATGATATTGCTGATATTCTGCCAGAAAGGCGAATCGACCGCCTCAACCTCTCTCGAAGCCATGTCTCTCTCGCCATGTTTCGGCAGGTGATGCTTATTGACAATCTGGTAGCGAGCACCTCAAGCACATACAAACCTATACTCCGCTTACCGATGCTGCGGTCTCTCGATCTGTCATCAAGCTCCTTGCCTCTCAATGCAGGCTTGCTTGGTATCTTGTCGTACTCGCCTCTCCGTCGACTATCGCTTGCGAATCTATCTTGCAATCTGTATTTACCCCTTCAGTCCATCGCACTTGCGATACCTTCTTTAGAGTATTTGGATGTCTCCGACAGCGAGTGGATGGACTGGAGTCATATCACGAAGCTGGATTGGAAGAGTCTATTGACTCGCCTTACAACCCTCAAGATCACTGGATGTGAAGGCTTAGCCCCGAACGCTTCTTTCCTAGACCCCGAAGGCAAATCAGGCGGTCCGGCGACTGTCATGCAAGCAATGAGTGCTGTCAGAGAAGCTGGCAGGATGAAATGGCTAGACATCATAGCGTAGTATGCATTACTAGGAAGGCAGATGTAACGATATTCGAATGAAGTCAATGCTCGTCTACCCTGATTCATCGCGCAGTGTACTTAATTTACAGGTCCTTCGACCCCTTGATAAGCCCATTTGGCTTCTGTCCGTTGTCGAATGTCACTGGCGTATTCTTGCCAGACGATTTACGGTCACGTTTGTGAAGACCGAAATGGAAGATGGGATACGCTATCAGCGCTGAAATGAACAAGGTCCAGAAAATTTTGACTCCTAGAGGAGCTGGATTGGGAAACTTTCCGGTAGACCACTGTCGACAATCTCATCAGTCGGGCTATTGGTCATCGTTGCCATCTCAGCATACCTTCAGCACAATCAGAGACTCGAGCTGAAATCGCAATTACCGTCAGCACTCCTAAGTCTCTGAGTTCAGCAAGGATAACTTATAGCTTACGCAAACCGTGGTCAGCAACATAACAGCGTGAGATCCCATCCGCTTGACTCGTTTTGAATAGGTCACGTAATGGTAGAACTCGGCCTAATGATTACTGGGCGTTAGCGAAAGCATCATTCTCGGTCAGAGTTCTGCAACTTACAGTAGCTGGCAACGCCCATGCGAAAACGGCCGCCAGACGAATGATCACGACTGCAGAAAGGCATCAGCGGATCGTACAGTTCCCTGTAGTTGGAAATATTCACTGGGATGATCGGCTGGTAGCCAAAGAAGGGTTCTAGAGGAAGATTTTAGCTTGGCAAGATGTAGGTGATCTGATATCAATGCCTCACTTAAGGTAGAACACGTTCAGTTCGCTCAGCAGGAAAGTCGTGAGGAGAGTGACCACGGAAAGATAGTTTCTGAATCGCTTGGTACTCTTCCACTCGAATCTTGTCCATTCATGCGGACTGCGAAGAGCACGACGTGTTCGTAAGGTAAAAACTTCATTCAATCGTCGGAGTACGTACGTGATGGGCGCAAACATTCTTCCAAACCGACGACTGCGGTCACCGCGCCAGGAGAAAGGCTACTTGAATTTATTAGTTTCCGGACGTGTTGGGATCAAGCTTGTGCTCGACATACTGTGACGTCCAGGTAGTGGCACGTGAGAAGGCCAAGCAAAGTGCCGCCTAAATTGCAAACAGAGATATCCAAGATCCAGCGATCCCACCAGCATTCTGGATTCGCGCACAAATCAGCTTCGAAAACTTTGGAACATCTGAGGACTGCGAGGGATACCATTGAAATTATCAATTTGGTGACTTAAAGACATTTCCGTAATCTGTGCGGAAGGAGGACGATCTTAGCTATGCATGAATACGCAAAATTTGCGCCAGCCAGCGTACCTCGAACATCACCGACAGGATGGTACAGGCCCAAAAATCCCTCAATATGACGGCTTTGCCGAACCAGCCAACAAAATGTGCGAGAGCGAAGTGATCTAGGCCATTATAGAGGTTTGTCGCAGTGAAGGCACAATTTTGGCCATACGACTTTTCATCCGCGGGGTGATTGAGGGATGGATCAAACCATTGGATAAATTCTCTTCCGTGAACATCATCCTGCCAGCTATGCGAGAGAAACAATTCGGTTAAAGGTAGTGGGTTGTCCGCCTGTATTAAGTATGACTAACAGCAGATAGGCCAGTGTCATACAGTAGAGCACGTTACTACCAAGAACAGCGCCTGTATGGTACTCAGCGTACTGTTACCAGCCAAAGATGCTTGGCACTCACGCCAAAAAGCGGGATGTGGCCGCTTGTATGGTCCATCACGGAAGTTAATGACAGAGACCAGTAAGCTGAGGAGACAAGGCATGTTGGTCTGCCATAGATAACAACACAAAAACGTGTGACATGAACTTCGGACTCACAAGCCGATTACGGCAGTGATAAGACCGGATTGTTTCTTGACCTACAGGAAATATAGACATGTCAGTATGCCTCCCTGGACTTTCGGTGATAGTCTTGCATGTAACTAGATGTGGCAGCTAGCTCTGAGATGCAGACAGGTCATAGGCTAGAGAAGTAGCCATTGTGAAGCTTACTTTCGTAGGAATGACAAGATTTTCGGTATGATAAGCAAATAGTATCACGCATCCAGCGAGAGCTCCGAGACACGTCAATACGGAAGGCCGATATGCCCAAGCGGTCGTCGGATCGGATTCCAATTCAAACGGGTTCAGCTTGGCTCTTGGGCTCGTGAATAGGCCGAATGTCCGAGGGCTCTTGGGTCGCAGTCTTGCCAATTCTGCTCTTTCATCGTCTTCTTCTGCAGAAAAAGGTTCTCCTTCGCTGGTGGCGCTCAGAATTCGCACTGGCGGGGCAGGCCGCGTGTCTGACTGCCTGGTGCCTGAAGAAGCAGAATCAAGCCTTGACGTAGAAGCTCGCGGCATATCGGAGGCGATACAGTTCGAGCTCTGTCATGTAGAGGTCGAAAAGCAAAGCAGTTCTGAAATTGATTTTCCTCTTCAACGAGTCATGATCGATGATAGCATTGCTGCCGGACACGTGTGGCAGGCATTACTGAGCAAGAGGACTACGCCAGCCCAATGAACATGGTGGTCCATTCCGCAGTATAGAGACCCTGAAAGGAGCTTGACACAGCTTTGTAGTGAGTCCGACCGAGGCGCTTGGGCATTGCCACCTCAACAGTACCTCGATTGCCTTTCTGACTTCGGGTTATGCTGTATACAACTAATCTCAACTAAACACATTCCTTCAGGTCACCATCAAGCAAAGGGCCCTGTCAAATGCCAAACAGTCGGTAGCGTCGTTTCGAAATGGTCGGGTCTCAAAAGACAAATGTCCTCGTCTATTCGGGCGGCGGAGTGTCCCAATCCTGCTTGTTACATCTGAAGACATCCCTGAAGACATTGCTTTCTCCACGCTACGACGTCCTAGCAGTCTCGGCGCAAGCACTAGCGAATGATCCTTGGACAGACAATTGTGCTCTCCTTGCATTTCCAGGTGGTCGTGATCTCGGATTCCTGGCAAGTCTGGGCGAGAAAGGATGCAAGAGAATAGCCGACTGGGTGCACGAAGAGGGCGGTCGATACCTGGGCCTGTGTGCTGGTGCATACTTTGCGAGCACCAACATTGTCTTCGAGTCCGGAAGAGCAGGGTTCGAAGTTCAGGGCGAAAGGCCACTAAAGTTCTTTAGCGGCACGTGCAGGGGCACTGCTTTTCCTGGTTTCTTATACGATAGTGAGGAGGGAGCCCGTGATGCTATCATAACGCTGGAAAGCAACATATGGGACCAAGTGTGGAGGAACAATCCAGGCAGTCTCTCTGTTTACTACAATGGTGGCGGATACTTCGAAGAAGATGCACAACAAGATAGGCGCGTAATGGTTCTGGCTCGGTACGCAGAGCTTGAGGCCAAACCTGCTGCAGGCGTTCTCTGCCAAGTAGGGTCGAGGGGTAAAGCAGTTCTGTGGGGTGTTCATCCAGAACATCCTTCCGTTACGGCTGCTGCTAAGGTAGTCAATGTGATAGATCGGCAAGAGCCCCGTATGCTACTTCTCAAGGCATCTCTGTTACTTCTGGACCTTGAGGTGCCTGAGGAGCAGCGCAAGATCACCGGTGTGACACCTCATTTGCTAGTTGCTGAACGTCCGGAAGATGCATCCCAATTGGCGAACTCGCTTCATGGAAAATTGGGCAGGAAGGCAGAGAATGGAGATGTCGTGCTCGTCGATCTTCAAAACAACCTCCATCTGCATCCGCAAAGTCGCTTGTCCGAAGTGTTTGCTAGCGCATCAGCGAACAATGAGAACAATTTGGACATCATCATCTGCTCAGACTCACCTCCCGCACAATCCGTAACGCCAATTTTCGACATTCCTCTTTTCTACGATATCTTGGCAAAAGCTCGTAAGCAGCTGCAGTTTCCCTTCAAGCCAGAATTTGGCTCCGAAATGCTATACGGGGAGGTGGTCACTTCAACCCAAACAGTGCTAGAAAGGTAAGGGACACAATCGCTTTCATTGCTAAGTCTCTTACTAACATATCCCACTGTAGAAATCCAGCCTTTCAATCTGTCCTGCCAAGCGGATTCGTGTTCCTCGGGTCGCATCAGATAGCAGGGCGAGGGCGCGGGACGAACAATTGGCTATCTCCCCCCGGTTGCCTGCAGTTCTCTCTTCTGTTGCGTGCGCGAAAGGAACTTGGCCCACAGTTGGTGTTCGCACAATATCTCTTTGGCTTAAGCGTCGTTGAAGCTGTGAGGAGACTGCCAGGATACCAGGATCTGCCGCTCCACCTCAAATGGCCAAATGATCTGTATGTAGACATGGGTCAAGACCAAGGTCTTCGCAAAATAGGGGGCATACTCGTCAATTCAACCTATGCTGGGCAAGACTTTTCCATCATCATTGGTAAGCATTGTGTCAGTCAGTATTGAACCAGACCTTGCTGAGCCTTGAGTAGGTTGCGGCATTAATACTACGAATTCATCGGCCACGGCTGCGCTATGCGATCTCATTGAGAGCTACAACGATATGCACGGAACGCAGTTACCCATTATCTCACAGGAAACCTTGCTTGCGAGTATTCTGCCGATGTTTGAGAAGATGTGGGCAGAATTCGACCAAGCTGGTTCCTTTGCTCCTTTTGCAGAACTGTACAAATTCAGATGGCTTCACAGGTATGTAAGGCCATATGCGCTGGCATGACGGATTCTTCTGATCGATCCTCGTGTGTAGCGACAAGATTGTCACCATCGAGGAAAGCGGACAGAGGGTACGGATTCTTGGTCTAGCTCCTGAGAACGGGTCTTTGCGTACTTTGGCTTTGGATGGCAGCAGTGGTCGTTCAGAGTACATTGATCTGCAGCCAAATGGTAATTCTTTCGACATGATGCAAGGTCTTCTGAAGGCAAAGCGGTAAGATTCCTGTTTTTCCAGCCGTCTTGTTGTACTTCTATATCGTCGTAAATAATTGCCAGACCCCCTTAGCGTACCCTACAATCTCGCTCTTGCCCAGCTTGCTTTCTCCGTATATCCGATCAACGAAGCTGATTGGTACTTCTCCTACTCGAAAGCCTTCGGATTTGGCTCTAGCTATGATCTCCATTTGAAAGACATACCCTTTCGAGACAACTTGCTTGATGAGATGTTCCAGCACCTCCTTTCGGTATAGCCTAGACACCAGTCGATCAGTACCAAGTACAAGGAAGTTCTTTGCTCCGAAGCTCACCTATATGACCCAGTCACGTCGCTCACACCTGGCCATAATGCTAATTTTGCGAGAAGATTTGCCCCCCTGCTGATGACCTTTCTCCGGAGATCCCAGCCATACACACCACCTCCAGAGATGTAGCGACTGCCCGTAACCACATCATAATCTCCCTGCTTCTGCAAACTGTGTGTACGTGTCAGTTAAATTTGCTCAGAGGAGCCTACAAACATCTTACTCGATAAACGCTGGTATAAACTTGGGCTGGTACGGAAATACGTCGGACGTGAACTCAAGTTAGCTAGCATCTGCGTTAACTCTGGGATAGGCTTACATGATGTGAGAAGTCAGCGTCCATGATGATCACGAAGTTTCCGGTACAATGTTGAAGGCCATGGATGTAGGCCGTGCTATCAATGGGCAGAAACAACGTCGCGAGGTCAGGCCAAGTCTTATCATGCTGGAATACTCTAGCTAACCCTAGTCCAAGCTTTCCAGATCTTGGACGTAGGAGCTGGAAAGAGGGCAACGTCAGCTTGGGTCTTGCAAAATATATGTTACTAGCGTCCCACAATCCTGTTGTCCCCGTACAGCGTGACCAGCTGCGCTGCCACTTCTTGCGTGCCATCTGGACTTGCGTCGTCGACAATGATTATTTCGTACTCGAGACCACTTGAAAAGTATGTCAGACAGGCTTTTTAGCTTCTGCAATACGGCGAGGTACTGCGCTTGGTGACTGACTTGTCTGTGAACATGCGGACAAGTAGCCAGACGATTATCGGCAAGTTGTTCCGTTCATTGTATGTGGGTAGAATGACCGAATACTTGTCCTGCCCGGCAGCCATACTTTAGTTCAGACAGCTTATACCCTAATGAATAGCATAGCCAGGGTGTCCTTGAACAAGTGAAGACAAGCAACCTATATGCTTGAAGCTCGAACAAAGAGCTGGGCCACGCCACATCCACCACTCGATCACGCCTGCCTGGAGAGCGCAGTCTCTTTAGCAATAACGACAACCAAGATGAATGCAACAGACGCATTTAGAAGCCTTTCGTCAGGCATACGCTTCAACAAGAAGAAGGACAGCAGAAAATCCACGACTGCACAGCTTGTAGGCTTTGCAAAACTTCAGGTGATCGGGCTTTCTTTTTACAAGCTGACAGTAATGAACTGCAGAATCATCCAGTGGCCAGCACCAGCAAAGCAGTACATAGTCAGTCGCATTTGGGAAGCGGGAACTCTTCTGCGGCTTCCCAACGAACGGGTGAGGCTGTCGAGAAAGCAACATATTTTGGTCATGGCTAACGCTCTCCCACAGAACTAGACAGCAATGGACTGAGACGCGCCCATAAGATACGCTGCACAGGCGAAGATCTGCCTGAAGCATGGTCGAGCTTCTCCGAGTTCCCTCTAATGCCGCAAGAGATTCTTGATAACTTAGCAAACATGGGAGTCACTTCACCGACTCCGATACAAATGCAAGCTCCGTCAATAATGCTCGCCGGTAGAGACCTGTTAGCATGCGCTCCGACTGGCTCTGGAAAGACTCTATCGTTCTTGCTGCCTTCCTTACTATCATGCGTAGAACAGGGACAAGCAGCAACACAGTCCAAAAGCCCAGTGGCAATAATTGTCGAACCCACTCGTGAATTAGCTAGACAAGTATATACGGAGGCATCCAAAATCAGGACCGGCACTTCATGGCGCATACAGTTATTGGGTGAAGAGGATCCATCAGAACAGCAAGAAAATAGCGATTCGGACCTGGTAGACCTAATAATCACGACACCTCTCAAGCTTGTTTTTGCTGTCAAGGAGCATACTTTGGATCTCTCAAAGTAAGACTCTCGTCAGGGCACCAGAGACAATGACTAATGGATTTTGGTTTGCTAGTGTACAACACCTTGTGCTCGACGAAGCCGACCGGTAAGCTGATCCGTGACTTGTTCCTTCCATGATGGTTAAATTCGCTGATTTATGGAACATCGTTTGCAGTATGTTCGAGCTGGGTTTCCTAGAGCAAACCGACGAAATTATTGCTGCATGCACGCACCAAAACCTTCATAAGGCTATGTTTAGTGCTACTGTCCCGTCAGGAGTTGAAGAGCTGGCGAAAAGCGTTATGGGTAGCGATATGATAAGAGTTATCATTGGCGGTAGCGACGCTGCTAATCGAATTATCTCGCAAGAACTGACATTCACCGGAACGGAAGATGGCAAACTAGTTGCTCTCAAAAACCTCGTCAAGTCCGGCGGTTTGACGCCTCCTGCACTCATATTCGTACAGTCAGTCGAGCGTGCGCAGGAGCTCAATCGCGAACTGGTAGCTTATAATATCAAGAGCGAGTCTATGCATGCTGAACGGTCAAAGGAGGATAGAGATAAGATCGTACAACGATTCGCCCAAGGCAAGATTTGGGTTTTGGTCTGCACAGATGTCATGAGTCGAGGCGTGGACTTCCGAGGTGTCGAGCTTGTCATAAAGTGAGTATGCAGCATTCCGTGAAGGAGCGGGCACTGATGTTTCGAAATTAGCTACGACTTCCCTCAAAGCGTTCAGAGCTATATTCACCGGATAGGGCGTACTGGTCGTGCACAAAAGAGCGGTAGAGCTATCACATTCTACACGAAGGACGACGCGTCCTACTTGCGAAGGTATGTAGCCATTCGATTCTTTATAGCGTTAATAGTCTACATCTGACCTGACATACGTATTAATAGTATCGTCAATGTCATGCGCAATTCTGGATGCGAGGTTCCAGAGTGGATGCTATCGCTCAAAGCGCCGTCGCAGAATGCTAAGAAGCAGCTTAGAAGGAAGCCGGTAGAGCGAAAAGATGTGAGCCGAGCTGTGGGATCCATTGGCAGCAAGCGCAAAGGCGCCCGTGCGAGAGCTCCGGGGGCCAAGAGGATACGAAGCGAGGCGGTAGTCGAAACAGCGGATTCTTCTGATGATGGCTCAGACGAGGAATGAGACTCATACTGTGCAATGCAAGCTCCTCTCCTTGATGAGAACTATTCCGAGAAGTTCACGGTCTCCTGATCTCGCTGGAGGTTGACTTCGGTGTCTAGCATATCATGGTGTTATGCGGTTGCTACACTCCTATGATATGGATACACCGTCTTCAGTCACGTGTTCGTGCTAATCTGATCGGCTTCTTACAAGCCCGATTTGACGCTAAGCTCTTGGGTCCGCTCACAAATGTCAGCACGTTCGAGGTACTTTTGATGGCTCATAATGCGGCGAAGTCGACACGTTCCGATGGTGCTGCAAGTAACAAGACGGAGGGTGTTATGGCTGCCATCTTAACTTCTCCGACTCTTCAGACTCGAATTTGTTCACTACATCATAGGAACTGCAGCCTGACGTTGCTCCCTTCTGGAGATGCGAAGTTTTGCCCTGCTCGGGCTGGTAGGCTCAAGCTTGTACACCAGTACGCTCGCGATTCCCTTTGGATGGGGCAAGGGAAAGAAGACCGAATACAGCCAATACTACGATGTGCAAGCGCATAGAGGCGGTCGTGGGCAATGCGTCGAGAACACGATCGCCTCTTTCGCTTGGGGTCTGATTTCTGGTGCAACAACACTAGAGCTCGATGTATGTCTTGTTTAGACGTTACTTCCGAGTATCATTGAATAAACCTTCCTCCTGATCCAGAATGGAGTTACAAAAGGTTAGCATATGAAGGCTTTCTGTCTGGATATGTTAATTTGAGAACGACTGACCTGTGGCGCGGCTGCAAGATGGCCATGTAATGTAGGTGTCGAATTGAATCTGTCTCCCAATTAGACAGAGCCAGACCTGAGTCCTCTGGGTGGACAGCGTGTGGCACGATGTGGGTGACATCAAAGCTATTTGAATGATGGCGTTGTAGCCTCAAACTTTCTTGTCTAACATTTCTGTCTAATATGATCTTTCAGGAATCTATCGATCCTTTAAAGGTGATACTAGACCTCGCCTGGCGTGCCGCTGTCGCTGAGTATATACTTTATCAGTGCAAGGATACTGGATCCGCTTACGAGAATGACCCAAATTTCCCCTACGTCGGAAAGGTGAGCAAATCGAGCAAGTTCGCGGAAGAGGGGAAGCTGACTGGTAGAATAATCAGTACATAGCGAATCTCACCCTTGCCCAATCAAAACTCTTGATTGTGGATCGCTTCGCCAAGCGGGTTATCCATTTCAGCTATTGTATCCAGGTATCAAGCTAGCCACATTGCCCGAGTTTTTCGTACGCGACAGTTTTGTTTCTTCGTTGAACATACCGCTGACTAGATCACATGGTAGGATTTCGTAACTTGCACGGGGGTACCTGTGCTGTATAACATCGAATCGTCAGTCGGCCCTTACTGGCGATTATACTGCGCAAGCTGACATTACCGCAATGACAGAAAAGTGGATGCCGTGTATCCCAACAATACACAAGGTCCCGAGGTATTCGTCGACAAACAATTAGCCATTTTCCAGAAGTACGGTCTAGTAGACCATATTACTTATCAGAGCTTCGACTGGCGGACGATAAAGCTTGTAAGGAGCCTGACACCTAGCAGATTATACCAAAGCTGAGATTTATTCTGCTTCAGTCGAAGGAGAGGCTACCTGATCTTGCAACATCAGCACTAGCGGAGTAAGGCTCACTCCTGTAGCTAGTGCTGTGTAGTTGATACATCTTCCTCTAGCGATACAACCATTCACGCTCGAGTTGGCGATGTTGAAGCGACATCTGGACCGTCTGACTGGCTAGCTGGGCTGAATGTCGATGACTTCGAGGGTGATACGCTAGGCGCCAAGCTGGTTCGGGCGGCCGCAAGTATTAAAGCGGTGAGGTCTTGAGAAGCTGTGTGACCTTAGATGCTGATGGCTACTGTGCATCTCAAGGACATACTATCACCAAGTGCGGTATCCGCCACCAGTAATGCCTCGGCATTGGATCCCACTTATCCAGGGTACATAAGCTTCGTCAATTCATCAATGATTGATACGGCCCAGAACTTGGACTTGACAGTAAAGCCATATACGATTGATCGTCTCAATACCGTGGAGCAGCTGTATTCATTGGGAGTAAATGGTATCATTACGGACTATGTAAGTGCCGTATATGTATGTGTGTCTGCGTTGTGCGTGTAATGATGATAAGGCATAGCCGGAAGTCGTACGCCGATGGGCGCAGGAGAAAGGTCTTCCCGTAGCGCCAGCCGTGGACTACGATACCGTTAACAAGTAAGTTCGGCTCCATACTTGAGAAACGCGAAAGGCTTTTCCAGAGTAACGAACGGTGACTGTCCAGGTGTTTCGAAAAGTATGCTCAGTTCGCTGATGGGAGCAAGCGGGAGCTTCTCTAAGAAAGGCGGAAAAGAACTTGCTAGATTACTGCCGTAACATTAGAGGCCATTTGACATCTTTTTGTACCGTATTGCCCTGTTCGTCGATATCGTCGAAATGAGGATTGAACCAGTATACATCTTTGAAGCCATACCGCTCATAGAGGACTTTGCCTTGCGGTGAACTAGTAAGAGCAACTTCGTATTCTGATTGTGTGGTACTGCTTTCTTCTTGCTTGCTTGCTTCCTCCTCTTTGATCAATTCTAACCCATGTTCAAGAAGCTTTGTGCCTATACCACGCCGCTGCTGGTCGCTTAATATAAAGAGCTGTTGGAGGAACCTGTTGAGAACGTTTCGGTCAGCTTGACCGTATTTCTCCATGTCTTCTTACTAATTATATGCCCTGTTCGCTTACCACATGCGTTTCCCTTGGGAAAGCTTCTTTTTGACTCGCATTGACTCTTCCTTAAGCTCAGCTGCCAGCTCATGATTGCATTCCGGATCTAAATCATCATTACTGGCCTTGTCATATTGGAATGCTTTCATTTTTTGATCTTCCCAATGTCGCAGATCTCGTTCTAAACCTTCCGGTCTTGCCCATATTGAATATCCAACAACTTTCGACGTTGTGGGATCTCCTAATTGGCTGATACAAGCGACATGCATAACATTATGAGGATCTCTTAGAGAATTAGATAGGTCTCTTGCATTGCGTTCAAGTCTTTCTTCACGAGTAATGCTAGGATCGGCTAGTCGTAGTGGATAGATCGACGGATAGGTATTACGGCGGTTACCCCAGCATATCGCACATGCTGCGATGTCTTTTGCTATCGCAGGACGTATCCGAATGTCAGAATGCTGAGTCATCGAACCAGTCTTGATGCAGTGCCTGTTCAAGAAGGCAAGAGTGTAAGATACACGTGATCTACAGCTTCAGCCTGGGAATACTTCGCAGGATGCGATCAACACGGCAATTGAGCACGAGAGCTGAAGGTGCCACTTTGCACGAGCTCAGTGTATCCCTTATGCAACCATGGCAAAAAAAAATTCCGCAATTGTCAGATAAAGCATGGAAGAGATAGGCAAGAGCTACATTGCGATGTATGAAGGTTGGAAGCTATGCACACAACGCAGGGGACTCTGAAAGGTGTAGAGTAGGTTCGTCACAAGGACAGAAGCCAATCTAACTACACGCTTAATCGAATAGACCGAAGCCCATGTCGTCGTCGGACTCCTCAGCTTCTTCAGCCTTCTCCTCGGCGGCAGGGGCAGCTTCGGCAGCACCACCGGCAGCAGCAGCTGGAGCAGCTGTAGCGGCAGCGAAGGCCTCTGGGTTCTCGAGCATCTCCTTGATCTTGGCAGAACCATCGAAAGTGTAGTCTGTAGCAATGGAGACTGCGAGGAGGTTCTTGTAAGAGTTGACAAGGGAGTGTGCAACTGAGGCAATGGTGGGGTAGTTCAAGGCCAAAGAGATGGCGGCGATGCTCTTGATACCGCTCATGAATCGGGCGAGGAGAACATCCTCACCAACGTCGAGAACGTCGGGGGTGAAGAGGTTGCCCTGGTCGAAGATCTGGCTGACGGTCATACCGTAGGTGCTGTGGGGGAAGAGAACAGATATTAGGAAGCTGTCTCAAACAAAGACAAAGCCTCTTTTGCTCAACTCACAAAGGCGAAATGTTCAACATGTTGAGCAGGGTAGCTTCGGAAGAACCGACACGCGAACCAGCGGTAAGGACAACGTGAGGAGCGACGATTTCGATGGTACCACGGGCGATCTTTGTTGGGATACCGAGAGCCTGGAAGAAGGAAGTCTTGCCTGGCTCCATACCGGTGTTTCCAGCTGGGATAACGACCTCGTTGGGAGAGAAGGCACCGGCACGAGCAGGAGCAGCGACCTTGTTGGAGGTGATGATATCACGGACTTCCTTCAAGTCTCCCTTTGTGAATACGAAACCGATGTTTCCCTTTACTTGCTGGAGAAGTCGCTCGTATTGAGGGTTCTCGGCGAGAGCACCACGGATGGCTCTTCTGACCTGGGTGTTCTTGCCCATGAGGACGACGGCCTTGCCGCGGAGGGCGAGACGGATCTGGTGCATCTGCTGGGAAGCGACATTGCTGTGGATGCAGAATGCAGAGGTGACCCAGTCAATAACGTAGTCTATTACAGCTATCTGGACCAGTCCGACACATCTCTCCCAACTCACGTAACCTCGACGATGAAGATAGTCGGGTACTCTTCCATCAACGAGAGTAACTTTTGGAAGTACGCTTGCTTCTGGTCTTTAGATTTGATACCCATCTTGACTGTGTATTTGTTCTTGGTGTCACCTAGACGCTGGACCTGCTGCGGCAAGGAAAATTAAGACACCGATGGAGATTCGGAGGGAGCAGAGAGGCGAGCCTGGAGTCGCCTTGAGTGAGTGATCGAGATTGGACGATCGAACTTTTGCCTGCAGTCCTGTCCAGCACTTTGGAAGGAACAGCGCGCCCCTATTTTCACTCTGCAGCCTTCCTGCGGTGGAGCGAGGCGAGTGGAGGATGCCTGCTAACACTCGCAATGATACACCGGACAGACAGTCATCATGGAGCACAGCAAGGAGTCGTTCCCCTACTATCGTTTTCAGCACTTGAATTGCTGCGATACAAGAGCCTGCCCATCAATCAAAAGAATCGCAGAATTTGCAGACATATTTCATGGAGCTTGTCGAGCTGGTTCTACTTACAGCAGCATGAATGGCATATCAGTGCACAAGACCGCTTTTAGTCATGAGAATGAGAAGACAACTCCGACTGCCATGTAGCTTACTGACTGCCCGACTCTGGTGGTTTCCTCCGCACGAGCATCGTCACGTGACCGCATCCGGTTCCCATGGCGGAGCATGATGTTCTTTCGACAAACCCTACGGCACCGGCTTGACACAGGCTGCAGCGATGAGTCATGCTGTAGTAAATTGATGCAGATTGAGCCAATCTGCATCAATTTACTACAGCATGACTTATCGCTGCAACTGTGTCAAGCCATTCGGAACGTCTCATCGCTCATGCATTTCATTCTGTGCTGAACAGACAGGTTTCTCGAATGCTGGCTTTATATCCGTGAGACATCCGCATAGAATATGTACCTGTCTGAAGTTGGTCATTCGGTCAGTGCGGGAAAATCTAGTAGACGTTTGCCCTTGCCGCAGGTGACGGTCGACGGCCATTGTGGGAGTGCCTGTACGAGGTTTGACGGCTGAGGTTGCTGTTGCTGTTAATTCAACAAACTCAGGCTTGCGCGGGGAGGTACTAGATTGATATCCATCACAAGCAGTTATGCGCAAAGCGAGAGAAGCCCGGAAAAGTCTTTCTTGGGCACCGGTAATCGCGATGATATCAGCAAGTGTGAACATGAGAAATTCAGTATTGCCTGCAATAGGGACTTTGAGATGGGTGCAATTCCTCGATGCTCCTTCTTTCAGTTTGGAGAAAAAGTGTCCATGAGCAGGCCAGATAGATTTGTCTTGCTCCCAGAAACGCCACCCACGCGCAAAGCTGGCTCGTATCCCCGGAGGAGCTTCGGCTTGCCAGAGCACCTTTAGTCAACTGCGGTGAGGCGTCCAGTAGTACATGCGTCCTATAACGTTGCATATGGGCTGTTAGGGCTCTGCGGTTGCCAAGTTCAAGATGGACATCAAAGGCAAAGGAAGAGCGATAGACGTCGATGAGCTTGACGACGAAGTCCTAGATTCCTACGCCACAACATCGTCGGAAAGGTCTTATCTTGCAGGTCTCAACGAAGCACAGCGCGAGGCAGTGACATGGACATCTGTTGGTGGTCTTCAGATCCTGGCTGGCCCAGGAAGCGGTAAGCATGCTATACACAACTTCACTCTGACCGCGATTAGGCGTTTGTTGTGGTGACTGACAAGCTGCTCTTACACAACAGGAAAGACTCGAGTATTGACATGTCGCGTTGCGTACCTCATCCAAGAATGCGAAATACCACCACAAGATCTCGTCGTCGTTACGTTCACGAACAAAGTACGCATGTTTTGCTTGCATTGCGAGAACTGATACGCGGCCTGATCGCTGTCCTTTTCGCGTGGTGTTATAACAGGCTGCGAACGAGATGAAGCACCGTTTGAAGAGCCTGCTTGGTGAAGCTGTCGTTAACAGGATTATGATGGGCACTTTCCACTCCGTTGCTGTTCGATGTGAGCGTTCTTTATCACCACTTCAGCGTAAGGTCAGTACCTCACCATTTGTCGTCCCGTTTTGCCACACGACAGATCTTCGCAAGTATGGTAAAGGCATCGAACTACCTAACAACTTCGTAATAGCGGATACCAGCGATAGGTGAGAGTTTCTCATCCCATCTTGAAGCTTCTATACTATCTTCTAACTCTCCTATACTTGCCTTGAAACCGTTGTTTTTCAGCCAATCTCTCCTCAAACCCATTGTCGCCCAGCACAATCAAGGCCTTAAACAGCGAGCACAGGATGGAGGAGTTGTAGGAGATGAAATCAAAGTGAAAGTTGCCCAGGATGTAATATCAAAGGCGAAATCAAAGGGGATAAGCGAAGACCAATATATGGTTGAAGCGCAGAACGCAGAGTCGAATAGTGCCTGGAAATTGGCAATGGCAGACATATATATGTGAGTTGCGAGGAATTCAAGTTTAGAGCAACTCTTGCTCAGACTATTTCCTCAGGGACTATCAACTGGCGCTGCGAGCGTCCAACACCTTGGACTTTGATGACTTGCTGGTCTATTGGTAAGTATATCCTGCCGTCCGATCTACAATGTGCACAATGCTAAAGGCTGTAAGTATGCAGTGAAAGACTGCTTCGAGTAGTACCCACCGCAGTCAAGAACGTCAAACATGTCCTCGTTGATGAGTTTCAAGATACCAATAGCATACAATACAATATCGTCCGTTTGATTGCTGCAAGCCACGATTCTTTGACGATTGTTGGGGATCCCGACCAGTCTATCTACTCTTGGAGAAGTGCTGAAGTCGAGAACCTGGTGCATATGCTGAAAGGTTTGTTTCAGGCTTGGCGAGGAGACCGCCTATTCCTGGTGTGAAGGCTGAGGGACTGTTTCACCTGATTCGCAGACTTCAAAGGGACACATCAGGTTATGCTGGAAGAGAACTACCGATCTACATCAAGTATCCTACAAGCTGCTCTGGCGGTAGTTGAACAAGGTTAGCAAAATCCGTTTCTCCAAAGCGCAGCCATCTTTCATGCTAATTCCCCTGCAGACAAGGACCGTATACAAAAGTCACTCAGAACAAGTCATCCAACTGGTCCGCCTGTTGTTTTGCGAAAGTTTGAAACAACACAAGATGAGGCAGCTTATATCGCTTATGAAGTGAAACGTGCAATAGCGTACTCGGGAAATACCCTGAACTTCAATGATTTCGCTGTATTGCTGCGATATAACGCACTGAGTAGGAATATAGAAGCTGCGTTGCAATCGGCAGGTATACCAAGCAGAATGATAGGAGGCCATAAATTCTTTGACAGAGCAGAAGTCAAAGATATCCTGGCTTACCTTCAGTTAGCCGATAACCCTTCATATGCTCGTGAGTTTCACATCCTTTACCATTATGATAGCATCCCGCGACTGACTTTCTGTCATTAGCTGCATTTCGACGTGTAGTCAATGTTCCAAAACGTGGCGTCGGCGATAAAACTGTCAAAGACATCGAAGCGGCTGCTAAGCAGAAAGGAATCTCTTGCTTTGAAATTGTCAACAAGGCGGTTAACGGGAACAACTTGGCCAATATTAAGCCTGGTCAAAAGGCAGCTCTAAAGATCTTTTGCAAGACAATCACTACTTTACGACAAATGGCGTTTAGCGGGAAATCGGTTGAAGATCTCATTGACTACACTACGACAGCGGTGGCGTACAAAGATCATTTGGAGCGCACGCATGGTGTAGACCATGTCACGAAATTTGAGAACATCAACGAATTGAAGTGAGCGAACGCCCGGTCTAACCTGAATTTTGATTTTGACTGATCGCTGACCGCATTGTCAGATCCTTTGCGGAACAAGTGGCTGCTTCCAATGCTCTGAATCTGTCCGAAGATGTACAAGTCGAGGGTAGCGCAGTACCAAGTGCAAGTTCAAGAAGGGTGATAATTAATGTGGAAGATGATGAATTGGAAGTCACTGTAGGAGATACGACTGGCAGTCCACTTCGTGATTTCCTCGCGTCTTCGATGTTGTCAACGGACAATGAAACGCAAGATGCGAAGGATGACAAGTCTACTCCCAAAGTCACTATCAGCACTTGTCATGCAGCAAAGGGTCTCGAATGGCCTGTCGTGTTCCTACCAGCGGGTATGTGGATGTTTCATCAAAACAATATGGATCGTCGCGCCGCTGACTACCCCTGTATGTCCACACAGCCGAAACAGGGGTCTATCCAGCTTTCCGCAAGTCAGATGCGGCAGAAGTAGCTGAGGAACGGTGAGCAGCTGATCTTAAAATTGGCCTTCTTGAGGACACGATCACTGATGCTACGCACTTTCAGCCGTTTGTTCTATGTCGCTATGACTAGAGCGCAAGCTTTTTTGCACATTACGCACTGCGCTAAGCGTATGGAACGAGGTGAGCATGCTTGAAGCCGTGGCTCTTTAGGTGTTATGTCTGATGCTTGGCGTGTAGGTCTAACCGAGGATAAGGAGATCACGGAATTTCTAGCAGGAATCGTTCGGTCCGGTTTGATTCCTTTCAGCACGACAAGTATCGCCTTCGATGAAACAGTACGCGCATGTGTTGCGTCTGTCACACGCAGGAAACTTTTGGATGAAAACTCTGTGAAGACCATCGTTGACCTATTGTAAGCCGGTTCTTCTGACATGTCGACCTTTTTTTAATGGCTAACTCCCACGACCCTTCATAGCCATGAGTCTTCTCCCGCACCGGTGTACTCGCAACCCGAGATCTCCAGGTCGGCCTTTCAGGTTTTTGACAAAGAAGATATATACCTCTTCCCAAGTAAACCAATGTATCCTGGAGAAGCCTGGCGTATGAACAGCTACGCTGGTGATCAGGCGAAACGCTACGCGGCTCACTTGCCTAATATGGGTACAAATCGCTTTGCCGGTGCTTTTGCAACCTCTAGTAGCTTAGCAGCTTCCACTCAAGCACCCGGCTTTACATCAGCCTTGAAGATGGGTGATGGTGTGACAAGTAAAATCGGACCTAATGGCAGCGTTATTAAGTTTACTGGCAGCTTCGCAAGCTTAAAGGCGGGAGCCATTGGAAGCGGACGCCCCTTTAGTAGTGGTACTCTCAACAAACCGTTCAAGGTCCCTACGACTTCGCGCTCTGTCAAGTTACCGACCGTCAGCACTGTAGAAACTCGCCTTACTCAGCAAAGCAATGCAGTAATTCTCAATCCAGTCACACCGAACGAACCTCAAACACCAGCTTACACCCTACCTATTGGTAACGATGAAGATTTCTCATTTCTTAAGGGTCTAGCCAAAGACGAGGATGACGACTTTGCAGTAAGAAAGCCCTCGCACACGAAACGCAGTCCAAATCGTTTTGCTTCGGCTGCAGCTATCAAACGCAACAAAACGCAACACAATTAAGCCAGCTTGGGATGCCAACAATGCTTCACAGCGCAGTATGGAGTCAAAGGGATTTCAGGTCATGTAGCGCGTCACTGTACGCTCTTCACGGGGATCGACTTGTATTATATTACGATAAGGGCGTTTGATTGGCTATCACGGCCAATGATGTCTACAACAACAGCTTGCAATGCTAAACTGCTCTACCGCGCTTGACTGTGACTTCTTTCTCGAATTTTATCATCATGTCGACGACTTGTCTTGCTGCTTCGTACTTTCCTCGTCTGCGAAAAGCCAGTTTGACAGAGGTGAACAGGGGTTTCAGCTCTCGATGCCAATCGAGGTTCTTTGCATTAGACATGCCAGATTTCAGTATTCCCCAGATAGCTTCATCATTGATTTCCGCCCAGCGCAGCGATTGTTGTGCCAAGTAAAGAGCCGATGCCGAATCCAACTCAGCGTTCTTGGATGCTAACTCATCAAGATGACCATTGAGCCTGGAAAGCTGTGACTTAAGACCCCGCCTTCGATACTTTGACCATAATGGTAATCCTGCTATCTTTAAGAAGCGGAGTTTCCAGCCTGGTGTATCGGCCGCGGCATCATTGTACA
The DNA here is from genome assembly GCA_022813105.1 of Cystobasidium onofrii. NCBI lineage: Eukaryota > Fungi > Basidiomycota > Cystobasidiomycetes > Cystobasidiales > Cystobasidiaceae > Cystobasidium > Cystobasidium onofrii. The sequence continues at coordinate 54,215 of JAKLNA010000015.1, forward strand.
GTTCGTGATAGAGTTGCAATGCTCGACGTCCGCTGCCAGCTCGTATGTGTATGTCGAGAAGAATCAGACGCGTGGCTTCGCTCAAAGGTTTGCTTGAATTGCCAGCGACGGTTTCGAATTCCTGCAGGCATAAGCTATAGCGCAGCTGCCTCGATCGCAGATGATGGCGCAAACGTGCTTCTAACAAGCGCTGCTCAATCATGTCTGACCTTGTTCGCACGTGTTCCCACACGGTATCGGATAGCCAATGACTGCGGCAGCTTAGAAACACTTCAAGATGCTGTGATGACCATGCCTCATGCGGTAATTGCTGATAAAGCTTTCTGAGCAACCCAGTACCGCTACCGCGGGACAGCAGAATGAACAAGCGCCGTGTAGTCTCTTGTCCAAAAGCCAGGACACTCGTAGGAACATTCAGAAAGGCTTCAGCTGCGGCGATATGACCTTTACAGATCAGAAGCTCGATAAACGACGCCAACTGCCTTGCATGGCTTGCAGACATGCTTCTAGGTATTCTTGATGCCAGTGAAACAAGATGCTCCGAGCTGATTTTAACGAGAGCCCTGAACAAGTCCCTATTCTCGCCAGTGCCTAAGCCTTGCAGGTGGGCAGACAACGCGCCCAGGACCGGGACGATGTGCCTAGCGGGCAGGCGCGGATCGAGTATGCTTGTGAATGCTGTTTGATACTGCCCGAGATGAATTGCCGCTACTGCTAGCGCACGAAACATGCGAGTGTTCACCTCAGCGGAGATATCTTCTTGAATCTGGTATGAGGCCGTAGTCATCGGCATGCTTGACGCGGTCGCTATCTTGCTCTGTGCCATATCAAACACTTGATAAGCCCAAAGGGGCGCTAACTCATGCGAGTCATCTTCGACTGGCTGCAATTGCCATCGAGTGACAGCTGCACATCGTCCCGCTGCCTCCAGAAAGGCTGTGAGCAGGACGTCATCGGTCTTGGAGTTGGGCTCGTTTTCTCTCAAGACGTTCCACTCTTGCCACAGCCAGCCAAAGACACCGCTTGCTTGCATCTTTCGGAGAACTTCTTGCTCGGCGAAGCTGGCTAGATGCAAAGACGCTGCCATTATTTGTCTGTCAGGGGGAAGGAAGAGTTTGCGAAAATCTTGAAGAACAGCCAAGGCATCGTCTTGGCCGGTCTGTTTGACTCGCGGTATCTTAGACGAAGGGAACGATGCGAGTACCGTAGACGAAAACACGAACTTCATGCCATGGAAGACACTCTGTTTGGATGGACCCGGGCCAAACATGCGGGACGTTCCTGGGTCTGCCTGGATGTGTTCTTCGAACATTGAGCGGTGTAGCTGATAGAGGCGCGTCTCAGAAGTCGGTGCTGGCCTATGGTAACCAGACCTTCCTGGCATAGCTTGGCGAACTTCGCGAGCAGCTGAATTGTCGCGAAGGACCGCTGTTGCTATCCGAGCCACAGTCCCCGGTGAGATCTGAAGCCATTCATCCGAAGTGAGTGCCGAAAGGCAAGAGTACAGCTCAGCATCGGTCAAAGTAGATGATATCTTGTCTAAAAAACTTGTCGCCTCGTTGCGTTTGATTCTATTTGTCGTTTGCCGTATTTGGCCCGACTGAACATCGTCATAGAGGCTAGAACTCCTCTTTCGACCGTGGCGGAGCGGTTCGTAGGCATCCCTCTTATCGGTGTCGGCGGTTTGGCCAAGGTTGGCATGCTGGTGATCCCTGGAAGTTGAGGTTCGGTGCAGAAGTGTGATCATAAGGGTAGCTACGCGAGATACAGACGATCTATGGAGCGCAAGAGCGTCTGAAGAAATCGACTGTATCCAATGGGCGACAATGTCGGAAACGCGTGTGAGTTCCAAGGCCGCAGGAATGCTTGAATGACCATCGTCGGATTGAGGTATAGTCTTTGAAAGCCGAGAAAGCAGAAGTTCGACGAACTGCACTTGTCCCGGTACCGAAAGATGTAGCTTTGAAATGTTCTCGATGATGCGCACTATTTTTTCAACGTATCTCCTTGCTCTTCGCTGACATTTACTAAGGTTATGATCTGCTTTCGCCTGCTGCTCGAGACTAATGGATGGTGGCGCTGGCAGGGATGCTTTTGATGTTGAAGCCTCCGGCGTATACGAATGCGCATAGAAGGGGAAAGATGTCCCAGCTGCTTCAGGATATGTTTGTCCTGCATCAAGCGTCAGATAGCGAAGCAAGTAGGTATGAAGCGGGAACTTGAGACGGCTCACGAGAATTTGATGGTTCGCCTTGAACTTGATGATCCGCTGGCCTACTCTGATTCTCATGCCTGACTTCGACAGCATGTAAGGCAGAACATGTATGAGAGCGGATATTCTTGTGTGTCAAAGAGCGTGAGAACCGTCTCCGACTGCCCAGTCCGAGAAGACATTTCTGGTCAGCTGTTCTGCTATCTGCGAGACAACGAATACCAGGCCAACTCACCTCACGCGGATGCTCTCGCTGACAGCTCTGAGCATCTACAGCTCACGCACCACATGGAGGACGTGGTCTTGCGGGCTTGGGACAGCTTGATTGCTTCTTTGATGGTTGGGCTTTCGACAAAACACGATTACAATCCAACTTTCGCAGGTTGACCTGATCCGGACCGCTTTGCTTGTAGGCCGGCAATCGTGTTCAACAGCTACACGCAAGCACACATGCAGCTTCGAGGGTAGAGACATCAAGCGATGGCGCAGCATGGCAGCGTCCAAGGCGTCCTGCAGGCCTCGGTGCTGGGACAGTTCTCTGCTGGCCTGCTCGATCAGGTCCTGCGGCGTTTGCAGCATCATGCTGAGCACCATTATGCCCTGACGATGGAGGAAGATGTGTTCACGCGAGGTTAATACGTTCAAGCTTCCCAAGAGGTCATTGTAATCTTCCTTCTGACGTCTGGTATGGCGCCCACCGGCGTTCTTCAACGATGCAGGCCTTCACGAACCAGGTACTGCTCTACGCGATGAAGACGTTGTCCGCGTCAGACATACCACACTAGATGGAAAAGAAGACTGGTACGCTACATCGGGCAAAAAAGGTCACACAGCGTCCTCTCTCCTCTGACGTTGACGTTGCTTTACGCTGCCCTAGGACTATCAATACCCACACTAGACCACTGCCCATCAGGGAGACCCCGGACGTTCTGTTACGGGGCACATCAACCGTCCCTGTCCTAGAGGGCGAAGCGAGATCGCTAGCAGTAGCGCTTGGATACTCTGAGTCCGTTTGCCATGCTCTTCAACGTCTGTTCTGTTTGTGCAGCCACTAATGGGGTCTACATTAGGCGTCGCTTTGCTAATATGCGAAAGGGATGGCGTTTCGCCCTTCATGACGATCTTACCACAGTGCAAATTTTTCAGATATACTCAGTAAGTAGTACTCACCGTATTAATTGATCGTTCCGGCGTAAGTAACATCAAAGGTACAACTCCAGCCGCCAGATGCACCTGAGCCCCTTGACTCTCACTCTTATGTGGTCGAGATTGCCAGTATTACATCGCACAAGCCTGCTTCCACCATCTCGTCATCAGCTCCGATGCAGACTCTGCGCGAGCAAAGTATTGGCCGAACACTGGCTGTTAAAAGACTGTTGAAGGGCTTAGTAGACTTGGCTCGTGTAGACTAGATCAGATCCTGTTGCGAGATGAGTAGAGTGCGGTCACGGACGTTGACTGGGCTATGGACTTACTGTGGAAATACTGGTCGTTCTCCTCATCAAAATACAGATATGTACCCTCGTTGCGTGTCCGACCGCGCCTCCCGCACGTGACACTTCCAGCCTTCGGACGTTTGTGATCTTTCTTTTTCCAACACCTGTACCCGGATGGCAAAGGAGGGATGGATAAGCCAGAGGACTGCGTATGCAGTCTACGCCATATCAATAGGCGTCTCCTTCATCGCCGTGAACACCGTTGTGCCCCAGCCGTACATGGTGAGTGGAAGTCGGCATTGATCGAGTCTCGCTGGATCTGGCAGAAGATAAACTGGTTTTATTTGGCTTCAGGATGAGATCTTCCATATTCGTCAAGCTCAGACGTATACAAGGACATGGAAGAAATATGACGACAAGCTAACAACTCCCCCTGGCCTGTTCGTAGAGCCAGGCTAACAGTACGGAAGTATGAGAAGCTGATCATTTCTACTACTAGATACATACCCTCTGCGCTTCTTGCCAGATTTGTTGGCTCCTGGGCAGCCACTGTGCCGGGACTCCGAGCGGTCAATGCTCTACTGCTGCTCTACCTTCCTTACCTAGTGACCGATCTTCTGGGTTTGGTATACAAACCAAAACTGCAGTTCTTCCTCAAACGCCCTTATCCATCACACGAATCCCTGATTATCTGCAATTTCCCCCTGCTATACTTCTTCGGTTTTCTGTATTATACCGACGTAGCCTCGCTCGTGCTGGTCCTCTTGGCCTACCGTCAGGCTTTACGTGTCGCTTATATTACCTCGGCAATCGTAAGGAAAGCTAGGAACAATAGGTCTGACAAAGCTGACTGTCTTTGTAGGCTGGTCTCGTCTCTCTTACCCTGAGGCAGACCAATATACTTTGGGTAGCATATATTGCTTTCGAAGCACTCTGTCTCGAATTCGATAATATCAGCCAACGGGGGAAAGGGCAGTTTCGACAAAGTAATGAGCTATCGAGCCTGTCTCTATGTGCGTGACATTATAAGACGTACTTCAAATATCGTTAAACTGATCTCCTATCCCGTCCATGCCGCAGTAAACATCTCGCGAGCCTTGCAGTTGTTCTTCAAGGCAGCCTTAGCAAATCCGTTGCGCGTACTCGCTGTCGCTTGGCCCTACGTGCCAGTAGCTGGATGCTTCCTCTCATTCATTATCTGGAATAACGGCATTGTTTTGGGCGACAAGTCGATGCACGTAGCTGTTCTCCACATACCTCAAATTTTCTACTTTGTAGGCTTCGCAAGCGCCTTTCTTCTGCCTTACATATGCACCCGCAAGGTAATTGCCACTACAATCTATACACTAACAGGGACCTTCCGGTGAGTGCAGTCTAGCACACCTCAAGTCTCACGTTGACGGACCGTCCGATAGTCGCCTACTGGCGTCGGCAAGTGTGTCCTCACTTTTGTCAATCCTAATTCGCAAATTCACGTGAGCATTCGGTATTTATCATATGCCCGCCGGACAGGCGAACAGACTCACAGCTATGATTTATGCCCGACAGCATCGTCCATCCCTTCCTGCTTGCCGATAACCGTCATTATCCGTTCTACGTCTGGCGAAGGATCATCAACTTCAACCACTACAGTCGTTATGCGCTTGCACCGGGCTATCTTGCCGCTGCTGTTGCTTTGAAGACGGTCATCGGTACGTGGTGTCTTGAGAACTTATGTAATAAAGGAGCATACTGACTGGCTTCTGTTACAGGCAATGCCAGCCTGTGGGGAACTCTGCCTATTCTTGCATACATTGCTGTCATTTGCTTGACACTCATCCCCTCTCCGCTGCTTGAGTTCCGCTACTTCATAATACCTTACATTATCCTACGCTTACATATTAGACACGTATACAAACGGCAACTTAGACTAGAGTTGACGATATACATTCTGGCAAATCTGGTAACTTTAGTTATGTTTCTGTGCAAGCCGTTCAAGTGGCCAAGCGAGTCGGGATGGCAAAGGTTCATGTGGTAGTGTGGTTGATATTTCAAAGTTGTCTTCTCAGCAACTTCAGCATAGATACTACCAACTCGGATCGAAATGTAAAATCGCAGAAATAGACGCGTGGTCAAAGTCAAACATCGAGAGTAAAACTACGCGGTTAGTTCATCAGATGTGCCGCATGTGCGAGTCTTCGGGCCAGAGGAATGGATCTGCTTGTAGTTTGTGCGGCAGCGCAGTCGAAACACAACGAGACCCATCGATATCCGCCACTTGCGTGATCGGCAAGCTCCAGAGCAGCCGGCGTTGCTCCGGGTTGAGACTGGCCTCCCTTCTCCATGCAGACCGGTACTCTACGCCAATTCAGTATGTCCGTGACTAAGCTTCGAGTAGGCTATGTACCTGAAGTATGTGATATCGCCAGCTCTGCACACTCCCGTATTGACCGTGAACCGCAACGCAGCACTTTTCCACCCCCATATTATGGCTTGGGGAGAAGGATTCCGGAATCGAGCTACATAGCTGCCCTAGTACATCTGCTTTCGAGTGTGTAATCATGTACAGTGCTGATGCTGATATCCCAGGCGGCACTGGTCAGATGATTCAGGCGCTCAAGGAAGACAAGATTGATGTTGTGAGGCAAAGCTCACATAGAAATGGTGGCGCTTCGACTGAACTCAATGACAGGCAGTAGCCCTTACGGAGTCGCTCATTGCTGGTATTGTACGCAAAGCCGCCGACTACCGCATTGTCGGCCAATACGTCTCTTCACCCTTGAACTGGTTTGTCCCATGACGATATATAGGAATGACCGGTTCTGGAGCTGACGCGCAGAAAAGGGCGGTCATTACCGGCAAGGATGCACCCTACAATTCAGTATCGGATCTAAGAGGCAAAACCATTGGCGTATCTCGAATGGGTTCCGGCTCGCAAATCTTTGCTTCGTATATGGCGCTCAGGGAAAAATGGTTTAGCGATGCACAAGCACAGTCTGTTGAACCTCTAGATTTCAAAGGTAAGATTGCACACTATCGCTGTCGCAAGTGTGCTGATAGTCTATGCAGTGCTGGACACTTTCAAGGTGAAGCCCTTTGGATCCTGGCGCACACGAGCTATTTTAACCAATGGAACAATTGCACAGGGACTTCGTGATGGTGTGAACAATGGAGAGGCGGCTGCCTTCCTGTGGGAATGGTGAGCGGGTTTCCTTGCATGTACCGAAAACTCAGCTAAATCTGTATACAGGTTCACAACAAAACCCTGTCAGTCTCCGTCAGTCTCATCCTGACGACCTTAGCTTATCCTGCTCTCTATGCCACATTCACCAGACGTCGATTCCGGCGGTGAGGCAGATCTTCCGCTGCATTTCTGAACAGCATGGTGACTGATCCATCTTCGGCAGAATGTCGTTTCATCGGCAATGTACCTGTGAGCCGTGTATCAAGCTGTGCCGGACCAGCTTTCTCTGAGTGCTTCTATCCATTGCATGGCCAGACTCCCTGGCCTAGCTGGGCGATTGTGGCTACCCCGCAGACGCCGAAGGGCAGTGTGAAGAGGCTTTTAGAAAGACTCGACGCAGAAGTGCAGGACTTCAACTCGCCAGAATCTCGAGAGAATGGCAAAGACATACAGTACATTCAGAAGACCCTCGGTTATCCAGAAGAGGATATTAGGGAATGTAGGTTTCGTGACCCAGGCTTACTAGCGTCTGCTGTTTCGTTTCACGTCAGATTGACTTTGCGCTCGTCATATAGGGCTGAAAATCACAGACTATCCTAAAGATATCGGCGAAGTGAAACGAAGTGTCATCTTCGATACGCTGGATATCCTGGAGAAGTCTGGAGTTGTGCGAGCCCCATCAGGTGGCTGGAAGCTAGAAACATTTGTTGATTCTGACATTGCTAAAGTAGTATAAATCTATGCTCTTAAGATGTTAAGATGGACTATTTCCACTAGTCTACAAACGAGGCACCCATCCTACGATGTAAGCGCCTGACTCTGCAATGGCGCATCATGTTGAAAAAATGGTGTAATCTTGGTCCTGAGCCAGATCAACGGTATTGAGGACACTATGCGGGCATACAGGTTGGTTGTAAGGGTCTAGACACAACGTGGTCACTCAGCTTTCCGAAGTGTCGGCAGAAAAGGGCTGACAGCGTCCGATTAACCTACAAGTTCGGAAAAGACGATTGCGTCCACCTTGCGACCGTGGAGCGTGGAGCTCGGATGGATCTTCAGCCGCTGAAATTATACAGTTGCGTCAGCTGTCATGAATTGAGCGAAGGATATCCCTCCCAAAACTCACCATAGAACCTGTAGTTCTGCGATATCGGTCGTCGGGCATGCGCATTGCTGTATTGGCGAATAACCCTGCGAGCAGGCAGAGCAGTACGGGTTCTTCATTGTCTCCAGCGCTCTTGCTACAGTCTAGACTGGGGTCCAGTCTGTGCACTCTGTCGCGCAGCTGGATCCTCGCATCGAGCACTTGATTAAGAGTTTTGATGGACAAGAAATGGTCTTTGCACCACGCCTTCCTTTCCGTAGTCGTCGTCAAACTCTCGCATATCTCTTCATATGCCTTGAGAATGTTCAACAGCATCATGTGATCACCTGAACGGTGTATGAACTTGGATCTCGCAACTACCGCGGCCTCCCTGTGCTGGAATGGTACAGCAAGTATCGCATCGGCTGATCCCATGAGGGCTAGAAGATCGATAATTTCGGCAGGGCAGTCGTTCTCAAATGAAGCGAGCAGCACTTTCGCTTGCTTGGGTTCCAGCGGCAGTGCTGCCATCTTCCGCCCAGTTTCGGTGATGCGACCGGTATGATCTGTTGCGCCCAGACCGTATAACTCCATCAGCGCGGAAGCAACTGTAGCGATGATTAAGGACTTCAGCTTTGGATCAGGATAGACAAGGCATGAACCTTACTTGAATCATTGCTTGGCCGATCCATAAAATTGAATTTTGTGACATCCTCTTGTCCATAAGCAAGCAAATGCAGCAGAGCAAAAGCCAAACTACATCGCTGTATCTCAGGAAGAAGTGCTTTGCGCATATCCTGGTACGCCTTCTCTGTATACAACCTGTAGCAATTACCGGGTGCTTCTCTTCCAGCTCGACCAGCCCTCTGAGTTGCAGAGTTCTTGCTTATTGACGTAAGGAGCAGACTATCCATGCCGGTGGTAGGATGGTATGTTTTCTCCTTCTGCATGCCTGTGTCCACCACATATTTTATCCCTGATATCGTAATGGAAGTCTCAGCCACGTTGGTGGCCAGAATAATCTTGCGCGTATTGGGAGGTGCCATATTGAAGGCCTTGTTTTGCTCCGAAGGCGTCAAGCGGGCATACAGTGGACAGACAAGAATCTATGGCAAATCGATAAGACCAAAACTGGCACAGCTTCAGGAAAAGCACTTCTCACCTGCATCTTCTTGGCATCGAGCGATGGAAGGTAGGTTTCAATCTGCGCGCGCAAATTCTCAATCTCCTCCTGGCCTGCGAGAAAAACGAGGATGTCGCCTGGCGGACAATTGTAGTGTATTTGGAAGACGCTCTTCAAAGCAGCGTCAATATAATCTGATGCAGGGTCCTGTAGGTACATCGTCTTGACTTTGAAGGTCCGACCCTGCACGAACAGGATCTTCGCACTGCGGTGATAGAAAGTCAGTTAAGCCTGAGTTGCTTCAGAGACTGGCCATCACAGGCAGCCTTTGTTGTCGCAAAATTGAACTTACCCATCGAAGAACTCACTAAACCGTTCAGCATCTATCGTAGCGGACATTACTACAATTTTCAAAGGTCCAATGGGTTCACCATTCTTTCCCTTCTCTGCTGTACGAGCCATTTCTTTACGTTTAATCTGTATTTCTTTCAGGAATCCGAGAATCATATCTGTGCGTAGCGTCCGTTCGTGTGCTTCATCGATGACGACCATATCGTAGGCCTCCAATAGGCGATCACCCAGTATCTCCTGCAGGAGAGTACCGTCCGTGAGGTACTTGAGCCGAGTCTTGGGAGATGAGCAATCATCAAAGCGGACTGTGTAGCCAATGGTCGACCCTAGTGTGCATCCATATTCTTCTGCAACACGCCGGGCTAAAGAAGTAGCAGCGACACGTCTCGGCTGGGTGACAGCTATCCGGGGTTGTGGTCGACAGATTTGCGAGGAAAGTAGAAACTGTGGTATTTCTGCATAGAGTAGGTACGCGTAAGCCATGTAATATTTCATGATGCATGGATATGTACTCACGTGTCGTTTTTCCAGATCCAGTCTCACCGAGCACTACAACTGTGTCTCTGTCGTTAATTTCTTTCAGTATTGCATCTTTGACCGCGTAGACCGGAAGCTTCTGTCTTGCTGCTAACAGGTGTTCCGCTTTGTCTCTACGTTCCGCCTGCTGCCGCTTTCTAGCTTGCTTCTTACTTTCGCCAGCTCTGACATCTTGACCGCGTGTTCTGCTGGGCGAATCTGCCTCTTCTTCTTCGGAAAGTGGGTCATCATTGTTATAAAAGTTTGCGACACGCTTCGAGGTCACAAATGGCGTGGTGTCGCGAGCCTCAGCTTGACTGCGTATTGTTGATGCTGTCGTTTGCTGGTCTTCAGGCAAATCTGAGCCACCAACTTCCAGCTGAACATCTGGGCTGCGCTTCCTGCTTTTGGCCTGCCCGCCATCACCATTCACATCAACACTCGCTTTGCGCTTCTTCTTGAAGACGACAGCGGGTGCTGAGCCTTCATCGTCTGCCGGTCCTGCTGCGACCGAATCTGGTTTTGCTGGTGGCAAGATTGCCTTGGAGGTCGAGGCGACAGGTGCAGCATCGGCATGGCCGTTGCCTTGCTTTGTGGGCGTCTTCGGCTTCTTCGGACTCGACTTCAAGGGCTTCTGCGCTGGTACATCATCGTCAAACACGGTATACGCCATCCAGCCTGCTGGTCACCCCAAATTTTGATTCTTTCCCGGTTTGCAGAAAACAAAGCTTGGTGCGACAGACTACCTTCGGGCCTATCTGCAGCATGGCATCATGCAAACACTGGAACAAGACGTCAATTCTTTGAAATTATCCATCAAGTCACAAAATACTCTACTACTAGATCGCTACAGTCTGACATGGCGCCTACGTGTCCTGGATTTTAGGCAGGCTGCACCTGACACTGACAGTGCTACACTCAGATCAAACTTGACTAATTGCGCAGATAATTGTGTCCGGCACATCTTCAGACAGATCTGCTATATAAGTATATCTAGTAACTTTGACTTCGCAATAACGTGGGGACCTTTTCACGCGGTCTACAAAAGCTACTCTCCAATGTGAAACGCCACCTTTTAAGCACGACAGCAACTTTCCTTTCAGCTTCGAGACTAGCCTGAACGCAAATGTGAGTATGCGTAAGAAGCCAGACATTCCATTGCTATATCATTTCCCCTCCCCCTCGCGCCTACCCATCCTAATCAAACAAGGCGAGCCACGCAAAACGTGCTGTAGACACCACCCCTAGTTTCTTAGCAAAACACGTTTCAAGAAGGTGTTAGCTGTAAATCACGGTGATTACAACGGAGCAAAGATACAGAGGCTGAGCCCGCGAAGCTTCATATGGCAAACGAAGCTCGAATCGGGTCGGGAGCCTGGAGCTGAGCGGAGCAAGCTCAGACGGGTTTGCTTGTACATGCTATCACTGAAGACTGTGGACAGGGTTGGCGCGGAAGCAGTCGGCAAGTGTGACAGTACCGAAGCCTGCCAGAATCAAGGTAGTTCTCCCACTACCGTGACCTTCGTTGGCCCGGTACTTCCGTTCTGATCGAGTACAATGAGAAAGTCCGTCAGGCACCATGTACTAGGACAGCAGCATTTCCGAGTGGTTCACTGGATGTTATGACAACTGCCTTTCTAGCACAGCCCTCGTTCTTGGCTATCTTCATCACCAGTCCTATGAAACACAAGACAACACGCATCTCCTACCAACCCGCCTCGTTCAGGCTGATGGCACACAAATCCTTTGAATCTAGGAGCATGCATTCAAGAATAGGTGCTCTTTTCTCTCGTCTACAGAACTCGGTACTACGCCCGAGGCTTCCTAATTCATTCGGTTGATTGAGAAGCCAGCCGGTGGAAACGCTGGAATAAGAATACCATAAGTGCAAAACGAGTGCGGAGTCGAGGGTGGGGACTATCTTGAGAACAAGCTCTGCCAGGGCTCAGAGAATAAGAACAGTAGAGCCTTGATGTGTCCTGGGGCGGTTGATGTATGTGAGGCCGTCCAGCTAATTAGTAAAACCTCCACTGTATGGTACTGGCATCAACCTCGATCGAGCCTTAATGGATCAGGCACACAAGAAAACACTGCGATGCGATTGACTGCAATTGCGCTCTGCATTACTGAGTTCTGTGGCTTTTTCGCTTGCCTTCGAGGGTCTGAGCCGTAAACCGAGGCAGCTCAAGCCTCATCGGCTGTATATCATTTATTGATTCTCTTGCTGTAACATTTCAGTTCCGACGAGGCTTTCGATCGACATCTCGTGCCTGGTTGTGCCTGCGTCATAGATTCGACAGCTGACTGTCAAGCCCATTTGGGCCGGCGCGCATCGATGATTGTAAGATCTACGCAGCTCGACATATCATAATAATGAACGAGTTGCGGCAGCCGATTGGGGAATTATAGGTGATTTGATGAATACGGGCGATTTGCATGTCGTCAGCTAGATGAAGGCTCTCAACTTGCCAATCCTCCATCCAGACACAACATACATTGCGCTTGTTATTAACAAGCTGCCGAGGCATCGGAGATCTTCCAGAGAACGCTTCATCATAGTGAGCATAAATCCAGTCAATCTATACAGACATTGCGCATAAAAGCTAGATACCCCGGATATCAGGCTTCAATTCCGAAAAACCTCTCATCGAGGAAAGCTCACTACTGTACATCTGTGATCTTCTTTCAGCTTTTTCTAGACGTCTCATTCTATTTTGGGCATATTGGTCGCTCATATCATCATACTTTGTCAGTCGCTCTACCCAAAGCCTCAATCAGCCTGTAAATTCGCTGACCAGTCTGCTTTTCTGCTTTCCTTCTCTCTGCTTCATCACAACAGTGACTATAGTCAAGTCTCGATAGGTCATCGTTTCTTCACACACTTTGAAACATGAAGGCAGTCGCAGCGGTCTGGGCCGCCACAATCTTGGCCGGCAGAGCCATGGCCAACAACGCATTGGAACTGAATCCACCGGTGAGAATGCGATTTTGCCTGTAATGATTGCACCCTCCGTACTGAATCTTGTCCTATTCAAGAACGCCGACGCACATCTCACAGTTCGTGGAAGCGATTGGCTATGGGCTGTGACAGCCCTAATGATGAGCACCGCTATCGGAGTAACCGCCTGGGGCATGACCCGACCTGGTGAGTATCTTTTTGCCACGGTGTAGCTTCCTTGCCTAATACATGGAACTGTTGCAGTTGGACAACGAGCGTTCCACTGGATCGGCGCGGCTATCTTGTTCACAGCCAGTACTGCCTACTTCTCAATGGCCTCCGACCTTGGCGCCACTCCTGTAGCTGTCGAGTTTGTTCGCTACAGAAGCAATCTCTTCGTGGGTTTCTGTGAAGTGACCAGGTCGAACAGAGCTCTGCTGACGTATCGTAAGCCAGACCGATACTGCCATCAATCCTTACACCCGCCAAATCTGGTACGCTAGGTACATTGACTGGACAAGTGGGTGTACATCACGTAAAAGCAGATCGATCTCGAGGCTGATGGACTCTTTACAGTCACTACTCCTCTACTACTGCTCGAGCTCTTGCTATCTAGCGGCATGCCATTGGGAGACATTGTCTTCACGATTTTCATGGATGTAAGCCATGCCGACCTTGTTTCTCGTGTGTTTCCCATAACGAAGATACTGATTACCATGTACAGCTTCTCATGATCATCACTGGCCTCATCGGTGCTCTTGTTGTCTCTGACTACAAATGGGGTTACTACGCTGGCGGCTGCGTTGCTATGCTTTTCGTCTTCTACCAGTTGATCATTCCGGGACGAACATCCGCCAAGGCGATAAATCAGGCAGCATACGATGCTTACTTCAGATCGGCTCTCGTTCTCTCTGTTCTATGGTTCCTATACCCCATTGCATGGGTCAGTTTCCTTGTTCAATTCTCACAACCCATTTGCAGGTCAAACTGACACATTCACGTGTACAGGGTCTTGCCGACGGCGGTAACTACATCACCCCTGACTCCGAGATGATCTTCTATGGTGTTCTAGACGTCTTGGCCAAGCCTTGCTTCCTCCTCTTCCAGTGAGTTTCGCCAGCCTGCCAGCAATCGTAGGTATTCGAATTGCATCTTACATATGCTTTCTAGTCTTTATGCTCTTTCACGTTGCGAGTACTCCCAATATCAGCTCCAGAGTGGTCACTTCTCCGTCGGAGCCCATCACGTTGGCAACATTGAAAAGGGACGCAATGGCAACTGAACATCCAACATCGTACCTATTCCACCTGCATAACCTCCGGTTTTTTAACCTGTTGACTTTCTTGACCGATGTCAACAACCTATCGACTTCCTTATAATACCCAATCGTAATCTAATGTTCATAATCTTTCTTAGCAAAGCATGTAATTTTGATATTGGGGATACCCACGTACTTTCCTGTGCAATTTTGCATTTTTGGGTCTCCGCCATGGGTTCTTCCTCAATTGAAGCTTGAGCCTGACTACCTCTGCTGTTGACTTGTGTTGAAACAGAAATAGTATCCAGACTGGAAGTGCTTGTACCGACTTAGGCAAATGCTCGCGGTCAGACATAGCAGGTGTTGTTACAACCAGATACAGCACGACGAGCTCCTTCTCAGGGGGGAGGTAATACCGCAGGTCAGGAATGGAAGTCAAGGAACGCCATTTCTTCACCTAACTCGGCACCGGTATATGCATACGAACAGCATCGGCGTCTTTCGCCGCGGTGAGCCATTGTGCTTTGCTAGGCGGCCAGAGCTGCGAAAGTTTGCTGTCAGTTACTCTACCTTTCTCATTCGAGAGGTGTGTAGAATTGCTTGATATAGTTACTGACCCTAGCGATAATCTTGCCGCGAATTAGACCCAAAGGTACAGGGCCGTACTTGCGAGAGTCCGTTGAGTTAGACAGGTTATCGCCCACAGCCCAGACATATCCCCTCGGTACTCTTATAAAGGGACCAGCTTCGCCATCCACCGTTGAAACAACATGTGGATCAATTTCCTCGGTGTCGAGCGATTCCCTGAGCCTAGTTTTGGCAACAGTAATTTCGTCGTTCTCCGTCAGGACAGGTGATGCGACGAGAAGATGATTCGTTAGAGGTGCGAAGGTCTTGCTCGGATCCAGGCATACTACGTCGCCTTCGATGCCTATCACACGCTTGCATACCGAATAGGTCGGATCGCTGGGGGATACAAAGTCTATGAGATCGCCTCGAGAAACGTGTGGAGGTGTTCGATTGAAGAAAGTTCGCAATGTGCTGATGCGAAGAGATAGCAGGTAGTCGCCTTGGAGAGCGAGTGTGGGGTACATAGAGGGTCCAGCACACTGTCGAAACAATGGTAATGATCCCAAATTTTGCATCAGTATTTTGGAGTCTTTAAGCCTTTCCGCACACAGTGAGCTAGAACTGTTGACAGAATACACTAGCTTACAGCTCTGACTTCGAACACATGCTCGTTGATCAGGTGAACGAAGCACCCAATCTGCAATAAGGGAAGTCAATCGATAAAGTCGAAAACCAAATGGTGAAGTCAGCAAATACAGAACGGTTAGTTACATGCTCAAGGAGCGGAAGACCTTGTCCAACTGACTTTGACGAACTTTATGGCGCCTCGCGTAGACCATGCGAAAGCTCCGCGAAATCCAGCTTGCATTGCTATGGGAATCCAGAAAGTCTACTGTAGAATTGATTTGTAGCTCTATACTCGACCGAGACTGGGAGTACGCAGGACGGTTGCTTAGGCCCTGCCACAGTCCTGTACCGTTCTTGTATAGCTGAGAGCGATGAGGTTGTACATCAGGAAAGCCGGTGTACATCGAGTGCCCCTTGGCTTTCTGGATGGCCGTGTGCCCGTAGGTGATCGTCAGTGGGAGCTTTCCTACCAGCATTTGGTTCCTCCTCTCCTTGCTTTTACAGCGATTTCTAGTCTATATACACAGCTCTCCCTCAAACTGTGCCAGCTGAGCCGTCAATCTGAGCCTCCACGATGTGCATGCAATCCATCTGTGCGAATGAGGGATGCGGAAAGAGTGAGTGGCGGACTTATGCAAGAATCCGCTTGCCGCTATACCTATCCCGCTTCATTCGACAGCAGACGGTACTAATATCGTATTCTGTCTTTACAGAAACATGGTGGGGATGCGGCAAGGTACGCCGTGACATTTGTTCTGCTTTCCGTTGCAGCTATCATGTTTAGCTCTTACCGACTGTCTGCTTGTATTAAACTTATTTTGGCTACAGCATATCGACTCTGTAAGTTGTGGTGTGCTGCACTCTAGTCCTACATCATGTTCTAACAGCCTGGACCACCCCCTCCCTGTATTCGTACTCACCTGATACAGGTAATGACCAAGATTCCTGAAGCCGAGCAGTGCCACTGCAGCGAACACAACGCTATGAATCCAGCTTCTGCTATGGTACAGAGCATTCTAGGCGGGGGAAAATCCGGTACTACAAGCACCAAGCAGTAGAGTGCGAACGATGGTAGAGAGATACCTTGAGAGGTTCCTGTGTAAGCAAGAACTCTACAAGGCCCATCTCCATGGCAAAGAACCTTGTAGTCGGGCGATGTTGAATTGTGATAGTAGCGAGTACAGAGACTAGCAATGTAGACGATGCTTCGCGCTGAAGAGCTGCCAGCTGGTGGGACAGCATTACTACATTAGCGTTGGCGTCAGGTCATAGTGCACGCCTGAATAGCACGTGCATAGTTGCTGCAGTTGCAGAACATGCCCCAGACTCGGGAACCAGTGTAATGGGCGCTATTGGCAGTGACAGGGGGATTGTCTTGTATTCGTATGAGTGCTGCCTGTAAATGATGGTCTGAGATCAGAGCATCTCGCCGCCTTGCTCATTTCGCTCGAGCGGTGTGCTGCTTTGCTTCGATCAACCAACCCAGTTGTAGACAAGCCTGGCATAATGGTAAGTACTCTGAAGTCAGGGCAGCACGCCAGCTAGGAAGACTCGAGCTGAACTCGATGTACTGCCCGCTTTCTTTGCGCAAACAGTCTCTCAACCTAAGCTCGGTTGTTCTCACGCAAGCTTATGACGCGGTGCGCAACGGGACCTCCAAATGGGTCCTGTACACCCTCACAGCCAGCAACGACCTGAAGATAGAAGAGACGGGCGACAGCACGGCCACACTGAGGGATCTCGCTGATGAGTTCAGTGACGGAAAGTAGGTTATTCCATGAGGCTGGCTGTCGCTTTTGTCCCCACGTCCCGATCACACGTGCTCGGCGAGCACTGACGATACGATGCTGACTTGCTCTATTCATTCTTTCTGCGATGTTCTCTGCGTTCCCATTAGGATTCAATTCGCTTTTGCTGGGGTAGTGGACAGCGTCAGCAAGCTTCAGAAGTTCGTCCTCATCAACTGGGTAAGCAAGACATGCGACATCCACCTCCGACACCGTGGCATGTGCACGCCCAAGACCGAAGGGGAGAATGCGTTAGGCTGTCATTCTGACACAGTCCTGATTGTCTCCTGTATAGTGCGGCGATGGCGTTCCCGTGGCCAGAAAGAGCCGCTTCCATACCTACGCGAATGACGTTGCTAGAGTGCTTCAAGGGTAGGTAGCGCTCAACTTGTTTGCGGCATGCTCGCAATGGCTTAGCTCTTGACACCTACAGTGCCCATGTTGTCATCCAAGCACGACAGGAAAGCGATGTCGAGCCCGACATCATTCGAAAGCGCGTTGCTGAATCAGGTGGATCCAAATACACCACAGCTGGAAGTAGTGCCTCGACCCAAGCTGCTAAGATGGAACGGCCTGCGCCGGTTGGCTCGACATATAAGCCAGTTGGACGCCCTGACATAGCTGCCATGACAAGTGGACACAAGTCCGAGGCACCCGACCATGTTGGCACTACCTGGCAACCTAAGCATAATGAGTTGCAAGATATCAGGAAGAGTGTAGCAAGTTCAAATAAGCCCTCTGACGAAGATAAACCGGATACTGTCGTTGGGACGACCTGGCAGCCGAAACATAACGAGCTGCAGGAAATCAGGGCTAAAGCAGCTCGCGAACGCCCAGAGGCGCCGAGCGCAGTTGGAACAACGTGGCAACCTCGACATAACGAATTGCAAGAGATACGAGCAAAGGCAGCGGCAGAGAGTCAAAAAAATCGAGATGCGAGCCACACGTCGGCGCCCTCTCTTCCGCCAGCTGCATCTAGGCCTGTTGTATGTCAATGTCTTAGTGGTTGCTGCATGCCTCGGATTCAGTCAGTCTGATACCTACTTTGTGGTCCGCTCAGCCTTCACCTAGCCCGGCTTTTGAGAAGCCCAAACCATCCTACGAACACCCAGAACCTGTGGTAAGCAATACTGCCCAGCTTGTGATGCCTAGCTAACAGCTTCGATAGGGCACAAGCTACACTCCGGTCTCTATTCCCAAAGCTGGCAAATTGGGAGACCGCTTAGCAGCCTTCCAACAGCAACCAGCTAGCTCTTCCAGCCCGCAGAGCATCTCACCAGTAAACACCGGCAACAAGAAACTTACTTGGTCGGAACGGCAGGCATTGGCGAAGAAACAGCAAGAAGAGGAGGAAGCAGCTTCCTCAGCTGCGATTGCAAAAGCGGCTACTCCTGCAGCACCTGCTCCACCGCCCGCTCCTGCCGCACCACACGCTCCGCCTGCACCTGCTGCACCACCTGCGCTTTCAGCACCCGCCGCTGCCCCGTCGGCACCATCACCTCCTGCTGCGCCACCTGCTCCCGCCGCACCTCCAATGCCACCCCGTGCTCCTTCTGCCGTGTCTGCAGTTCCGAAGTCAGCTGATAATGAAGATGACTGGGACGCAGACGATAAGTCGGGAAGTGACGATGACATGGGTCCTATCAAAGCACCGCCCTTCGTCAACATGGGTGCTCGACCTGCTTCCAATATTCCACAGGCGCCTCCACCACCACCTGCCCCGGGCGCGCAGACTGGTGCCGCTGAAGCTGTTCTGTCAGTCGACAAGGAGAAAGCTGATGAAGAGAGGGAAGCAAGCGAGCAAGCTGAGAGACTCGATAAGCTCAAGTTGGCTGAGGAAGAAGCCCATGAGGCTGCTGCCGTTTCAAGGCCGCGCGGTGAATCCGCCGTTTCTCAAGGCAAGAAAGCGAAAGTTCTTTATGACTATCAGGCGGAAGAAGGAAACGAGCTGGATTTGGCAGAGGGCGAGATTGTCACTGACATTGATCAGATTGACGATGGGTGGTGGAGTGGAACAGTGGATGGTCGAACAGGTCTCTTTCCAGGTAAGTTGCGCAGTGCTCTGGCCATTGGTGCGGTACCTGACGAGAGCACTTACTCTAGCAAACTACGTGGAACTGGTCGAGGAAGATACAAGCGAGCCTCCGCGCGCGCCGTCGCCTGGCCCGGCAGTCTCCGCCCCGCTTGCACCTCCCGCTCCGCACATGCCATCCAGACCCACAGAAGACGCTTCAGCTATTAGCACTCCTCGGGCCAGAGCACTGTATGACTACGTAGCTGACGAGGACAACGAAATATGTGAGTGATCGATGCCTTGTGGAGCTTCTATGCTGAGACTGATAGGAGCGCAACCCTTCCTAGCTTTCAACGAAGGTGAGGAGATTATCGACATTCAGTTCGATTCGGATGATTGGTGGAGTGGTTCCATCAATGGCAAAAGAGGACTGTGAGCATTTGTATCCATACACGACGATAGTCTGGGAGGCAGCTGACGTTGGCCTTCGCAGTTTCCCAAGTAACTACGTAGAGATGGTAGAGGAATAAAGCATAGATTGTAGACTGTATCTCGGCTTGGCTTGAGGAGAGCTGAATAATATGGAGCGTTTGAGCGAAATCTGTGTGTATTGAAAAGCGTTGTAGCAAGCGAGTAGATGTGACGATTTCGGAAACCGTTGGAACAGCGCTCGCGTACCGACATAAGCGCAAAGCATGGCAAAGTTGCTATCGCTTGAGTCTGTGAATTGAAGAGTCTTTGGCACCTTCACCGCATTCTATGTGCATTCCACTACTGCGCGCCTGTACTTGGTCGACGTGCCTCGAGATCGCTTTGCCGACTTCGTCGCTGTCGCTTGCTTTGCTTCAACCCATTCAGTTCAGATTAGCCTGTAATCTCTCGCGCATCCCAGGAGTGTCTCATTCGCCCCTCCACAACGATAAGATGGCGAGTCTCGAGGTGAGTTGCATTTGAGTAAAGTCGAAGCATGCTTGCTCTCTTGTGCTGGATGGAATACAAGGCTACAAGCGGGAGCAGCCTGGTGCTGATGAGATGTTTACAACGCCCCCCAGGCCTTCGACAAGGATGTCAAGGAGCTCGTCAACTCGAACAAGCTATCCTCGTCAAGAATCAAAGCTGTGACCGATGCTGCAATGGCCAATATCGCTGTGAGTCTCTGTTGGCGCATTTCCATCAGCACTCTGAGTGGAGCGGACTACTGAAGAAAGGCCTCTTGTACACAGAGCGATGCACACATTGTAGCGACATTGTTCAAGGTGCATAAACAGGCCAAGAGCACACACAAAATCAGCTCCTTGTATGTTATCGACGCCATAGCTCGCGAAGCTCGCCAACAAGCAAAGAAGGCTGCACAAGGCAAGCAGTCGTCCTCAAACAACAACACACCTCTTCAAGATGGTACACCCAGTGGAGTCAATGATGACAGTGATGATCTCTCGAGCGAAAAGCGCAGAATCGTCGCAAAGGGTACTTATGCCAGTTTTCTGAGCAAGATCGAAGTGTTTCTCGACAGGCTAGTCACAGAAGTCCTTACGAAGGGACCGCCAGAGCACAAGGTCGGTCGCAATATGGTGTTATGCAGTATCCCCGCTAGACTTTATGCTGACCACGGTTTGTCTACACTACTCTCTTCTCCTCGGTCATCCCACAAATGCGTTACTGCGGCAACAGGACAAAGTAAAGAAAGTGCTGGATATCTGGAAGAAGTCTTCTACCTTTTCTTCAGATGCCTTGAAACCTTGCTATGCGAAACTTTCTGGTGAAGTTCTTGAAGCTGACGCAAAGACTAAGAAGCCGCGTACGAAACGTCAGTATTCTTTTTCTAGCATGCAATGCTGTGTTACTCGAGAAAGAAAGAAGCTGGTCTGGTCTGCACCCGAGTCTGAGAAGCTCAGCAGAGGTCCACATGTAGCTCACTCACAAATGCGCGCATGGCTATGGGTGCATCATGGCCTCCAAGCTTTCACTGCAGTACTCAAGGTGCTTGTCGTCGGAAGGTTCTATCTGGAGAGTCATGGATCTCATCTGCATTTGTCCGATGTGACGAACGCTGTTGAGAACCGTTCGACTGCCCAATGCAGCAGGTGGAAGCAGACCAGACAGCAAACCGAAAATTCTTGTCGTATTCCAGTTTCACACACCAACCAGTGTATGTGCAATGGAACCTTTGAGCCTGAAGCTGAGACGCTATTCCCCTCTCTTATCCTACTCGACTTGTGGCTGTCGTTGCAACATTTGCCGCTGCAATCTTGCTTCGGCAATACTTGCATTATGCCGTCAATGAACCGCATTTTTGGTGTGTGCACGGACACCCATGTGCAACATCACACGATGGCCATGGCCGCGATATACACGCCATGGAATGCATCTCGTTCTGCATGCATGGACGGGCACGCTTTCATGCAACTTTTGAACGCATCCATCGCCAACCCCTATCCCAAATTCCCTATGTACAATCCGCAGATTCCGAATTCAAGACAGAAGCCTCTGGTCAGGGAAGCACTACACCGCCATACCCTCCGCCCGAAAGACCTATAATATTCCCACAATACACCACTGCTGCTCCTGCTGCACCATCAGGCCCATCCTCAAACCCGAACCATCCGTCTCACCTCTCAACCGATATCAGTAGCCAGTCGACCAATCTTGCTGCCCTTCTTGGCAGTATTACTGCGTCGTCATTGCTTGTGCCTCCTCCTGCTGCTGCAGAGCCTGCTTCGTACGTCAGCTTACATGCGTTTTGTGTACTCTACCTGATATATCGGCTCTCATCCTCAGTCAACCGATCCCTGGCTTTGAGTCCTCTCAGCTAGCACTCCTACAGCAATTGGCTGCTCAGACGGGCACCTCTGCGCCATTTAGTACAAGTTCTACCTCCACGCATAGCGTAATACCGACCTCGCTGTCCAATGCGACGAACGAAGCGGGAGCACCAGTGCCCTCTTCAAGCAATCTAATCTCAGAACATCCGTCTCAAAGCAGCCGTAATAACTGGAGTACTGCGCCGGTCAATAACGGCTTCTCGCGTGAACGTAGTCCGCGTGAGTCGACCCGCCGGCAGTCGCGGTGGGATAGCCATGCTGTCACACAGTCAGGGCGAGATGCTGAAAGACGTAGAAGCATCAGTCCAGAAAGGGCAAGGAATCAGCCACCGCGACGAAGGAGCCCCGCACGGGGGTCTAGTCCGCCTTCAAAAGACAGAAGGCGCGACAATTGGGCATCAGAGGCAGAAGACGTAAGACCACCACGCGGTAATCGCAGACAGCAACAAGAAACCCGCCAGATAGCCACATTCATATCCGACGATCGCCGGGAAGATCGTCCGGGGGCTAAGGGAAAAGACAACAGATATGCCTTTGAATCTGATGACTTCTCATCATTCGAGGTACAAACCAATAACAACCTCCCTCAAGGCAACCAGGAGGGGGATGCATTCTCGTCCCAGCAGTGGAATACCGCACAGCACAATCCGGAAGGAGCAGACCTTATGAGCAATGCAGCTCCCTTCAATCCAGTCGCTTTCAACGCTCTTGAGCCGGAATCATGGGCGAGCTTTGCAATGATGTGCCAGGGTAACATTGGCCGACTGCCCACCACCATGGAGATGATGCAATGGATCATGAGCAGTATGGCAATGATGCAAGCTTCAGTCGGTCAGATGAATGGGGCTGAGGGGGGTATGATGGCACCGCAAGGCATGTATGGCATGATGCAAGGAATGGGTGATGCCAACAATATGTTCGATATGCAGCAAATTTCCCAGCAGGTCAAGGAGCCAGAGCACCTCAGTCAATCAAATGCAAACGGAATCCAGGCCACAAGTCGCACATGGGGCCAGCAGCAAGAGATTAGAGGAAGGGAACAGCCCCGTGATAGCTCGATAGAACCTGACACCCGACCACCACCCCCGACCAGGGATGACGGTGAAGGTGAAGCGGAAATGGAAATGACGCCAGAACCGGAAACGTAGCTTGTCAGTTAGTTGCTGTATCGAGGTATTTAACTTTATGAGCTCCTATTCGAGCACCTTAGATACAGTCTCATCTATGTACAACTTGCAAAACAAAGACGAAAATTGTAACTGTGACCTAGTTGTCATGATCATGTTCGACGAGCGCGTAAAGAGATGGCCACGGTATGATACTGACCATTAGTGCAATTACACTCGCTCATCGCCTAGAAGGGCTTCCTCGTCCTCTGCGTCCACCAGGTCTGCCTGTACATCCTCCAGCTCTCTATGTGTCTTGCGTGGATATGCCATAACGTCGTAATTTGACGATAGGAAAGGAGTAGGGTGGTAGATGTGATAGATGATGAGAGCTAGAATAGTTCCGATGACACTGCCTGCAATTATATCTGTTGGATGGTGCCTGCATGTGTATAGATTAGTTTGACGCGAGCATAACATCCATCATTTTCCAGCAAACATACCAGTGATCTTCCCATCGCGAGATCGCGATGTAGAAGCACAAAAATAGAGGCCATATCGCAAGACCCAGCTTGAAGAGTCTTGAGTACAGAATGCCAGAATGAGGGAGCGTGGTAGCAAAGGTAAAAGCGTGGCTTTTACCGGCTAGGAATAGGACAAGGAAGATGCATCCGAAGAAGGCTGACGAGGAATGACCTGATGGGAAACTTCTTCTGCCTTCTTGTATTACAGCTGGAATGCCAGTGCATATTTCCCGAGTGGCGTCCCACTGGCATCTTGAAAAAAAGTCTGGTCTAAATCTGCCTACGCGTCCTTTGATGAAGTCTGAATTCCAGAGCGAACAAAATTAGGGACGAGCTGTGAGACTGTTGGAAGGCTACTCACTCGTGACCAAATCGTTGATGATGTAGCCTGAAATAAGGCCGAGTGACGCATGGTGCGCCTCCTTTATGCTCCTTCTGCCTATCGAAATGAGGAGCATAATCGCTAACGGAAGCATGAGAGTGAGCCAGATGTTGAACTCTCCCGTAATAGTCTGTTGGTCCACGGGCACGTAGTCATATTGCAGCTATAGTCATCAAGTCAAAGAAAGGTCCCATTGTCAGTTCCCAGTGGATTACGAGTTGAGGATGTACAGTCGCACGGTTGGATCATCCAGGAATGGCTTTATGGGCTGTTGGAAAGGTGGCTTATCCGCCAGGCGACGACCGATGACCAGCAGAATAAGAGATGCCAGCCAGTCTGTAGCGAGAGCCGGTGTGAACCAGCCAGCGACCTTGAAGCGGGACGGCGACAGTGAGGCGAGCCACCGTCTTGCCCGGTTGGGCGTCTCCTCGTTCATGCTGCTGGTCAGACGAATACTCCGACGAAAGGTACTGATCCCAATTCTTGCAGAGGCAAGCTTGATTCGTTTCGTCGCTCCTCTTACGGATTGACGAAAAGGTGATCGGCACGAAGGAGTGTCCCTCAGCTTCTTCCCGACAAAGCAGCGTGCTTTCATTTGCGTGTTGGGTATTCGGCTTCTTGTTTTCACACTCGGTCGTTTGGGCTGCACTCTCCTTGCGGTCGATCCAGTTTCTTCACCTGCAAGCCATTCACTCCAGCTGGCACGTGAACAAGCATGAGCACCAGCTCTATCAGGGAAGACGAGCAGACCAACTCACCATCAGAATCTACAACATCGTTACTGAAAGATCCTGCTGTCTCTAATGTCGCTCGAAGCGCACACAAGTCCGGGTCCTTATCTGGCATGAATATAGTCGTGACCGGTAGGCTGTCGCGTGTGACAAGCTGTATACAACCACCTATGCTCACCAATACTTTCTCCAATGGGAATGCAGCTTGTGCCTCAATCATCGGCCAAGCTGTATGCTTTGAACTAGCTCAGCAAGGTGCCAATCTCGCTTTAACCGATCCTTCAAAAGGTGCTGGACAAGAACTATGTCGCGAACTGCATAAGAGTGGTTATACAGGAGCTCTACTCTTTTCCGCCATAGATCTACGAGACTTTGAGAAGCTCTCCAGCTATATTAAGAACGTAAGCAGGACTCTCAAAAAGATTGATGGTCTTGTCAATTGCGCGACCTTTTCCCCAGAGGTAAGCCTACCATACCTGTCAACCGCTCTATACCTTTCCATTTAATTGGAACTTTTAACGTCTAGGAAAGTATGATGCATAGAAGTAAAGCACAAGAAGTAGCCGATATATTGGACTACAACATCAAAACGACGTGGACCGCGACGCAAGCTGCAATAGGACAGTTCGAGCTGCAAAATGAGAATAAGGTGAAGCCACCGGACCAAGGCTATGGTATAGTGTGAGGCAAGAAAGCACTGCTCTCTTTGTTGGAGGTCAAGGGCGCTGAGATGGATCGAGGCCCAGCAATGTTACCTCGTCCTTTGACTTTCACGACCATGCCGCAGCGTATGCGACCGCACAGCAGGGTGTCTTAGGCTTAACGCGCTCGACTGCTATGGAATATGCTACCAATGATATACGGGTAAGCTCATCAGGCAGTATTGCGAAATGTGCATTTGATTGCTGACGGATTACTACAACTTCAGATCAATGCCATTTCAGCTGGTAAGATCTACTGTCACGTGCTTTTCATGCCGCGAATCATTAAACTTTATGTACCGCAGGCGCGGTCGAGGAGAAAGACGTTCTGCAGTCAATCATAAACCAATTCATGAAGTCTAGCAATATGTCCAAAAATCAGATACCAATGAAACGCTTTGCTACACCTAAAGAGATCGCTGATGTTGTGATTTTCTTGCTAGGACCTGGAAGTAGTTATATCACTGTAGGTAAAGATCATGAGTCCTGCGAGATGCTGCTGATGTCCTTTCTCCCTCCGTGCAACTAGGGTGCATGCATACCAGTTGATGGCGGAATCAGCGCAAGGAGAGCTTGAGGTTTCTAGACATTAGATAATAGTCAGATAATTCTTGACATTGCTTCTTAAATGTTATTGACACAAATACTTTCAACTGAATGTTGTAGATAGCTCGCTACAACTCGTCCTTGCCAGCTTGCTTCTTAGCTTTGCCAGCAGCCTGTTTTAGCCAATGACTGATATGACCAATCTTCAGTGCTCCTCCATATATTTCCACATCATCTCCTCCTTTCCAAAGTAGCAAAGAAGGCACCTTGCTGATACCGTATGCTTTCTTAACATCAGCAAATTCAGGATCGTCCTTAATGGAATAGAACGAGAAGTCTTTTCGGTGATCAGCTGAGAGAGCTTTGTAGAGGGTTGGAGGCGTGATTTTGTCGGTGAGCAAAAGTACAATTGGCTTCTTCGGTACCTGTCAAGGTTGTGGATTGCATTTGTCAAAGGTTCGTCGCCTGAGCGAAGGCGACACCACTCACCTTGCTGATCAGCTGTTGCAACTCGCCTTCTGTTTTGATACGCTTGTTGTACGATGGCATAGATCGAGTGGCTTCTTTGACTAGACCAGCTGCTGTGCGTTCACCCATATAGTCTGAAAGCGGGTGCAGTCGATCCCGTAAGAATGGGTAGTGTTTGGGAGGCATAAAGGTCCTTACCTTGCGGCTTGGCTTTTACAGGACCACCAAAGACCTATCCAGCTACATATCAGTACGTGTAACCATTGTATCGTATGAAAAATGCGGCCTGACCTTGATAGTTGGAAAACCCTATACGCAACTGTATCAGAATCACAGCACCAGTCTCTGCGTCATTGGCGCTATCGCCAACCACTTACCCGGACTTCATATTCTCCGCACAGGCCTTTATTCTTGTCTTCATCACAGTTGATAGCTACAAAGTCAACTAGGCCCTAGGAACGCTTTAATCAGTTTGTTGATCACATATTCGCCTTTCCATTGTCATCTAGCTTACAGCTAAGTTTTTCGCTGCTTTTTCGTATTCAGGCTGACAGTCGCAGTTCGTTCAAGCAGTAAGCCGCAAGAAGCAACAACGGAGGATGTAAATCAAGCGCAACTAACAGCAAGTCGCTGGCAATGCCCGCCTGAAAGGGTCGCTCGGACACGTCAGCTTGTAGGCATCGAGTATCGGAGGACAAAGGTTAACTCACACCAAGGTGCATAGAAGCATGCCATAGTAGCGCGCTATAGTTGTAACACCAAGTTAGACGTCGGCACATCCTGCATTATTGCAGTTTTCCTACGCATACATCAGTTCCAAGCACCTCTTTCTTGAAGTTTGTGGCGGTGAGGGCCTTGACGAAGGGCGAGTCGAAGCTTCCGGCTGATACTAGCGTGAGAAGGCCTGCCAGGAGCAAGAGCAGGCATGAGCGTAGACTGGCCATGGTCAGTGAAGCAGTTGTCTTGCGAGTGTAGATATGCGCATTCAGTCAAGCTGCGACGCGAAGAAGAGAGCCGGGGCAAAAAAGCGCGTAGAAAAGATGATCGGTGTGCGCTTCGAACCCGTGCTCGAAAACGGCAAAAACTTATGAAGTCAACTCATACAAGATGAGGCGGCGAAACATTGGGAAAGCGCCGAGGCGAAAAGCGAAACACGGATTCCTCTAGTAACTGTGGCCGACGGGAAATTAGTAATGGTAAATAGGGCTGCGAAAGACTGGCGACTAACAAGGCGAGAGAAATGTTCGAATGTTTGCTCCTCTAGCGCAACGTCGAAATTTTCGGCTTTCAAAAAATATATATGCCTGTGGAAGGCGAGCTCAAGCTTTGGCATATCCCTTCTTCATGGCATTTCATGTCGCTGAGGATGAAATAACAAGGAGTATTCTCGTTTCCCACATGGCTTCTGTCACTTCTCTATCCCATAAAACAAGCTCCGTCGTTTATTGCCCAACGATCACATCGGATCGCAAGACCCACTTCGTACCCTTCAGGACCGGCTTTCCTTCATGTAGTAAACATTCTCTACCATGTCGATGCAGAAGTGCTAGACCCCGTTGTAGCTCAACGACCACATCCTCCTCACCAGGCTTGAGCTTTGCTTTCCTAGGTTTACCATTCTCCAGTGGTGCGATCCCACACGGGTAGAACGCCGTCTGTCCTCCTTCAACATCCTCGGACCCGCTGAGGTAGATCAACAACGTCCATTCGGTATGATTCTTCCCTACTCTGACGGTGTCGTCGTAGTGAGGCGCAAAACTCTGCCCTGGCTCATATCGATATATCTGCCAAGTCTTCGTTAGTCAACTGTAAATCGATACCGGTCTCCTTGGACGACGAAGAATCGTCTTACCCGTATGTTAGGATTCAATCCTATAGGCTTGCCATTTGCGCTTTCGGATGATTGAAACATTCCCATTTGATTGTTGTTAATGACTTCACCGAGTCCGGTATCTTCCCAAAGCGCTCTTGCAAAGGCTTCGTCTTGTATCGAAAAGCGATGATTCGACCGCTGTGCTTCACCTCGTTTGGCAGGCGGAGTGGCTTCTAGCAGTATGTTTTTTGCTTCTGAGAGGTAGTTGACCCAAGCTGTGCATGTCTTCGCTGGGAAAAAGCCATGTAGAAGGACTATTTGGCTAGCTACTAGTTCTTCTAATTCAAGTGGATGCGAGCGCTTTGCTGGCGTGGGCAGGGCCGGCCAAGACACAGACTGCACCTTACTCCTAGATGCTGTATTAATGGCTGATGATTCATTCTTCTTGGACTTTGCAACTTTAGTGGGTGCCATCACTGGTTGTTGGACATGAAAAGACCATTGCACTATTATTGTGGCGCTCAGCATGCATCGTCAAGGCGTGCGATCAAAGATAGTAGCAGACACTTCTCATATCCCGGCAAGGAGCAAAGAGACAGACAGAAGCGGTCTCGGGTACGATAAAAGTTCATTCATTTGGCATTTCTTTGGTTCTCGTTTACTTTGATGACAGACCCTAGAATCTATTGGAAGTGGTTGATGTGTGATAAATAGGATAAATGATCATGGCATTAAAGGAAAAGGGAAATGTATATTCCGAACGCTGGTAAAACATTACTAGCAATAGAGAACCTTCTATCTATACCGAAACCGACTGAAAAACTGTGACTTTCATATTTCGTCGGAGATGCCATAATGGCAAGCTTGCAGTTTGTATACGTTCATTGTCCTTTATACACCGAAATGATCTTCTCATATTATCACCGCTCGAAAGTTTAATGAAAAAGGAAACCGTCGCCAAAGCTGACCTTGTGGCATTGAAGGTGAGGCTAAAGCTCAGATACACAAAGCTTGCTGAAGTCGGGAGCTTCGGACGATGACTTGTGGCAGTTTGGGCCAGTCGAAAGCGGGTAGAGGAGACTAGGGCCATCAAGAGGGGAGTATGAAGGAGTAGAGCCTGGAACCATTGTCAATCAAGACATCATTCTGCGTGAAATTGAGGGCGTGAGGATTGAGGGCAAGGGCCCCAGTAAAAGAGAGACGTGCTAATCGAGGTTGGCAGATAATGCGCAGAACTGTCTAAAGGGATAAGGAGCAGCATGGTGCATGGTTTTGCAGAGGAGCTGGATCTGGAGTCACTGACTTGTGTGCAGTGACTTGACCAAAGAAGAGGAGGGTGAGAGTATTCTTACATTGGGTGTAGCTCAACATCTTGCAATGATACGTTGAATGTGCAGGATTCCTGATCTACTTCAGCCTAGGATGAGCCAGTCGTAGGGTTCGAAGGTGTTTTATTTTCTTTTGAGCCTGATTTAGGGAATAAGAATGAATTGTTGGTAGCTGTGATAGCGATCGTATCCTCTTGTGGATGCCAAGAAGCGTGCAATATCTTCTTGTTGAAATCAATATTATCGACATCAATTGGCGTCTTGAGACCGTTCGCTCCTTTAGCCCCTCCTTTGGTATTAAGCCCTTTGATATCGTCGTAGTGAGCCGCAAAACATGCCCCGGCTCATAACGATATATCTGCCAAATCTTCGTTAGTCAACTGTAAACCGATATCGGTCGCCTTGGACGAAGAGTCGTCTTACCCATACGTTAGAATTAGTCCTATAGGCTTCCCGTTTGCGCTATTATAAATTCGCCCCCTCTGCCATATTATTGAAATGGGGAAGCTGTTCTTGGGTTGTTGGGATCTCCTCTGCCATCAAAACATCTTCCTCAACATCCATGTCTGCTTCGTGGCCTGAATCAAACCGAGAAACTTCAACATCGGAATCACTCCCTTCTGTGTCTGATCAGTTTCAGCAAATACACGCCAACGCGTGGCATGAATTGCAGCTACAACAGTCAGCCTGGAATATCCAGAACACGCAACCTTGCTTCTCCGGTTGGTAAAGCATACGGGGTTAGTATATCGTCGGAAAACTTTTCATAAAATTCCTCATCTGTGAGCCGTTCGTCGGCATCCTTGATCAGGTTGCGTGACACATCGGGCGAGAAAACCACTACGGTTGCATTCGCGAACATGAGCTTCTGTCGATGCGAGAGTTCATTGTGAATACGGCGATTCAGTGAAATCCGGCGTTCAAACATGCAATTCAAACATGCAAACCGTATTTCGCGCGATAGATCTGCATGTAGTCGAAAACATCCTCTTCTAGGTATTCGGTCGGATTTCTTTTTCCCCCGAGATACGACGACCACTCATTAGATGCCGGGCAACGCATACCGTAGCAGGTACAGGGATGGTGGCCTCCATGGCGCCCTTCGAAGGGCTGAAAGAGGAGGCGCCCGCTACTGGTAGGCACGATTCTCGTCCCAAGGCCTCAAAGCATCGCCGACGTAGTTACTCGGTTCTGCGACTACAGCGTTGATCGACGAGCTGGTGTCGCAACCGGCGGAGCAGTCGAACGGAAGACGTTGGCGACCTTTAATTGTAGCCTATACGAAACGCTAGGAGATGATGGATACAGATGCATGTTAGTCTAGGAGCATCACATGACGCGATGTAGGCTCGTGAGACATTAGCAAGCGGCCTCGCCCACCTGGTGAGGCTTGTCATCGGACAATGATCTCGTGATGCCCGTCTCGTATTGCACGCTTCCTTGAAGCTGGCTTCGCGAGCTTCGTCGACAAAGATGACGCTGGAAGTACGCGCCATTGATCGTCTCTCCGATGTCGATACCGTGAAGTCCGTTGTGAGGTACGACCACCAGATGCAAACAGGTCAGAGCTAACGGGCTCCATGATGGCGGGATTTACGGCACGTTCTCAACATGCTATACAGCGACAGGAAAGCCAACGCTACAGGTGTTCATGCTTGGCAGAAGGTAAGGGACCATATAGTACCACATAAGAGGCGAGTCACTAGGCTGTGCGTAAGTGTAAGACCCTCATCAGCAGCGTTATCTCCAGCCGTCTACCCAATTTGCAGGCAGGCGGCTTACCTCTCGTTACTTTAGCTTCAGCAACAGTACTGTGTCTAAGATTGCCATCTCCTACTAGGGGCCCCGGGGCTTCCAGACAGTCGGATCGTACGTGGGATCCTCTTTGGCTCTCCAGGAGAGTGTTGTGGCGTTGTAGAAAAATATAGGCCACGTGATGACGGTCATGAAGGTGTCAAGCCAGCTGTGATCTCGTTGGTAGATCTGAAAGAGGCGAACGCCGTCCTCTCTGTACTTGAGCGGATCTCCCCATTTGTCGACTGCTCCGCTTGCGACTTGCGTTGACGCTCTGTCGGCGGCTTCCCCACTGTTCTCACAAATGACAATCAGCCGTGTCAGTCATAGACTCCTGTTATGTTTGTCTCGGTGCTGGTCGCCGATACATCCCTTACCTTATAGTACTTGGAATGGAAGCCATGTCAATTCCTCGTAGTTGGCTGAAAGGTGCAGTTCAAGTTACCGTAGTGGATGGATGAACCGCAGAGAGCGCATGGGCAACCAATTAGCAACGAGTGCGCAACGTACAGTCATGATCATGTAGACCACATGACGGCGTTACACAAGACTGGATAGGCCTTACTTTGGCACATGCACGCGCATGGTGGAATCAGGTTGATAGGCTCAGGCGACGCACTAGCCTCACAGTGTACGATCGGTAGCCTCCATGCCGACTCGGTCTTATCACGGGCGACTGGTTATATGTTGCCGCTTGTGACACTGCTTCGTATCATAAATAATAGCCAGTCAGTCACGGCCTCGACTGTTCCCCGCCTCACACTAGTATAACCCATACTCTGTTGCGTTGTCCTGAGACCTAATCTTGTTATTCCCCTTAAGCTTGACGGGGCACGGGAATCCGAGTTACTCAAGGACAACCGTCACCGTTTTTCGACGCATGCGTTCGAATACCTTCGGAGCAAGTGCACGTCGGAGCAAGGAAGCAAGCACGCAAAAGCAGTCTCGCGCACGATAAAAGTTCATTCATTTGGCATTTCTTTGGTTCTCGTTTACTCTGATAACAGACCCTAGAATCTATTGGAAGTGGTCGATGTGCGATAAATAGGATAAATGATCCTGGCATTAAAGGAAAAGGGAAATGTATATTCCGAACGCTGGTAAAACATTACTAGCAATAGAGAACCTTCTATCTATACCGAAACCGACTGAAAAACTGTGACTTTCATATTTCGTCGGAGATGCCATAATGGCAAGCTTGCAGTTTGTATACGTTCATTGTCCTTTATACACCGAAATGATCTTCTCATATTATCACCGCTCGAAAGTTTAATGAAAAGGAAACCGTCCCCAAAGCTGACCTTGTGGCATTGAAGGTGAGGCTAAAGCTCAGATACGCAAAGCTTGCTGAAGTCGGAAGCTTCGGATGATGACTTGTGGTAGTTTGGGTCAATCAAAAGCGGGTAGAGGAGACTAGGGCCGTCAAGGGGGGAGTATGAAGGAGTAGAGCCTGGAACCATTGTTAATAAAGACATCATTCTGCGTGAACTTGAGGGTGTGAGGATTGAGGGCAAGGGCCCCCGGTAGAAGAGAGACGTGCTAGTCGAGGTTTGAGGATAATGCGCATAACTATCTAAGGGATAAGGAGCAGGGTGGTGCATAGTTGTAGAGGAACTGGTACTGGAGTCACTGATTTGTGTGCTCTGACTTGGCCAAAGAAGAAGAGGGGGTGAGAGCACTCAGACATCTTGAACGATACGTTGGATGTGCAAAATTATGTTCAACTTCAGCCTAAGATGAGCCAGTCGTAGGGTTCGAAGGTGATTTATCTTCTTTCGAGCCTGATTTAGCGAATAAGAATAAATTGTTCGTAGCCGCGATAGCGATTGTGTCCTCTTGTGGATGCCAAGAAGCATGCAATATCTTCTTGTTGAAATCAATATTATCGACATCAATTGGCGTCTTGAGACCGTTCGCTCCTTTAGCCCCTCCTTTAGTATTAAGCCCTTTATTCTTGTTTCCTCCCACTTTCTTAGCCTTGAATGCTGATTTGTCTGCTTGAAGCACGATATCGGTTTCTGCATTCTTGTCGTAGATGTGGAAGTTGTTGTTGTACGACCCAGTTAGGACATTTCTGCAAGCAAACGAGCAAGAGGATAACGTTCAATTCGTCAGTATTTACTGCGGAGGAGACCATGCTACATTGAACTTCGTAGCTCACTCTCCGTCTCCGGACCAAGTGCATTCGAACTTGTCGAAAATGCAATCGTTTTCATACAGATCACATAGCTTGGGTCGTAGGTGATCATGTACATTGATTGTCTTCAAAGGCTTCGAATCCATGTTGATATCCCAAATTCGTAACGTGAGGTAATCTCGAGAAAGAATATACCGTCCATCTCTTGAAAATTTGACATCCGAGACAGACGAGATTATTTCACTAAAGAATGATTTGTTTGATGGATCTTCTTCTTCTTCGTACACTGTAATGAGTAGCACATGGAGAAGCACAATGAAGTGGATGGAGGAAAGTACGCTCGATCAGCCTCAAGAGTTTCATGAATTGCGCAAAGAATGGGACGAGAAGAGCACTCACTCTTCGCATGACGATCACACAGCGCTGAATCGCGCATATCAGCAAGTTTGACTGTTCCTTTTGAGCTTGAATAGCAGAAAAGATTGCAAGAAGTTGGGTGGAATTCGGCTGCTGTGATGACTTCTGTAAGTTCCTCCATGTTTGCAGGCTTGATGTCGAGTATGTCTGCGGAAACAGCAAGTGTAACGAGAGAGAGAGTAGTTAGTCATAACTGATACCTTGGCTCATTTGAAGTGACACCTCTTGTTCGATTAGGGAAAGACGTACTAAAGCTCTGATCAGAAATATTGAGATTCCATAGATTTATCCTCAAATCATCTGCCGACATGTAAGTCTCCCCATCTGAATTCAACGAAATCGAATTGATATGGTACGCATGAGCATTTGCATATACTTTTCTCGGTACAGCCGCAACGATATTATCGTGAAACGCCATGCGGGGCAGACGTAAGTTTGAGGGAGGAGGGTTTCCCGAAGCGGAAGCAAAGAAACCATTGGTATTGAGGTTCGAAGATGAAGATAGTGATGGTGTTGAGGGTGCATTATTGTTTGAGGTGACATTAGGATGGAAGTCGGATGTATTGAGTGAGCCGGATGATAATGAGGAAGCTGACAGGTTGTTCTCCGCGACTACCTTGAGTGACTTTTCGAAGACTTTCCAAAGCTTGATTGTTTTGTCTGCGAGCACGAACAGCAGATGTATTCATGATGATGGTTTATATGCAATTGAGGTAGAGATCCATGAAGCATGTCGTGTATGGCAATGACGAGCGACAAAGGGCGAGACCGCATTTGAGGCATTCCGGGCGGGCGAGTAGAAGCAGCATGGGCGGAGTTGGACAAGACAAGAAGAAGATGCAGGGGTGAGTGAGAAGGAACAGGAGGTGATGCAACCCAATGACAAAGATGCCTACCATTCGTTGAGAGCAGGAAATGAGCCTGGTTCTGACGCCTGCACCACCTAATCTTGTTAATCTTTTCCTCAATCTCGAGCGATTTGAGATAGTCAAACTCTGGTTCATGAGACTGGAATTCGGTGTAAAACTTGTACTCGCACGTTTGTTTCTTGCTTTCATGTCGTTCAAAGAGGACTACGCGTCCGCCCTTGTCGCCTGTCGCGAGGTATGAGCCGGTATGGTCGAACTCGACCGTCGAGATGATGTCTGCCTCTGTAACCTCTTCGACTTGCTGTGGACGACAAGCAGGAGTCCGAACGTTAGGACGACAGCGGTCAATGCAGCACACTGAACAGCATCCAACACACCTCTCCCTTGTCTCCAAAGCACTGGGCAAAGCGCCATCCCGACTGGTCGGCGTCGAGGACCGTTGCCATGCTTAGAGTCGCAGGCAGGCTTCAATGGCGATGATGCTGCTCAAGCTGGCTGGCTGGCTGGCGCGACCAGGGTAGCGGCTGGTGTGGTGGCTACGACAGCAGCAGCAGCAGCACACCTGGCAGCTCGGCGTGCTGCTTCTCTGGGGCCAGGATGTTTGCGGTTGAGCGACAGCGTGTCGAGTTGTCGTCTGCAAGAGCAGCGTGAGCCAGTCCAGGCCAGAAAGA
This sequence comes from Cystobasidium onofrii, assembly GCA_022813105.1. Classification (NCBI taxonomy): domain Eukaryota; kingdom Fungi; phylum Basidiomycota; class Cystobasidiomycetes; order Cystobasidiales; family Cystobasidiaceae; genus Cystobasidium; species Cystobasidium onofrii. The sequence goes on from JAKLNA010000015.1 coordinate 89,603, forward strand.
GAAAGCGGGCAGACAGCAGGCGGCGACGAGGGAAAGCATGCAGCGTGTTGGGCGGTGGCAGCGAGAAGACATACTGCAGTCAGCAACTGTAAACGACTGCATGCATACCAGCTTACCTTGCAAGCTTGCTGACAACTGCAGACACTCGCTGTGTGCTGCTGGAGACCCCGCCCAGCTTGAAGATGCGCCCAGGCAATCGAGGATGACGCGGAGTGGTGGTGGGCGATGGACAGCAGTTAGGTAGCTTAGAGAAGAGCAGGTCTGTAAGTATGCTAGAGCCTCTGCGATGGGGCCCTCCAAGATGCTGGTGGTCGCAAGGAAAGCGGACCATGCAGGCGGGCAAGCAGGCAAGTAGGACTGGGTCCTGCATCGCCACTGGCGTACAGCGTCCCATTCTATACACAGCACGACCACATCCATTGGGTCGTACTGCAGTCGAACTGCTGTTTGCAGAAAGTCATACCTCGCAATTCACCTTATCGGACTACATTTCTTCTTTCATGATTGAGCTCTCGTTGAAAAACAGTACAACCGAGATCCGTGATCATGCATGCGCAGATACTAATTCGCATCAGAGATAGCTCTGTAGCCGCGCTGTCAAGAATCATCTGTCGGTACCGTAGTGGACTGCCCAGATAGCCAACCTGTCGGTCTGAATTTTAAGTGTAAGGCATCGTCTCAAGCTTGCTTGATGTAATTTAGCAGCCCACGGTCTCAGTCCTCACGTGCTCGGATGAACGGCTATGCATGGACAATAGCCGTCATTCCCTCCGAGCTTAGCTCGCACAGGCTCCTTCTGACGCTTTTGTCTCTCTTCCTCCCTCCACGTCTTGCTACGGGATCTCACACTCTGTCGCCTCGCCTGCTGGCGTTGTCATTCGAATGGTACAGCATCAACAGGAATCCGGTTCAGGGTGTGAGGATAATCGGGGAAAAAAGATACAGATGCTGCCAAAAAGTGTCAAGGATTTATTGATGTGACGCAGAAGCCGACCAAGGATCGTGTCTGCTGCGTGAAAGAGTTCAGCAGTCTACACTGGGTGCTCACACTGGGTCGCATAGGGATCTAAAGCTCCAGTTCGTTAAAATTCACATAGCTCCCGGAAGCAGCAAAGGCCTACCAAACTGTCGACTGTCACAGCTTCGACCTTTATATATGCTACGATCTCGTGTAACGCATCAAGACAGAGACAAGAGGGCAATTGTCTAACCGGTACATATCAGCTTCGACTTCGATTTCTTGCAAGAATCCAAACGGCCATGAAGATATCTTTGATAAGAAGACACATCTTATCGCCGATAGTGACAAGCAGGTCTTTACAGGTTGTACCTGTGTTGGACACAGCCGCATGGAAGGCATCAAACGAACAAAGCTTGCTTTGTAATAAGGAGAACCGGCTTCGTCAAAAGGTTCCTATTACCCCAGCTTTTCGTCGCCACCTTCGAGATATGGCAGCCGGCAGGAAAAGTGCCCGTCAATTTTTGATGGCAGCTTTTCGCCTCGGGTGGCTAGGGAATCAGCGAGATTTGAGCCAAACGCGGAAGAACGTCATTCAATTTAGCAACAAGCCATGATGCTAAATGTTTTTCTTTCGGAGGTCGAGGTCATCGGCGTTACTGCTGGCTGGGAAAGCTTGTTACTGAGCTGGATTAACTGATAATATGGGAAATTTATCCCAAATCACTCTCACGATGACAGAGTGTGGCGGAAGGAGAGGGGATTATTCTTTCATTTCATTCTCGACTGAAGTCTCTTCCTCTCTTCTTTTCATATCTTCAAAGTTACGTTCTTCCTTAATTTGAAAATACCCATAACAACAAATAATATCACCATGTCTTATCCTGATGTATTCGAAGGCTGGGCAGCACACGGCAAGGACTGCCTAGAGGGCAAGTTCCAGAAGACTCAATACAAGCCAAAGGTGATTGATTGACGGTCCTTGGCAGACAGCGTGACGTGGTACTGAAGTACTTTTTGTGTTATTTCCAACAGACTTGGACCGAGGATGATGTCGATATCAAGATCAAGGTGAGCATCATCTTCAGTCCCGTCGACATGGTTGTTTTTGGAAGGATCATATCCTGACATCCTCGCTCTGTCGACAACAGTACTGCGGTATTTGTGCCTCTGATCTACATACTGCAAGCAGCGGCTGGGGTGAAGTCGAAGTGAGCAATTGTCATCATGCTACTGTGATCTGGCCGACTGCCCGCTGATCTCTTTTCCGCTGGCATCTCAACAGTATCCCATCGTTGTTGGTCATGAGATTGTGTAAGTCCAGCGTCATTCACTACATATGAGATAAACTGGCTTTTGACCAGTGATTATCGTTGATTTCTGTCATTAGTGGTGAAGCCGTCAAAGTCGGAAAGAACGTCACTCATGTCAAGGTCGGCGACATGGTCGGAGTTGGTGAGGCAGCATCAGATTTGAGCATTGGGGTTTAATTCTTTGCTGATGAATGTACGCTTACGCTTGGTACAGGGGCCCAATGCGGCAGTTGCTTGAACTGTACCCAGTGCAAGAACCATCGCGAACCCTACTGTGACTGTGGCCAAGTCGGCACTTACAACGGAAAGGTTAGCACAATCATTTTCAATTACAGGATTCTACATTTTACAGTCACTGACCGCTTATTGTCTCATGCAGTTCTACTTGGAAGGTCCTGACAAGGTTCGTCGTGCTCCGCGAATGCTACTTCTTAAAAGTCAAGCTCATCTCTTTGGCTTTTTTATCTTGATAGGGTGACAGGTCGCAGGGCGGATACTCCAACTATAACCGTTCTCCCGGACACTTTGTCATCAAGATACCTGATGGTAAGATCGACCTTCTCGTTACCATGCGTATGTTACTCACGCTCTGCCCTCAACAGGACTTGACCCCGCCAACGCAGCTCCCATGCTCTGTGGTGGTGCTACTGTCTACAGCCCATTGAAGCAATATGGCGCTGGCCCTGGCAAGTCCGTTGGTGTCATCGGTCTCGGAGGTCTCGGAGTAAGCTATCTATGCTCTTCTAATGCGGTCATCGAAATTGTACTGACTTTTCTTCTCTTCAAAGCATTTCGCAGTCCTCTTCGGTAACGAGCTCGGAGCCGACGTGACAGTCATCTCTCACTCTAATAGCAAGGAAGAAGACGCTCGCAAGATGGGTGCCAAGCATTTCATTGCTACACACAGTGACGACAAGGTCTTCACTAAGGAGGGCAATCGTCGTTCGCTCGATCTCATCATCTGCACTACCAACGACCCCAAGATGCCTCTTCAGGGTTACCTCCAGTTGCTCAAGCCCGGCGGCCACCTCATCTTCGTTGGTCTGCCCGAAGGTGGCTTGCCCAACATTCACCCTGCCATCTACATTCTTAACAATGTACACATCGGTGGATCTGCCATCGCTTCCCCTGCCGAAATTGACGAGATGCTTCAGCTCGCCAAGTCGAAGAACATCCAGGGATGGATCAAAAAGTTCGATATGAACGATGTTAACAAAGCCGTTCCTTCCATGCATGCTGGTGAAGCTCGATACCGCTATGTTCTTGTCAACAAGGAGAACGGTGGAAAGCTTTAAGTCATTTGACAATTACACAGATGCGATAAAACCTGTAGCAAATCCTAGAGCAGCCCCCTAGATCATCATTAGAAACAATAGAAGCAACAATTCATTGAGAACAGATACGGGGTGATGACTGATTGGGTTTCCTGTGCGCTGAATCCTCCACATCCACAGATCACTATCTCGGAGAAAGATGAACAAGAAATCAGTGCGAATCCTGCCTGGACGTGCGCGCCAGACCTGAAATGGGTTGCAGGCACTCCGTACTATACTCTGGCTTAACCTAAGTCGGGCCAGGCTGCCAGCAATCAATACCTGAAACATGGTATCAAAAATCCTTCGGCCTTCGAGCTTCTGCCCACGTGACCTGATCTGATCTGATTTGGTGAAGAAGCAGTTGACGTATCGTACGCTCTTCGATGAACTGATCTCATAGACTGTATGCACGGTGCGATGGTAGTGCCAGATCCTGGGGCATTGCCGCCAGACTTGTCAAAGCTGAAAGTGTAGGTCTTTATACACCAATACATACCATCAATTATTTCACTCACTGATTGCGTTCAACTGGCAGACCTGAGCTCAAGGCTCTTTGCCGTCAACACGGCCATGCGGTCTCAGGAAACAAAGCTGCGCTCATAGCCAGACTATCAGCAACTGTTTCTTCTGCCGTTCGAGCTGCACCTCCCGCTGCGAGCTCGACGTCGAGTTCTACTTCGCCATCGGACTCCGATCATCCTCAAAACATTGCACTTACAACTGCTACTTCCGTTACCAATGCAGCAACAGCCGACCAAGCCAGTGTGTTTTCAGCGGGCACGTCATCAACTCCTGACACAGCGAATCAAGCCACACCGCAGTCCCGGTTCTCTGCAAACTTGCCTGTTCTGCTGCCGGCTAAGCGAGCTCGACTTGAGTCCGGTCTAACACATACTGCGTCTGCCCAAGCTGCAGAATCTAATAAATTACCGCCGCCAACTTCCAGTCTTTCTACCTTGTCTGCAGCAGGAAGTCTGAAGGTCTTCCAACCTCTCCGTCCCGTACGAAATGCGGATGCGTTGGTCTCTCCAGCAGACGCGTCGACATCTACAGCTTCAACTACGACTCCATCAGAGGCAAGCCTGTCAGCTTTAGAATGCCTGACACGCCAGTACGGATGGATCCTACCTCTTCTAGGGAGAGATGACTTTCAATCCCACTTACCATCAGGTATCAGAGACGATCCGCTACGAGCCCTTGCGGCTTACCTGTTGACTCGCGTTTATTGCCTGCTCGGTCATCTTGATACGGATGTTTTATCGGATGTTTCATGGGAGCGAGTCCCATCTATCACAGCCATGGAGAGCATTCTTCCTGGGATCTATCGATGCTGCTTTGAAGATGATACAAAACACACGTTCATTGGCAAGACGGGTGAAATCATCAGCTCAGAAGATGGGTTACGAAAAGACTGGAGCGATTTGCTGGCTTCGTCAGAGCGTGTGCAGGAGTTTTTCCATCTGATGTCTCTGGTTAGAAATCAGGATGAGGACTCCTACGAACATGGCATATCCAAAGCTTTCCGACAGCAGTTGTCCAAAATGCAGGACGCTAAAGCAGCTAGCGAGCTATTAGCGATTGCGGAAAGTTACGTATTGGCTCACGTTGCCGTAAGTCATGTGCCCTCGTGAAAACCAATCTACGCAATTTTCCTGAACCCTTCTCCAGCCGAACGCAATCAGCGGGCAGTGGCAATCTCTTCATCGCCAATGTGCCGAATTTGGAGGCATATCACAAAGTGAAGTAAGCTGGTCAAGATGCAAACAGACGGTATCTCTCTTCTTGTACGTGCACAGATTCATGCTTTTCTTCCTGAAAATCTACCGGATTCAGGGCGCTAATTTGGCTGTGGTTGGCCACATATCAGACCCCAAGTCCATGTGGTAGAGTCCGTTTCTGTAGTAGGCCTGCATGAAGCTTTGGCGACGGTACAAACCCTTCACAGAGCGCAGTAGGTCGGACCCCTGAGGTGGAGCTCAACTCCCTGTGTACTGACCACATATTATAGCTTTGTCTTTCGTTTGACTGGTCAGATAGTCGGTGAAGGTGACGAAGGTGTGCTACCCCTCTTTCAGGCGTTACTAGACTGTGGCCATAGAGGCCATCCCTTGAAGGCTTTAGTTGTGCGAGGACCCTAGCGGAGATGAGATATGCTTCCAAAGATCTCGTTGGGCCCGGCACAAGGGCACGTGACTGGCAATAGCTCGCCTCGACCTTGTAAACCTGCTATCCATCGTTGTATGGGGAATGTACAGCTACATGCTTTCGGAACTGTATAAAAGTTGAGACCTGCGAGTACCTGTAGCTTCAAAGTGTCTGCTCGAGCGCATTAGCCCCGCAGCCGTGTGCATGGCCCTGTTGTCACATATAAGCTGTCTTGTGCAAGCTGATCGCTCTGCAGAACGGGAGACATAACAGGCATGCATAGTTAGGTAGCAATACAAGCAGCATTTAACAGCGTTTTGGAAGGTACGTAGATCAATTGCTTCGCCTGGGCAACCTCTGCCACTTCAATTGAAATAGCGATCTTCCAGTTGAGCGACCAGGCTTTCCCTCTGACCATCCACATAGCCGAATGAATGTCGGTCGTTGCACACAAGGCTAGTGATAGCCATGCTATCTAGTACGTCCAACTTTGACCTGCTGTGTCTTGCGCCATTCGAACAATTAACTTCGCTTCTCGTCCTTGACAGCTCATTTGCGAAAGCGTTGCAGCAGCTTGCTGGGCGCGGGGGCCACCTTACTGCACCATTGGAGTCTTTCTTAACTTCCAATGCATCGAAGCTTGCTGCTTGTGCAGGACCCTTCAAGAGCTCCACCTCTGCTTCCAGAGCCAAAGTCGATGCTGGCCAAGTTACCGCAGATGACGGAGAGAGCGTAACGCTGGGCGAACGGGAGAAAGAGCTTGTGAAAACCTTGTCAGACAAGCTGCTGATAGATGAAGTGGAAGCTGCTATCCTTGTCAAGCGATTCAGAAGAAGCAGAGCTGAAGATGCCAGTATTGATGTGGATGCAGCTTTGTCAAGAAGCGACGAATTCTGGCAGGATATCACAGCCTTCGTGTTGGAGGAGCAGCTGCGTATCATTCAGCTAGTAGCACTACTGCTCAGGACAGGTGAGTTCTGGCCCAGGCCGCTTGTGTGACTCTGTAAGCTAACACGTCCTCGACCAGCCGACTTCGAAGATCGTATTCCTGCAGAAGTAGTGCAGCGATTCACGGCACAGGTCACAACGCCCCAATTCGCACAAACACTTCTTGACAGGGCCTCGTACCTAGCTACAACACCCATTCCGACAACCGCCATACCGTTCTCTCTTCTGTGGGCTAAATCCTGGTTGCAACAACAGAAAGCGCTGTTAGAAGTCTACTTTCTCTTGTACTACAATCGTCTGTTCCCAAATGGCAATGCGCTATTGAATGTCCTTCAATTTATCAAGACAACTGTCTGGGGCACACTTCAAGTCAACGAAGGACTATTTGACGCAGAAGCTCAGGCTCTCACGCGAGATGTCGTTGCTCTATGCCACTTGATACTTATAGAGAGCATGAACCTAGAGAGAGCCGCATCGCCCGAAGCCGAAGAATTCAACCTACTTCCCGGAGACATCCCTACAAAAGAAGCTGTCTTGCACTATCAAACGCTGCAAGATATTCATCAGCGTATCCTGGAGCTCGTCAGCCTACATCCCCGCCAGAGCGCGCTGCTGGCTTTAGCTTGGGCGTTCGTGCTCTATCGCATAACCGAATCCATCAGCAGTGTGCCTTTGCCGGAGACATACTACGACGTTGCTCAGCAGATCCTGCCACTCGACCTTCAGCCTCGGAAAGAGCAACTCGTGCCTCAAGCCAACGTCAGCGACCAGCCTTTATGGCAGCAGCTAGTTACTCATGCTCTATCGCCACATATTGCATGTTTAGGAATCCTACATGACATTCTGTCGACATCCCTCATATCGCCGAACGACTACACCACGGCGCCAATCGCAGTAGCCACGGATCCGAACGTCGCAGGCTATCTTTCTGTGTTGCGGTCCTTGCTCGCGTCCTTATCGCGACTGGTTCATCCGACCTATCTCCCCGCTCAAGAATTTGACCGTGCCATCGAGGCTTTCGAGGTCATGTACACAAATCCCGAAGCCAGTCTACTGCGCGGAAATTTTTGGGGGCTTTTTACTGAGTCGGACAGCAATCCCATCCGCGAGGAAGAATGGCAGATGTTCGACGTAGCTGCCAAGAGGTTCCCTGCACAGGTCACTCCCTTCACACGCCTACTTCTTGCTGTTTCAGGTGGACGTCAAACGGATCTTCTGCAGATGGGCAATACCCTCAACCTTGCAGAAGGAGAGCAAGAATCGATCGAAGCGGGTTGTGCGGATCACACTGTCCGATACCTTGCTCAGCCGCAAACCCTTACTCAAACGATCCCAAGCATCTCCCCTTTGATGCCGTTACCGTACGAACCCTCTAGAGCGAGTCATGCTTCTCCCTCCGATGTCGTTGCTACGCGTCAAATCAAGATATCACCCTCTATAACGGTAAAACCCGGCACACAAGGGCGGATTGTCAGCCCGCCAGATCAAAGACCGCCAATCGTTTCCTGGGATATCTCGCACATCGACGAGAAATCGGTATCACTTCTTCGCTTCTATGGTGATTATTTGCGAACTTTCGCCACCAAACTTGCAGGAAAGAGAATGGATTCAAAAGGTTCAAGCGCATCAGACGATATCTTTGATGATTCGGGTACCCAGGACGTGCCAAAGGAATTCTATAAAACAGTAGACGAACAGACATTAGAAGCTACATACATTATCGCCCTGTACGTTTTGCCAGTCTTGCCGTATTCTACAACGATATCGCTGACTCGCACACACATAGTCTCCGAAATGTCTTGCAGCATCTCCCGGCCAAGAACACGCAAATTCTCCAAGCGACATTTGGCGATGTGCGTACCGGTCTTCGAATCCTCTTTACGATTCTCGAGCGTACAGTGGAATCGGACAGAGCCTCAAGGCTGTTTGTGGTGACGACCAACCTCATGACTGTTGTGCTGCTAACGCATGCAGATGAGGTATGGGGCCTTCTTCGCAGCTCAGACGTTGCCTTTCCTCTGGATCAGACTCCAGTTGTGGCCGTATGGGGGTCAAGAACCCAGCCTGGCCGCAAAAGTGTACTTGTTCACGATAAAATTATCGGGGACTATGGACGTACGCTAGCATGCCTTGAACTTGTCCAGGGTCTGGTACAGCAAGCCCAATGGTCAGCTGGAGCAGATCATTTCTCAATGAAGGAACTCAAACAGAGCGTCTTAGATCGAGCTGTTCGCTGGACTTTGACATGCATCCTTCCAAGCTATACCTCTTGGAAGTATGCTGACCTCCGACAAAAGTTTGAGCTGGGGACTCGCTTGACGAGCATCATACGGGACGTGCTACATGAAAACCGCTCGGATGTACAGTCCAGTCTAGTCGGCGCCTCAAGTATGGTCTTCCAAAATCTTCTGCTCAAGCCCGGAAACGTTCAGCTCTCAGCAATTTTGAACATCGTCAGTACCGGCAATGATGTCCTTGGCGCGCTGCAACGCCTAGGCAAAGTTGCGGACTGTCATATTGTGGAAACTTGCATATATCGTCATCTTCAAGTTATCAGCCGTCTATTACAACTATCGAGGATTTCAGGCATACAAGAGCCTGTCCTTCTGGAGAGATTGCTCTTCGCGCACGAGAATGACAGTCTATTCCGCTCGATTCTGCCAGAGGCGCGCCAAGACCCGATATATATGCTGATCGAGTATCTCGTCAAATGCGACGTGGCTGTGATTGCAAACGAGGCGGCAGGCATTCTGACAAAACTCTGCAGACTTAGTATCGAGTGGGGTAGACCTTCCGAGCGTCCTTCACTGCTATCACACCTTGGTAGTATTCGAGATACAGAGGCTATTTTAGGTCGTCTCGTGGAGTTAGCAGGCGACCCGTACGGAGATTTGGACTTGCAGTTGTCGACTTGGCGACTGTTGCGTGCCATAGCAGCAAGTCAACCTGGCTTCAGTGCCTTGCTTGTGACTGGACATCAGACGCTGGACCCATACCTGAGCTCTAGCTCAACAGCTACTGAGCAAGGCATAGCAGCTCTCAGCCTTGCACTCGAGGTTGTGTACGGTTGGGAAGAAGCATGGACGGTTCAGCCAGCTATCTTGTCGGCAGCCTTGGCGTTTCTTTTCGAATTGTGGCAGAATTATGCCGACTCTAGCAAGACTCTGCACACCATCCGCCAGGAAGAAAAGCTATGGTCAGCACTGGTAGGAATACTAGATACGCCTCTGCCTTCACCAGAATCACAATCCGTTCTTGATGCGGAATCCGAATTATCTAGCCATGAGGACCTGGAGCAATCTCATCGGCGTTATGCTCAAGCCGTCGCAGCCGCGTTGTATGCGGCTGATATGCAAATCTCACAGGCATCTCCGTCTCAGGCTTTGTCCAACAGCTCGGCGGTTGCCGCTAAGGTCTTCCGCAAAGTGCTCGAGAACTCGATGCAGTTGACTAAAATCTGTCAATATGCTGTTGGAAGCAGTCATGGAGACAAAGAAATACGTCAAGTGAAGGATGAGCTTGCGGAGGCATTTCCTAATGCAGGTCTAGACACGTACATCCAGCCTAGGCTTTTGGATCCTCCTCCTTACGGCCCACATTTCTACTACGACACAACGGTACTGGCTAAGAGATTGTTCGGATCCGTTGACGATATCTATACCTCGTCATCGAAGACTCTAGCGGCGGTTGAGTCTATACGTCGTTCAAACATTCTTTGGTCGAGGGTTGACGCAGAAGGTGCACATCTCAAAGCCACTTCATTGTGGCTCCGTATCGGGCTTGCAACCACAAAGCTGGAGGGACAGGCAGCTCTTGCGTTGCAAGGTGCATGTCAGGCTTTGTTGAACAGTCGAGAAGCCGACTCCGATGGGACAGCTATCGTTGAGGCGCGTTATTCCGGACGTCTACAGCTTATCTTGGCAATGCTAGAGCACCTTGCACAACGGCATATAAAGTTCCCCGAAGCCTTTGTTTTCGACCTTATAGGACAACTTGGAAGTATCGTTGGAAATGACGCCTTCCCCCTCGATAGTTTCCAAGCAAGGTCGGTTAGCGGCTATGCGTACGCGACCTTCAAGCTAGTTTACCACACCTTCCACATGGTTTCGATCTACGATTCGTCAATCCCAGCCAAGAGCCCTATCGAGCCCAAATGCTACGAGGCGACTGAAACATGTCTGTTGGCCTGCATCAAAGCTTGCAACGCTCTTGTCATCTCCGCCGAAGACACAGCATCGGGCGACGCCATCACTCAAAACCTCGCCTCAATCACTTCAGCCATTTGCGAGATACTTTCGTCCAAGTTGTGCCCAGCGAGCTTATCATGGCTGTCCTATTGTCATGAAGTCGACTTCTTCCGTCACTGTCTTGCCTATATCACAGCCACCGACTTTTCTGCAAAAGCTTCCTCAATCGCACATTCCATCCTGAATCTTCTCTTAGCAATGGCAGCCGATCCCCGTGCTGCAGAGAAGCTCGCCCTCGAAGGTATTGTATACAGTCTATGTAACAATACCTTGACGGAAGATCTTGAAGCGGGTCTGTTGCAGAATGATATGCCCAGAAGCAAAGAACAGTCACAACAATATTCCCATCACCAACTGTGGGTTCTCTATGTCTCGATTGTTACTCAGCTGGTCTGTCATCTCGGCAAAAGTCAGACATTCATGGATCAAGAGGTCACGACGTTTCTTCAAATGTATCGCAAACAAATTCGGAGAGCCTTGTCATGGAATGCAAATCTCTCAATCCCATTCAACGAGATGCAGGAGCTGCGCGCTGTCCTGAGCCTTCTCTCAACCTGCATCAAGTTTAGTCAAGGGGCAAGTGAGCGAGCACCACCATTGCAGGAAGCATTGAACTCTTCCCTCCAGACTCTACCGCAACTTGTTTATCTCCTCCAACACCCCAATGTGCTGTTATCTCTTGTGGAAGCAACGAGTCTGGATCAAAGCATGTGGCTGGCCTCAGAAGCTGTCAGTGCGGATGCAATAGACTTGAGCGACTTGCACAACCACCCAGTTGTGGCGAGCCTGTGTCAGGAACTTTTGAGCTTGTGCTGGCTCGTCATCTCCACACTTGTCGTGCATACTGATTGCTTCAGAATCCTCACGCGGGATCGCGTGGACTGGCCTAAAGATCGGGCGATCATCATCCCAGTGGGTTCAGCTTCATTGGCAGCTCAATGACGGCTTCTTACTGACCTGAGAAACCACGATAGAGCGCAAGCGTGTCACTGGAAGAAGCTACAACATGTGGGACACTGTTTGATCTGGCGCGTTTCTGCATCGATATAAGCCGTCATTGTTCTTCGTCAACAAGCGAATCGCACGGCGCTTCTCCCTTACCTGCTTTCGATGTTACCACAATGCGAGAGATAGCAGAGCAGTGTCTGGAAGGGACGCTTCTGCTCTTGAGCACCCAGATCGCTCTGATTGCTCAACAGCAAGATCTAGCGGGAAGCGATGGTAGAGCAAGTCAACGCGCTAGGAGAGACTTGAAAGAGCTCGCCTCTGACTTGGTGGAAGAGTTTCTGGACAAGACATCACCCTCACAACAGTCGCAGGAACGGAAGCTACCTGAAATTCTAAAGTCTTTCGTTTTGCAGCTGTAGGGCCATTCCATTCTGAGTAGAACTTAGATGTTGTTGTAACATTTATTGCGAGGCGGCGGCGAGTAAAGCATGATATATTCTCAAACCAGTACCACAGATCTCGCCTAAGCTCGTGTAAGGAAATGCGATGGCATCCAATCGAACGACGGGGCCTGCTTGCCATCCATCTCCGCAAGGAGCATGGCTGCAACGGCTTCGGCACTGCAAGAGGTGAATCAGTCTCGAAGGAACTTGTCGTACTGGTGGTTGACTGCGTACCATGAACCTGCTCTTGATACTCCGTGACCCGAGAAGCCTGCTAAGATGTATTGGCCTGTTTGCCGTATAGAGTTGATGTACACGGGCCCAACAACAGGATTGCGGGAAGGAGTGAATCCCATAATTCCCGTCCAGTGATAGTCGATTGTTTGACAGTCTCGCGTGTCGGACAGGGTCGGGAAATGTTTTGGAAGGAAATTCATGAGGTACCGCGACACGGCAGGGTTCAATTCCGAGTCATCTGCCACTCCGAGCTCATGCGGTGCAGGCGCTACACTTCTTCCGCCGCCTAGAATAATATGAGGAACACTGGGACTGCCTTTGCTGATATCGGGTCTTTGAAAGAAGTACTCGAAACCCTCGTTGTAAGCTAGGGTCGGTTGATGCACAGAGAAGTTCAGCCTTTGCTAATCAACGGTTCGATGAGCTGGTCTACGCACAAAACCCAGTTGTCCAAAATTTCTGATTGTTCTTCGGTCGGATGGCCATTACCTGTGCCCTGCACGGGACAACAGGACTTTCGCTCTGGAGAAGACTGGGTAAAAGGTGCGAAGCGTATGCATTTGTCGCATGCACTACGCTGCGAGACCCAACAGAACCACGCGATGTCTGCAATTGCCAGCCACCATTCTCCTCTTGTCGAAAGGCTGTCACAGGTGTATGTGTATATAACTGTACGTCGACGCCCGTGTTGGCCGCTTCTTGACAGGCTAGCCGGAATAGTCTTGTGACAAACTTGAGGGGGTATAGATTGTTACCGGGAAGCCTGAGGCCAGATAGATGCCCTTTACTGCCTACCAGCTGGTTGAGAGAAGTACCACGTCAGTGCCATCTGTGTCGGCGCAGCTGCAGCAGCTGTGAGGGGAAAGGGCACCTTTGCACACTCGGACGCTGACAAGAAGGTAAACCTAGAAACATCGATACCTGCGCTTGCAGCTGCTTCTAGGTTTTTCTGAATAACGATTTGCTCTTCCTCCGATCTTATTAGGTGTATATTGCCTTCTTGAGTCAAGTCTACCTCATCCTGCCAGGCGTTGTCCTTAATGATCTTCAGTATCGAGTCTACGGTCCGCTTTTCCAGCTCGACATGCTTCAATGCATCCTCGCGCCCATTTTTGGCTTCGAGGGCTGCGAACTCTACAGGACAATAGCACGTACAGTGACCTGTGTACTCAAATGTTGTCAAACAGGGCTTGCCAGATATAAGTCAAGAGAGACTACAAACTCGCCCCCATTTCTGCCTGTGGCACCTGAGCAGAATTGTCGTGCCTCGAAGACACCAATGCTTGACACGCTGCGATTTGATTGTCGAAGACCTTGTATAAGATGGTAGAGAGTGGATACTCCGGAGATGCCGCTACCAATGATTGAAATGTCGACCTGCCGAGGCAATGGTGTCGTGCTGCCGTGGTCGGCTAGAGGGTTGCAGTTTGGAGCGGAGTGTAGCCAGAATGACTTTGTGGGGTTAGAGACTGGTAATGGACATGGTGCAGCGTTCTCAGGGAAATAAGCATCCACTTCCGCTTGCGAAGGCATAGGGACCTCCATGGTCGCGTGACCTTAGATTCACCAGGTGTAAGTATCTGTCGGTCGAACTGCAGCAGAGAATGCCCAACCTTATGCCAACCTTGACTTGCAAGGCGTGTTTTGGGCTGACTTGTATAAAACCGGCGTACCGTCTTCGCTCAGCTTGTTGTGCTTTCGACCCAGCAACGACAGTAGGCTGAGGGCGACCAGGAAGTGGCGAAACCGTCGGTACTGACTACTGTGGATGTCAGTCCCGTTCTGGACAAGAGATCAGCTGTTGGAACGCACACCAGACGTTCGCTTTGCGCTTACGGGTATCGTATGAAGAGCAAGGTGTGGGGGCTGCGGCCGATCATCCTGGTGCGTGCATGTGATCTGAAATGTGTGCATGCTGGATGCTGCTTGAAAGCACATCAGCATATCGAGCATGTCTGCCGCAACATCGGCGAAAGAAGCTTCAGCTGCCATGAAGCCCTCGCAGGACGAGCTCGAAGACATCATTCTCAGTGCCCGGTACGGCGAGCTCGAAGAGGTTCAAGACTTTGTGAAGAAATTTGGCATAACCCCACTAGCAGAGTCGAGAGACGAGCGAGGCAATGGCTGCTTGCACATGGCTGCTGCTAATGGACACAAAGGTGCGCCCTTTACAGCTCGCAAACGTTATCCTGCCTTACTTTCGACACTGACCGTTGCTCTGCTATCCTACGCCACTTGCTGTCTGCCTGGGCATACAGATATCATCGAGTTTCTGCTGCCACAAGTATCCTCTGAAGAATTAGCAGCCGTCAATCAGTCTGGAAATACACCGCTGCACTGGGCGGCTATGAATGGTCACATCGATACACTGCGACTTCTGGTTCCAGCACTACCGAAATCAGCTCTTTTCCTCAAGAATCAATTTGGGCGAGACGCTTTGAGCGAGGCAGAGAACGCTGTTCCCGAAGGTGAAAAGGCGGCTTCATCCCCCCAACAGGAATGCGTTGGGTATCTCTTAACGTACATGGAGCTCGAGAAGGAGAAGGAAGGAAAGGAGCAGGAAGTCGACGATGAGGAGCCTGTCCAAGCCGAAAGTGATAACGGAGGGTCTACCGCCAAAACCCAAAGTAGCTCGTTACCGGAGACGGGTAGTACACCCAGCAACAAAACACCACAATAGTGTCGGCAGAGAGGTGTTGTTGACTGTATGATGTATGGGGATTATACCGGCAAACTACTAAGGGCAAAGAAGCATACAGTCTGCCGAGGCGACTCGCTAATCGAAGTTAGCCACAAGGGACGATACAACCGAAGACGTCTTTTTTGAAGGTCATGTACAGCGGGAGGCCAACCTTCGGGAAGCTGAGAGAATTCGGAGGACGTCCTTCTTTATAGTTCTTGTGACTTCCCGCGTGGACTGTCTGCCGATTTGTCCACTGCGGCGTGCAAGGGAGTACCGGTCCGCCTCTCTTCGGCACAAGTCCGGTCCAGCAGAGTCAAATTTTCGACATCAAAGACAAGCCAAACACTCGCATCGATCTACTTGCCGATTCATGGCTGCCTCTCTGGTCTGCAGCTAACCAACTTGACAATCTCTCCTATTCCAGCTTCCAGCACTCGAGCGTTGTCACGTGCTGCACGCGACCCGCTCCTGTTCTTACAACTATCCTCTTACGTACAGGAACAGGAAGAGATGGCGCTACTGAGTCAAACCTTGCTTACAAAATGGCGGCGACCCATGCCACAAGTACTGCTTGTCGGCTTGGTGCTGTTCTGCTGTCCGGGCATGTTCAACGCCATGCAGGTATATGCCCAAAGTTTGACGCTCTAGGTACCTATATTCGGCTAAATTTTCTTACAACTTCAAGGGCATTGGAGCTGGTGGCGCTGCTGCCAACAATCAAAGCTTGGTAGCGAAGGCGAATGCAGCCCTCTATGCATTCTTCAGCTTTGTAGCGCTCTTTGGCGGTGCTTTGATCAACAAGTTCGGGCCGCGTATATGCCTCTCCATTGGGTGTCTGTCATTCGCGCTGTAGTAAGTGCCATAGAACTGGCCTACAATATACGTATAGACACACTTCAGCTAAGAGGGAGATCCATCTGCTAGCATCGGAAGTCTCTGGTCTCTGGCCAGGACAGGCAATTCTGGCTTTGTGATTTTCGCAGGCTGCTTGCTTGGTATAGGTGCAGGGGCACTATGGTCTTGTCAAGGCGCCGTTACGATGGGCTACCCTCTGGAAGGTCGAAGAGCTCGAGCCTTTAGCTGTCAGCTCATGATCTTTACCATGGGTTCATCAGTAGGAGGTCTTATTGCGTTAAGCGACGCAGTAACACACGACGGGCTATCCTCAGTCAAGAACGGGACGTAAGTAAGGCAGTCTCGCAGACTTCTGCTATCCAGCTCAAGAATTTTGCATAGATACATCGCCTTCATTGCCATAGTCGTCGTCGGATCGATATCTTCCCTGGCGCTGGCAAATCCTAATCAAGTGATACGCGAGGACGGCAGTCGAGTTCAACTAGACACAACTTCAGACTGGCCGACCGAGCTCCGTGCTCTTGCAAGATTACTGATAAGCAGGGATGTGCTCCTGATGGTCCCTGCCTTCATTGCTAGCAACTGGTACTATGCATACTTCTTCTCCATGAACGCGTTCTACTTTTCTCTTCGAGGTAGATCCCTCAATGCCGCTCTCTTCTGGGCAGTTGAACCCCTTGGTTCGTTCTCGATGAGCAGTATTCTGGACTACAAACATGCTACACGTCGCCGGCGCGGTCTCGTCGGTCTGGCCTTTCTCGGAACTTGCGTGTGTGCTGTCTGGACGGGAGGGGCACTCTTCCAATCCTCCTTCGACAGAACCGATCCGTCTCCTCAAATGGACTGGCGAAAAGATCGAAGCTCCTGGGGCAAAGCCTTTGCCTTATACGTTTCGTACGGATTCATCGATGCTATGTTCTCGACCTATTGTACCTGGATTATCGGAACGCGTACCAATGATCCCAAAGCCCTGGCCCGATATTCAGGGATCTATCGATGTGTGCAAAGTGCTGGTGCAGCTTTATCCTTCGTCATCGATGCAACTGATGCGTTGTTCATAATACAGTGAGTAATGTCTTCGGAGAGAGGGAATCCACTGTTGACAAGCCCCCTTATACGCAGGTTCGCAATCAACTATGTCCTGGTGGCAGGTAGTCTCCCATTCCTTGCAATTGTTGCTTGGCAAATTCGACCCACGAACTATGGCCTCGAAGAGAAACCGTCTGCCTCTACTGTGTTCGAGAAGCCGGTCGTTGAGAAACCGGTCGATTCGCCAAGTAGCTATAGCGGGTCGACTGTTGATGAGGCACGGATGGCGACCGGAATGCCTGAGCTAGTCTAGCCTCAAAGCCGCTGCAACGACAGGAATGAAGTATTCATCTTGAAGGGGATCTTCACCAAATAAGACCTTAGTCGGATTCAGGTGCAGCGCCTATAGCTAATCTCTCTCGAAGGAAAGCTTCCGTTGCTTCCGATTGTTCTCTCGCTTTTCGGGCTTGTCTCTTCCAGTTGACTCTACATTACATCGCATTATCAGCATCAGTGTTTCTATCGTAAACTTAGTGATCATCCGCTGGCGACACACCTGAGCACAAAAAAGCTGTTGATGGCTGCATTCAGGCACAATGCGAAAATGTGACCTGTCCACAGCCCCTTGAGACCCCATTGCATCTTGAATGCTAGTATAAATCCGATAGGAACACCAAAGAAATAGTATGCGGCGATGTTCGCTCGAGCCGCTAAGTTTGCCAGGCCTGCTCCTCGTAGTACACCTTCAACAGGACAGTAAATCAGCCTGATACACAT
This sequence comes from Cystobasidium onofrii, assembly GCA_022813105.1. Classification (NCBI taxonomy): domain Eukaryota; kingdom Fungi; phylum Basidiomycota; class Cystobasidiomycetes; order Cystobasidiales; family Cystobasidiaceae; genus Cystobasidium; species Cystobasidium onofrii. The sequence goes on from JAKLNA010000015.1 coordinate 107,502, forward strand.
ACTCCTGGCGGATATTGTAATGTACCCTGAGTCGATCCAGTCAGGTCATCTCCAATCTGAAAAATGGCTATCAAAGGAATGATACCCTTCAGCAGCTCAATTACTTCCAGATCTTCCGAGAATATAAAGCCGACGTGATTCCGAGACAGCAGCATGAAGCTCGAGTTAAGGACGCCCATCAAGAGGCCCGACATGCAAACAACGCGGCTCGCTGTTCTAGCTTGCGATGCTAGTTGGGCTCCGAGAAGATTCCCGCTGTGAGCCAGATGAGCACATCATTAGCGTAAGGACTGAAAACCATAACAAGAGTACAGGCGTACATTCTGATCCCTGCCGCAATTGTCATAGCGTAGGGGAGTTGGAACAGGGTGACAGAGATAATGACTTGGTATAACATTAGCTACAATCGGCTGAATCGCTTAGGGCAAGTACAGCAACTTACCAGCTATCTGATTAGCCGCAAAAGAGCTTTGTCCAAGGTATGAAGCGGCCAAAGAAACGACATCCCTGCACAGGCATGTGTAAGCTTGAGCAGACTTTTTGTGACGATTTGACTGACCAAGCAAGCCATTCTGAGCAAACTGTGATGATACCGGCTATTCCAAGCTTGATATTGGGACCGAGATCCTGAAAAGCTGCTGTCGTGAAGCCTCCATGCGCATCACGTGGTGCACGAAACACTACAAAGATTGCCAGTGCGGTAAACTACCCAAACATTTCAGCTTGAGACCTCCTGTTCAGCGATAACGTCCTCTGAAGTGCTCACCATGAGAATTTCCGTGATGACGCTCGCCAGGGGAGCCCCCAAGAAACCCAGCCTGACCGAGTCACTGCGATGAAAATACTTTTGCATGTCATACGCTGGTCTGAACAAAGGTTGTTTGAAAACTTACGGGCCTAGGACCAGCAAATAGTTCAACAGAATGCAGATGGGTACGGCGATCACAAGCGAGTAGGTCGGAGCATTCACGAGACCTGTGGAGCGAAGTGAAGAATGTCAGCGGGAGAGAAGCCCAAATTTCTTCTCTGCTACGTTGCCTTAAGAGTCGCAATGTGAACTATGCCATCACGAACCTTGCGCTAGCAGCCATCTTCGCAACAATTCGAATCCCGCCCAGAAAGGAATGCCAATCATGAATACTGAGGAGATGAAAAACTACTTAGCGGCAAGGCACTCGGATCTCGATAATTGTACCAGCAGCACACCTTTAACATATTGACCAGCAAGTCTTGCCACTTCGGCATCTTGTCGCAGTAACAGAAGAATGTGCTCTGAAAAGGACAGCAGCACCATACATGGGACCAACGAGACAGCGATAAGGACTGCAGTCCTCTGTACATATAGGGACGTTGTTTTGGGATTGCTGGAGGTATAGGCTTGAGTGGCGAGTGTGTCGAGAGCAGCCGTTAGGCCGAAAATCATCGGTGCGACGGTTGTGGTGTTTATGAGCAGCTGCCCAATGGATGCTGCGTTGAGCTCCGTGGTACCCAGGTGGCCAGTGACTACAACCGTTATGCCCGAGATTGCGAACTCCATTAAATAGGTTATCCACATAGGAAGCGTAAGGAGCCAGAGATTTATGAATTCGCCCTTATATGTGGGTTTGGGGTCGGCTAGCTCGGCCTTTGACCGCGGCAGGAGAGGACTTCTCTCATTGTTGCCAATCGTCGATGAAGATGTGCTGTCCGCATCTTCTGCGGCCTCGCTCTCGTTGTCGTCCTCCGGTCTCATGGCACCGCTAGTCTTGCTGCGACCCGAGTGTCCTAGTCCTGAGAATGACGAAGAGCTGGTAGAGAGCGCTCTGGGTCGTACGGCTGACATCGTGAATTGCTTGAAACGTTCATCGGCACCGCAGGCGCTGCATTACAGTCGAGACGTAAGAATGACAAGCTGCAAGTAACGCAATTGTACGCGAAGTACGTGATCGGGCAGGTGTGGCTGCCCATGGGAAGCACGAGTGCCAGACCCAGTTGGTTCCTGAAGCGAGGGAGGATGACTCCATTACGTGACCTGCTCAGGACAGTCTATGTGCAACAGTTATAGCTCCCTTCTCAAGAACCAAGAGACGAGAACAATGCAAACTTCCCCAAGAACCATCTCTGTCCAGGTGTGTTAACGATTCATGCTTGATTCACACGTCCATCATACTCACATCTCTACCATCGTCGAGTCTTGCCATTGTGATGAGGCTCTTAGGCAGAGGAGGTTATGTTATGGCATTCGACCAGCGTTCGCTATGGTCTAGCATACCTTGCCATGGAGATTCGGATATGGGATGCAGTAGACTTGCGGAGCGTGGTAGAGTTTCATGCTATACCAGGGTCTGAATTTGCATGCGGATCCGAAGAAGCATGTATAACACGACCGCTCGCATGCCTCCTAAGACCTTCGCGTTTTGAAGGCGGAAACAGCTGGTTCGCTGCGACTGACGCTTCTGTCTTGGAGGATTGGCGTGGGCTCATAAGTCGACAGTGCATAGATTGACAGAGGACCTGAGAGTAGATGAAAAACGCCAGCTTCTATCCACCTTCCTGACTGTAAACACCGGCCTTCGGCAGCTGGGCAATAGGCACCCAATGCTGGCGCGCTTTCTGATAGTGTCGAAGTCTGCTCATCGAAGACGAGAGGAGAATGTAGCCCTGTACCGGAAACAGCATCACTGGCTTGCAAGTGCGCTTGTGAGCAGGGTCTCGAGCTCGTGTTTGGCGTCTTTCAGATCTCGTGACATCTGCTCCTGCTGTGTCTCGACAATTCGTGAAGAGCCTTCGTCTTCGTCATTCAGGAGAAACAATAGTTTTAGGGTATGACTCAAGGAGAGCAATGATTCTGTTGCTCGCACCTGTTGAGCCAAAGTGCAACACTGGTCAATATACTGTAACTGTTGCATGGCCACTCAACACTCAACAGGTGCGTGGGCAAACACGCCTCGAAGCAGCAAAGACTGCACTCACCATTGACTCTGCCGTCAGCTCGAATTCTACGGCGTCCTGTTCAGCCTTGAATCTGTCCTTGTTTCCGACCTGCAAGGAAAGCCTGTGATCAGCGAACTCATTGCTGTTGCTTCACCTCGACTAGGCTTTTACACACGCCTCGCTTACTCTTGCTAATTGAACGCATTCTTGAAGACCGTCGACGAGCACTTCAACCTCGGCGTCCACCTTCTTGTGAAGCTCTTCTTGAAAACTGTCAAGATACGCTTCCGAGCTGGGTTCAGCGGTTGCTGCACTTTGTGGGCCACCAGAACCAGCTACGCCTGCTCCACTTCTTGCACCAGCAGACGGGATCAAGCCAACGTTGAGAGATGTTTTGGTTACCGCGTCGGTCCTGAATGGAGCACTGGAGGACATGTCTAGTCTCCTGGCTGCTTGGCCACGCGGTTTGCGGCCCTTCGGTTGAACGGGTATCAAACTGCTGCGATAGAAAGCCCGCCAGGAAGAAGGGGTTCAACAAGGATCAATCATCCATGGGCTGACAAGCTGACAAGCTATTCCATGCTGCAGAAGTTCGTGGAAAATGGCAAACCCTCAACGCTCCACCTGCACCGCCAGATAAACGGCAGCCTGCCTTGGTGGCTATGATAGGGATAGACGTGCTTCGTTCAGCCTCGCAAATCCTTGTGATTCAAGCCAACTACATGATTTGAGTCCATCTCGATTCATGCCTGATCAACTTGCCCGCAAATACCACGCTCTTTCCCGTTTCATGCAAGCTGTGTGAGGCTGACAATTCTGCGATATGGATATCGCCCGCGCCACAGCAACCGCAACAGCAACAGCCTACACATTCGCTACGCTCGTAGCGCGCCAACGCCCGGCAGTCATCGATGTGGATGAGGCCGACTCCACGACTTCTACCAAGACCACCAAGAGCAGAATAAGCCGTACGGCAAGTTCCGCCGAGAGCGCGACGTCCAAAGCTGCTAAGACCGCTCAAGCTGCTGTGTACCATAAGAAGTGAGTAATCTTGCGATTATATGCGCCCGTTTCCCATGTGGTTAACCAGATCCTCACGTTGGCATATGCGTACACTTTTAGCTGGTTCGAAGAAAATCCGGCCACCACCATTGCAGCTACTGCATTTGGTATGACAATCGTCCTTTTCGGCTTACTCGCGGTCTACTGTTATCTCAAATACCGTAATGATCAAGCCAAGCTCGCACTGGAGAACGCTGAAGTTGAGACTGGTCGAATAGCTATAGGTGCGTTGATTGAGGGATTACTGCCAGCGATGCATTGCTTGATGGCATATGTTCCCACAGAGGAGAAGCAAAGGGCAATCAGCTCCGAAAGCGGGGGTACGTGCTCGAGACTTGCTTAGTATAGTATCACAAGCGCTGATCAGCGTCTGTATCCGCTCTCTGACGGCATAGACGGCACTTACCCGCATTTCGGAGCATCGAAAGTACCTTTGAAACAGTCAACTACTCTCGACGAGCAATACGGTAGCTATCAGAGTGATGGTGATCTTTCGGGCTCTTACTCGCTTGATGACATCCCAGAGGAGATGGAAGAGGAGGAAGGACACAAGAAAGCAGTGGCACTGAACAGCAAATACGTTCATAATGAGGATGAGGAAGAGGATCTTCGTAGCAGTCAGATGCACGAACGACCAACTTCCAGCCAACATGCCCGTTCCAATAATTCTGACAAGGACCTGCCGCTAGAGCCTGCCGATGCTGGGCAGCCCGATGCAGGCAAAGCCCCGCATCCTTCCCCTGCTTCTGGTATGTCCAAATTCGGGGCTGCCTCATCCGATGAAGACCCTCGGCTAGCGCGTTCGGCGCTCAAGACACTCCATAAGAGTCACACCAGTCCAAATCCTATTGCTGATATTGACACTCGGTGAGCCGGTGACTGCTTTCGATATTTGTTGCACGCCTTGCTCACTTCTGGACATACAGAGATTCTGTGTACTCCATACAAGATAAGACAAAGTATGCTTGATACCGTTCAGAAGGCCAGAAGAGCCATGTATGATATTGGATTTTCTCACGCCCATTTTTGGGCATCTCAGTTTGTAGCGAGATGCGACTTCACGTCGAATTATGTTTCTTGATGCAACAAATCCAGCCAAATGACCTGTTGGAGAAAGTCTCGGTGTATATAATACTTGCGCAACACAGCTGTCATATTGCCACACAGGCGCTTTGCACAACTTCCGTATCTTGTGGCTGGGACTGTCTATCTTCTTAACCGACTGTCCCCGAGAAAGGAGCCGCAGTTGCGACCTTCACTTCTCAAGATGGTGAACCTGACTATTCCCATCGTGGCCATTGTCATGGGCACAGTCGCCGTCGTTGGCTCGCGAGCTGTTCCAAAGGGCGAGAATCAGCTGTAAGCATGGTTGACCTGGGTCCTTCCATGCCAATCCTGCATCATTCTGATGACTGTCCTGTTAACAGACTCATCCGGACTTGTATACAACTTACTATAACCTGCTGCACCCTAATGTAAGCTTTCAGCGTTGTCCGCCCGCAACACCCAGGCTGGCAGCCTCTCTCACATCATACTGAACCTGCTGCCACTTTACAGGTGGGCCATCGTCTATCTAGCACAAATGCACCCTATGGTTGGTGAGCAACGAGTCAACTGTGCTATATCTATTACCACATTCTGCAGGCTGAAGCGCTCTAATCGCAAATGCAGCACCACACCGAAGCGATTTGCGATTTGAAGAGTAAGAGTGATGAAAGACGGACACGAAAATGCCTTCATTTGGCAAAGCAGACATCAGTCACGCCAAACGAATCCTCCGAACGCTGTGTACCATTTAGAGGCCTGTGAGGAAGTACCCAGGTCTGGCCTGCCATACTTGAAGTCAACATTGTATACCCTCGTATCTCCAGCGGTGTCTGTTGTAGCCCCTGCATCATTACTATAGGCAACACGCCATAGACATGGAAGAAGCATTGCGTGTGATGGGTACTGGAGGATTCGCAATCTTCGTCATGCCATGCGAGCTGTCATTCGAGGTCTCGAGTATCCTTCCTGCCAACCCAATCGAGCCTGAGAAGGGTCATCCTGCGGACGCACCTGAGCTCTATTTACAGCATGAGCCTGCAGACGCTTCTAGACGGTCTGCTAGGACGTCTTGGCTCTGCAGGCCAGTATGTAGCTTTTCATCGGGCTTTTACGGCGATACCGCTGCTTGGGCCTGTGACGCACTTTATCGACGCGCCTTTTGGGAGATTCAGTATTGCTTCTAGATTCAATGTAAACGGAAATTTGGCATGGGTGAGCACAGGTGCTTCTCTGGGCTGCTAATGTATCATGCTCATCGTCTTCACACAGTTCTTGTTCGAGATCATTTCCCCAATCGCCTTTACCATGTCTCTCTTGGGCAAACCTCTCAGCTTCGCGGATCGCTCACTTCTAAGCATTTGGAAAATCGACAAGCTCTCGTCGAAACTATCAGCATTATCTACGCCTACAAAACTTCTCGCAGCAATGTACCTGATTCATTGTGCGTAGAGTTGACGGGTTTGCCACTTTTGCTGGCCAAGCTGACCGCCGATCCCGCGCGAAACAGATGCAAATCGCTCTACAATATCAAGCTTGCGCACTCCGGCACCACGAGCGCCCATACACCCTATCGTTATCCTGTCCGGTAAGCTTTACGGCCTATCTGTCAGGTTTACGATTACTGACCCTGCTTCGGATAGCTCTCGTATTCAACATCCTCAATGGTACACTCATGGGCACCTGGCTCGGCGGCAGGACATCTCATCTGACAACAAAGACAGGAGCTGTGCCAGAAGCCGCTATGGGCACCGTTTTGTTTTGGTCCGGAATTGCTCTATGGTCAGCGGGATTTGTTGGCAACTTGATCTCTGACGAAATACTATACAATTTACGTCGGCCTGGCAAGGATGGGAAGAAAAAGCCGCGTTATTCCATTCCTCAAGGTTTCTTGTATTCTCGGCCTTTTGGAGGCATTTCATTCCCAGCTTATTTCTGCGAATGGGTGGAGTGGCTAGGCTTCGCTTTGGCAGCCTGTTCGTATTCACCAGCACCCGCATTACCCACCTTGACTTCTATCGATCCAGAGGAGATCATTTTGGAAGCTACAAGCAAGCTTGCGTCAGTCACAGCTTCCACTCCTCAGATTGCCAACGTGCTGCGACGGGCAGGAACGTATACAACACCACCATTTCTGTTTTTCTCCGCCGAGATCGCCAGTAAGCAGCACATTAAAGCTTCATGTCAGCCCGATAACTGATACAGACCTGCATTTCCAGCTATGCTGCCCAGAGCATTCAAGGGTCACCGATGGTACAAACAAAAGTTTGGCAAGGAATTTCCAAAAGACAGGAAGGCGATCATCCCTGGGCTACTGTAGTCTTTCTACTTGCATTTCATGCTTCACTGTAGCATATCGTATCAACACGCCTCGCGAGTGCTTGCACAACAATGGCTAGACTGACTATGTCCAGTTATTTTTCAGTGACGCGCAGATTGATGCACAGTCTGCTTGGGCCTGTCTAGCCGGCTGATGTACTCTCTTATCCATTGTTCTCTTGATTGGGGATCGTGGTCAAAGATCGTAAATCGCTTGTCATGCTGCGAGTGGACATGTCAATGATGGCAACTGCGGATGCCTGAGTAGACTGGCTGACCTTCAATACCGAGTTAATCTCCTTCATGTCGATCTGAGCAGCCATCGTCTTCAGATCTACTGCGCCTTCAGCATTCATTTCCTCATCATCCTCGTTATCGTTGGCCAACAGATCCTTGGTCCTCTCCTCCTCATCTTTGCCAGCGGCATCTTGCTTAAGCCTTCCCCAGTAATCTACGAATTTGCTCTCGGACAACATTGTATCGAACTCCTTACGGGCTGCGTCGAAGCGCTTCCTGTTCCATGCATCGTACAATCGCTCAATCCGTGATTCCGAGAGATGTAACCGCGTCACGATAGGATTCGCCGAGATTGAGGAATAGACATCGTCGAAGCGGGTGGTGAGCTTAGGGGCATGCTCGAAGAAAAGCCCTTCCAAGGCAGCTATTCGCTTGTCGTAAATCTCATCCAAATGTTCGTCAAATAGCCGCCTCTTTTCTGAGAAGCTTAGATTATTGCTACTGAAGCGAGGATCTTTCTCTAAGCCAGGCAGGACATCGCTCCACTTTGCTTCATGATCGCGAACGGCATCAATGAGCAGGTTCTTGTATTCTCGCGTAGATTCTTCGCGACCGACTTCGTTACGTACTCTTCCGGCTGCGCGTTCCAAAGCGGCTTTCTCCCTTTTAACCTTTTCCTCTCTTTCTCTGAGCGAAGCTTGCTGTTTCGCTTTACGCTCCTCTGCAGCCGCTTTCCGACGATCTTCCTCTTCTGCTTGCGAGTCGCACAACTGTGCATTCGAGGCTGGCTTTGGCCGTGTTGCCATGTACTTCTTGAATATCTCCTCTCTTTGGGACGAGGACGCAACGGCAGAGTAGCGCGGATCTGCTGAGAATTTGCTCTTTACGTCTGACCATTTTGAGCCATCCGGTAAATCTTTCTCCTTGAGCATTGTCACGAACTTTTCTTCTGCTTTCAAAGCATCTGCGCGCTTTATTTCTCCAAGTTCTCTCAGCCAGGCTCTGAAGGCCTTTTCTCGCTCACGGTCATCGCGGCCGAAGTCACGGAAGCGTGCATCCTTCTTGAATTTCTGTCTGAAGTCTTCCCAGTGCGCTCTCGTAGAGGTTACTTCAGATACTAATAATGCACGGTATGTCGATGCCGGCTGGAAAAAGCATTGAAATACGTCAGATACATCTATTCGTCTGAAGGCCTCCGAAGAACTCACATCAGCTTTCACCTGTCCATTGGCAGCCTTCTTTGCGCGCCTTTCTCGCACTAGGTGTTTGCAATGCTCATCGAAGAGATCGCGCCGCTCTCTGAGTGTCTTGACGCCTCGATATCGACTGTCGTTGATGAACTTTGGCAGTTCCATATCCCAAGGTCTCATAGGGTTGATATCCTTTTCCGTAAGCATTAGCTACGAGAAGTCGCTGCATCAGTTCCGTTCACCCAACTATGTAGACGACGGAATACACACCTTGAATAAAGCAATGGCCTCTTCCGAAGAGAAGTCTGTCAGCTGTGAAGCGGGCGCCGGCTCTTCAAGCTCCTTTTCCAGCTCTTTCTTGGCTTTAATCTCCTCTTTCTGCCACTCCTCTAGCTCTTCTTCCTGCTCATGGTCTTCCTCAGGTTGCTCGGACTGGTGGCCATCAGTCTCCTGGTTGAGTGGAACATCATCATCTTCTACGGTTGCCACTTTGGCTTTTTTCGATGCCTGTTCTTGCGATCTCTCCTGAGCTTGCCTCTCTTGCTCTTCTTCTTCTAGCTTTCTCTTCTTGCTTGCTTCTCGTTCGCGCTCAAGCTCATCTCGCAGGCGTTGCATTTCAGCCTCCTTCTCTTGCAGTAAACGCGCAGCTTCAGCAGCGGCGGCGGCAGCGGCGATGGCGGCTTTCCTTTCGGCTTCTATGGCAGCCTGTTCCTCTCGAGTCTTCTGATCCTGCTTTTTCAACTGTGCTTCCACCTGCTCGGCGATCTCTTCTGGAACTGTCCATACACTCGATTTTGTCTCTGTGTTTGTGTAGAATACATTCCCTTCGTTCGTGGTTACGCGAAGCCAGGTAGTGCCTTCGATAGGAAGCTTCTCAACAGGCTTCTCCTTCTTCTTCTTCTTCTTTTCTTTCTTCGTCTGCGAGCCTCCGGCAACGGGCGACACTTCAACAGCTGATCCTGCTACTATTGCCCCTGGTAGAGCTCCTCCAAAACCAGGCGGCGGTGGTGGACTAGCTGGCATTGTCGGTCTGACGTACGTTGAGACACCTGTTGAGGCATTGAAGTAGTATGGAACATTGTTCGGTGCCCAGTGTTCTGTCCAGCCCACTGGCAGCGCGGGCGGTCTTCAGACGTATGGAACAGGTTCGAGAAAGTGAAGACCGTCGAGGCCGAAGTAATGTCAGTCCAGGAAGCTGTGAGACAAGCCTTCGATTTGTACAGACGTACAGAGGACTGGCTGACCCCCCAGGAAAGGGCGGCGGAGGTGGAGGTACTTGCTGCATGTTGCAGCCTTTAAGGCTTTCAAGCGGTTGGCACAGAAAGAAAACGTGACAGCAGCCGAAACCGAGATAACACAATCGATAGACAATGTTATCGGCTGATGTTCATTGTGAAGGTAGTCGAAGCTAGAGTTGTACATACTAAGCTGCGGTAATCTATGGCTGCGGAAAAGCTACGGATTATCGTGAGACAGAGCATGCTAGGCATAAGGTGGCAAGACTAGTAGCGGGCCTCGAAATCAAGAAAGATAGCAGAATTCGACAATGTAAGCGTGCAGTTTACAAGTGGATATCTAGTTGCGACGAAAGTCACGACTGCTGCGTATCATTCAAGAACTCGCAGTAACTACGTACACTACACATCCTGGGAGACCTACGTTTTACATTTTCCTATACAAGTCAAGGCCATATGGCTAGGGCATCTTCTGTAACATTCCCGGATGACGAGGTTGACCAGCCTGATTCTGGTACTGCTGATAAAACTGCGGCGGTATTGGCTGCTGCGACTGCTGTGTCTGTGGCGGAGGCATCGGGGGGAAACTACTCGGCTGCGCTGATGGTTGAGGCATCGGCGGAAGATTCTGTGGAGCAGCTTGAGGAGTATTTGATGGGAGGGATGAGTTATCGAAACTGCGTGATATTAGGCCCGGCTGCTGTGATGAGGACCGTCGGCTGGTGGGTCCAGCTGGCCTGCCAGACTGTGGACGTTCTGGAGACCTTGATTCGTCTTCTTCCATACTTGGCCTGCCAGCTGCCCCATTAGACAAGAGGTTTATCGTAATCACGTCTAGATTGCTGCACTTACGGCTCGTAGGGAGCTACACCTGCATAGTATTCTGGAGAGCCTTGATCGACCTGATACCTAGACAGTAACGTGAGAAGAAGCACCGTGCTGGATGAACCATGGTCAACCTTACATTGCAGTACTATAGTCCCACTGAGGGCCCCTGTTCCGTCTATGCCATCTCAGCAGAGAGTTCCAGCTCGACGCATCCTTCGCTGCTGATTGCCGGAACTCGGTAAGAGCTCGGGGATCTGACAGCGCTGGACCGACCTGGATTGTTATGGTCTTTGCCGGTACGTTAGTTGGCGACATAGCTCGCTTGATGCTACGGTGGTACTCTGGCCATTGGCCCGTTCATGGAGTCAATCCAAGCCTGCAGGACCTGAAAGCCGTGGTTAACATGGCTGATCGTGTGCATGATGACCCGGATGTGTTTGTTTGCCTTGTAACTATTAGATTGACACGTAGAGAGAACCGAGGCTTTCGTGATGATATGGCCTCACGAAGCATATGTCACGCTCCTCACAGATCTACTGTCTCCGGATGAGCTGCCCCATGGCACGTTGGCTTCAATCGCCGGGCAAGTCAGCACCCTCGAAGATGCCGGAATCGGAAGACTCGTCTCTGCCATGCTGCAGTCGCCTAGCCTGTATGGCACTGCTTCGCGGCACCAAGCTTCCACCTCTACCAAGCCTTCTGTAGCTATCGACCTAGTCGCCGCCCAAAACACCTTTCATGCAGTCCGGCAAGGCATAGATACCCGAGTACAGGAACTCAAGCATAGCAAAGGACACACTTGGTTCAAGCGTCGGAAGCTACAGAAGACAATTGAAATCGCTCATGAAAGTATCAACGCCGTATCAGTTGATGGAAATCTGGCCAACAGTGCAAGAACCCTTGTAATCTCTACAGCTATTCTGCGAGGCATCCAAGACGATTCTACTCGGAAGAACCCATTGTTCAAGACTGACAGTCATGTTGTACGACTATGCGAGAGACATACAATCTCCGCTATTCTGAAACATGTCAGATACCTTCCTGCCGTAAACACGGCACAACTTCCAGATGGTGAGCCGGAAATTACCATTCTACAGCAGGACGTTAACATGACTTGATTCTTGCAGACCAAAGTCTGCTCGCCGCATGGCTAGAAGCACAAGTCCTTCCAGATATTCCGTCTGAAAGACTAAGAGATCTTGCTAATCCTGTAAGTAGAAAACACGGGATCTACATAGCCTGTACTGAGGCACGTGGTGCAGACCTTCTTCGACTTTGCCTTTGCGTACATCAGAGCGTGTTTCCTGGATGGTCAACTTCTTGCACACATGGCTCATGATGTGCGCGACTCACCAGAAGGCATCAGCTGGCCGGTAAGTTACGGTCCTGTGCGCAGACGCGGCTACTGCTGACTACGAGAGTGCAACAGCCGGATTCATCGTCAAGTCGCTGCCTAAAAACGGTGAAAGCTTCGTCGTCTCATACTATCCTCGGACGCTTTTCTCGGTCTTTGGGCAAAGTCATCGAGTCTGTGTCCTCGACAGACATGTTCGTCCTATTGCTGCCACGTTTCGAATCCTTGGAAACTTCGGCTCATCAAATACACAAAGACTGGGCGAAGTGCATCTGGTCAAATGCCATGACAATTGAAGACCTCCATCCGCAGACTAGAGATCGAGATGAGCCATGGACGATATTCAAGACTCTCCTCTTCACAATGACTATGGTCTTCTCCTCCTTAATCTCACTCATGAACGCTATGCCACTCTCGACACATCGTTCCCCTAGTGAACCTATCCTCAACCTGGCTTCTTGTACTCTGCGAACTTTTTCCTCGATTTTCTTTATTACAAGCAAGTTTGGTACGAATGGCTTTGCGGCATACCAGAACGTGTGGTATGGAGCGGTCGACCTCGTCAGTCGCGCATCTCCCGCTAGAGTTGAACAGATTGTGAAGACATGTGAACCACATTTCGAGGCAAATGAACGCAGGGATGCCATTCTCTCGGCTGTCCTACCCAGGAGCCGCATGACATACTGGTTCAACCTTGTGGAGCAGCTAGTCCAGCAATTACCAGAAGACTATCTGGCGGTTACGGTGATACCGGCACTTCGCCCGTAAGAAATCGTCTGACTGCACGATTCAGTAGTCATCCATTGAGCTGATCTGACTTCCGCAGATACCTGGTCGACAAGCAAGATCCCGAAGCTTTTGAGTCCGCTCATTCTATTCTATTAGCAATTTTCATCCATAAAAAATCCTTGGCGGTCGATGTTTCAGCATGGTACACGGACCTGCTACTAGACAGCTACCCCGAACGACTCACCATCGTTCAATTGCGGCTAGCCTACGCCAGTATGGTGAGCTGTCTCACCGAACTTGCAAGCAGCGATGTGTCAATGTGCATCAGCAAGTTGTTGGAAGCGATAGAGTCTCGGCCACCAGGTCCATCAGGCGTGGTGTCGGCGGATGTACCACTTGCAGACATCTCTCGTTCCAATACTGGCGCAACTTTGGCAGATGAAGGTCCTGAAACTTCTGCGAAGAGATTAGAGACTGCTGCTTTGCGCAGTCGAAGAGGGCACCTTCTCCTCGTTTTGATAGATCAACTGTCAACAGTACACCTCGAGGAGATGGAACGCCTACTACCTAAGATCCAAGGACTTCTTCATGCAGAGAGCAAGGCACCAAGAGAATCTCGGACTGCATTGATACAAGTCCTCTTCAACACGCTCTCAGGAGCGATGGATATGATCAAACGGGAGAGTGCCGCTAAGTGGTGGCTGGAGCATCGGACAGAATTACAGGTAGAGGAAAATGCAGACGAGACGAGCCTTCCGGAAGCCCTCTCGACAACGCCTGCGCCCGTTGTAGAGGCGAAACTGTAAAGCTCAAATTGCTTAAGCTGTAAAGCTCAGATTGCTTGAGCTGTAAAGCTCAAATTGCTTAACGTGGCTGAGACCCCATCCTTGATTCACATGTCTTGTCACCGAGCAAATGTAGCCTTTAGCTCTGAAGCGGCACGCAAAACTATGCCTTCAACTCCAGCGTAGTCTAACCTACACTTAGAACCCTGCTTACCTAGACCATATGTGATGGTCTAGGTAAGCAGGGTTCTAAGTGTAGGTTAGGCTACGTTGCAGTCTTAGGCACAGTTCAGCGCAGTTAATTGCGTTGGTGATTTGTGCCAGTTTCAGGCAAGGCAATATTAGTGGGCGTCTATGGCAACAGCGAAGCTGCCGAAGGCATTTAAATTTGAATTAATTCCATTGACATGTTATTCCAAAATAAGGCATGCTCATGAGAACAGTAATGCTAAGCAGAAGCTAACGAAAAATTAGATTTCACATAGGCTTGGGCTCAGCATGTTCACTATGTGCAGGTATAAATATGTAAGTAGGGAAAAACGATTGGTTAGGAATATGGTGGAGTCTATTTGCTCGAAATGAATGACTTGGTGAGAGTTTTGCCCAGATTGTAAAGTTGTCACTGCTATTGATCTAAAGCAACTGATTGTTTCCTCTACAAGATTCTTGCTGCGGCGGCACAGTCTATTGAGGTCTCGACGCAGAGCGTTGCAGCGTAACACCAGCCTGTGCGGCTTGGTAACTGCTGAACCTCTTGAGCTCTTGGTTGCTGACGTGAACCTTCTTTCCGAGGCCGAAACGTCTCGTTGCCTTGGTGAGGAAAGTGGTTCGGTTGGAGTAGAGGGACTGGTTGATCGAAGCAGCGCGAGACTGGGTTCTTGTGAGAGGAACTCCAGTAGGACCGGTCTTCTTCGCTCTCTTTGCAGCCTGGTTGCTTCGGAAGCTCTTGATCAAAGCCTTCATGCCGAACTTGATGAAGTCGAGTGGCACTGGATTATCGGAAAAAATCTCAAGTTAGAAATTGCCAGCATTTGGTTCAGATAGTAATTTGAATACTCACAAAACCATATCAAATTCCAGATCCAAACAATGCCAATCCATCCACCAGAGATTGCGGCGATCTCGGTGAAGCCCCAGTTGGCGTAGGCGGCGATGATCGAGGAAATGACCTGTGCGACGACGAAGGCGCCCATGAGAGCGAAAGAGGGTCTCTCCATAAAGAAGAAGCCGTGCGAACGGGTAACAAAGATAAGAGCTTGTGAGATCATAGCGACTTGGAGATAGATGATCATATGCAGGTGGCGATCGTTATGTTCCTTGTATGCCTCAACGCCGAATTTGTCCTCGAAGAAGTTGGTGTAGACAGCGACAGCGAAGAGTGCAATTGTGGAAGCAGCGAGATAGATACCGTATGCAATAGCATAAGCGAAAATCTCGGCCAAATCCCAAGAGTCGGGAGTGTGCGAGGGCAACACCCTGTCGACGGACAAGGTCATAATGGTACCATCGTTTAGGATAGCAATGATAAGAACCATGAAGGGAGGGAAGTCGAACTTGAATGCGAAAGCCATGACAGCGAAACCGACGACGATACGGATAGTAACGGCACAGGCATAGATGGCATAGTTTCTCATACGTTGGAAAATGACTCGAGATTGACGGATAGCGTGAACGATAGTGGATAGACCTGGCTCGGTGAGGACGATATCGGCAGCACCTCGGGCAGCATCGGTGGCACCCTCGACGGCAATACCGACGTTGGCACGAGACAAAGCAGGAGCATCGTTGGCACCGTCACCAGTCATGGCAACGAGATGACCTAGGCCTTGTAGACGCTTGACGATCTCGTACTTGTGTTCAGGGAAGACACCAGCGAATCCATCGGCGTCGAGAATCATGTCATCTAAGCTCATGTGCTTGCCACCAGCTTCAGGGCCGTCCTTGAGAACCTTGGCGGGGTACATGTGGTCACCCATACCGAGACGTCGTCCAGTTTCCTTGGCAATAGCGAGCTGATCACCAGTAACCATCTTGACCTTGACACCGAGGGCAATGGCATCATCGATAGTCTGCTTGGTGTCCTCGCGGGGAGGATCGAAGATGGACATGAGACCGATGAGTTCGAAACCAGTGCCAGCAGCTTCCTTGTCGTTGGCTGGGACTTCCTCGTAAGCGACAGCAAGAGCACGGAGACCACGACGAGCGAACTCTTCGACATCCTTCTCTAGCTGATCTTCGAGCTCGGCAGTCTTATTGCGTGAGCAGAGCTCAATAATGATACCAGTCATACCCTTGGTGACACGCTTCATCTTGCCAGTAGCAATCTCAACATAGGTAGCTTCGGTTCTCTTGTCAACAGGATTGAAAGGCTTGAAGTCGAGAATTTTGATACCTTCACGGGACTGAGCGAGACCCACGGATCCAGTAACACAGCTGTCGATAGCGTCCTGGTTCTCTGTTCGCGAGCAGTAAGCAGCGAGGAGGAGGACCTGGTCGACGTCGAAAGCGGTGTAGGTCTTGACGGTAGTTCGGTCAATGGTGAGCTTGTTGGTTGTCAAAGTACCAGTCTTGTCAGAGCACAAGATAGTGACACCGGCCAATTCTTCAATGGCAGTGATACGAGTGACAATTGCCTTGTACTTGGCGAGCTGTTGAGCACCGACGGCGAGTGTGACGGAGAGGACAGTAGGCATGGCAATTGGAATACCACCAATGAGCAAGACAAGGATGTTGTCGAGACCACGTCGATAGTTGTATCTGAAGCCAGCATAGAGGACGAAGATTTCGGCGAGAATGAAAATACCGATGGAGACGAGGCAGAAGGTACCGATTTGAGCGAGAATCTTCTGCAAGTGACCAGCGGAGTCATCGTCTTGTCCGACGAGGGTAGCGGCACGACCGAAGAAGGTGTTGGCACCGGTAGCGATAACAATACCCTCTGCCTCACCCTGCTTGCAGATGGAGGAAGAGAAGCACTGATCACCGACCTTCTTGCCTTGAGGTAGCGATTCACCGGTCAAACCAGCTTGATCAATGGAGACATTGATGGCATCGAAGAGACGGCAGTCGGCAGGAACGATATCACCGATTTTGAATGAGACAATATCACCGGGGACGAGGTCGGCGGCGTCGATTTCTCCCCATGTATTGTTTCGCTTGACTTTAGCCTTAGGAGCCAAAGAGTCCATAAGAGCCTTGACGGCGTTACCGGCATTGCGCTCTTCGACGAAACCAATTGTAGAGTTGATGAGAAGCAGGAGGACGATACCGACGAAATCTTGCCAATCGGGTGGCTAAAAGTATGCGAAGCCGGTGAATTGGACGCGTTTGTGTATAGACACGAGCATTTTTGTGAAAAGAGGAGCAGAGACAGAAGAGAATATCAGAGACAGTAGTCAGTCACGTGACCCCACAAAGCAACAAATGCAAGGCTATCCCCAAACAAGCGGAGATACTCACACGACCACCACCGTTTGACAGAGCAATAGCGACAAGGGCAGCACCTTCCATTACCCATGATAGAGGATTCCACATGAACGACCTGCCATGTGCAGACGGGTAATAGTTCAAGATGCCATCAGCGATCGCCAAGAAGGAAAAATGGCCCGCCCCAACGGTGCTAAGGTGGATGAGGGCCAACTCAAATGAGATGAGGCGACTTACAGGAACTGCAAGATGGCTGAAGTCTCTTTGGCTTCGAGTCTGTTGTGACCGAAGATTCCGAGACGCTCAGTGACTTCAGCGTCGGTGAGACCATCCTCGCGCGTTCTAGGCGGGTTTTCGTTATCAGCATTCTGTTCATCTGCCTTTGAAAGCCGAGCAGCTTTGAAAGCTCACTGCAGGAGAGTCCAGACATCCTCGAGGACGACTTGTTCGAGATCAACCTTGTCCTTGTCGTACTGTGTATTTTTAATATTGCCGTGTGATAGGAATGCAAGTCAAAGGGGAGTTTGCATGATCAGCGGAAGAACTGGCTGGAAGGCTGGCTGGCTGGACAGAGAGCGAGACCAGACTCACGAGATCCTCTGCCTTGAGCTCGATGGTCGACATGTCGACAAGAGCATGCTGGGCAGCCGATGCGTCGTTGTGTGCATTCTGTTGGGGTAGAATCGTATGTGCCAGGAATGCAGATTGAGTGTGAACGAGCCAATGGAGTCAGCGGTTGAGGCGACTACAGCGAGAACTGAGTGCCATGGATGTACGCACGTCTGCAGCATCGAAGCGGTTGGCCTTCTTCTCGGCGACCTTCTCGTTGACGACTTCGCCTGTAGCCGTGGTAGGCTCATGCTCGCCAGCGGGTACGCCGGGTGCGCCAGGTGCGACCGACGGCGGGAGAGCGCCAGTCGCATTGACAGAGTCTGCGACGACGGGCGCCGCCTTTTCGTTGTGGTCGGCCATGGTCTGCAGGAGCGATGGAAGCAGAGCAGAGGAGTTGCAATCAGCTTTCTGCTATTCTCGTCGCATGTTTGGCCCAGCATTCCCGGCTGCGCTCTTCGGCCAGTCGCCGCCCTTGTTTTTTTTCCTTTGAGGTGGAAAAGGGCAGCCGGCAATAATGGCGGGCGGGAAGATGGGCACAGAGCAGGGAAAAGCAGAGTGCAGCATGTACACTCTCTCAATGGCATCTCGCACTTGCATCCCCCTTGCTCCCTCTGCCCTCTGCTGTTTGAAAGCTTCTCACTCACAGATTCTTGTTTTGGTCTTTATTCCAACCGGGTGGCCAAAAGAGCCAGCGAAATAGGAGGAGAAGAGAAAGAAGGAAGGCAAAAGAGGAAAAGTTGCAGCACGAACAAGCAGCAGTCCTGTCCAAGCAGGAATCGCCTATTGTCGTGGATCTGCAGGTGTTTTGACGACGAAGAAAGAAGTGGTGAAGGAGAGAGGAAAGCAAAAAAGAAGAGCAAGGGAAGGAAAGGCACCCCGGAAAATTATTTTATTTATTTGAAAGCGTGCTTTCGTCTTTTTTTGACTTTTTTTTTGGACTGTGCTGGCTTTCCACTCGCTTGCACGCTGCAGCCTCAGCGGTAGAGCGGGCGAGCCGAGGAAAAGGAAATAAAAGATGGCGGATTCCCCGATGGTAAAGTGCGCGAAAGGTGCGAGGGAGTGTGTGCGTACGAATTAAAATGAGAAAGTGAATTTGAAAGTTCGGTGATGATAAGCAACAGAACAGGCAAGCATGGATACGGTATCGTAGCAATTCCTCGAGCTGCAACATCTGATTTCTGTCTGTCTTTCACTTGGCTCATTCATATATTTCCATACCAGCTGCTATGCAATCTACATCGGGAATTTCTTGATACTCTGCTGCCTCATTACTGTCTCGTCCTCTTTTTCTTACCTCTTATGCTTGTTCCTTAGCAATGTCGCGGCCTTTCAGTCCCGTGTCCCAAGATTATGATGAAGCAAATCGCCTTCCTGCCCAATCTAGGAATTTTTTGGTGGGAGAGGCTTGGGCTTTTTACTCTGGGCCGCCCTCTATGTATCCCTGCCAGGCGTGTACATTCTTATCAATCGTTGTCCCAACCTTGAGAATGTCAGAGACATCCTTAGCCATATGTACGCGACTTCATAGGCAGCGAGAAACATTCAGGTAGCTGGGTGGCGGAAAAACGCGTCGGTTCAAAAACCACTTTTTCACTGGGCAAATTGTCGATTTCATCATGAGACAGTCCTACAAGAATGAAAAGAGCAGGTCTTGGTCTTGCATAGCAATACCAACTTACTACGATACGGTACTTGCCAGACGTTCCATTCAACCCTTAACGCACATCTCCTAGCCTTCCTCACGGCTATGATACCATCTAGAAATAACTTTTCTTCCTTGCCTATCATATCACCATCAGCTAACTTGCTAGCTGTCGGCGTTTACCGAAGTCTGATAAATCAATTCTCCTGCCGTAAGATACAAAAAATCCTTGCCGTAATCTTCGGTCTGTACCGTACTTTGCATGCTTGCCCGTCTTTGCCGTCCTCTGGCACCATCGGGTCTTGGTTCTCTCTGTGTCAAGAAGACTTGGGTGAACAGTAATTTCCGGCATATTCTCCGCCGCTGCCGCCGCCGAGAGGAACCTTGCCCCATCCTTAAAGCCTGAAACTCGGCAGAAACGCGGCCTTCACAATATTTCGGATCAGACGGAATTAACGGCACAACGGCTCGCTCTCTGATAAATCCTTCACTTCGGCAAGCAAAACACAGGCGTCTGTCTGTATCGGCATTCAAGATTCAAGCTTTCCACAGGCACAGTGGGCGTGTGGTCAAGCACAATGGGAAACAAAAGCCAGAATTGTCTTGCAAAGCCCGCTTAAAGTACCGTAAACACTCATTCCATCATTGCGCAAGTCTGTAGTACAGTACTACGTATGTTGAACCTATTGTTACATAGTCATGGACTCTTACTTCCTGCTACGAGGTAGGCTAGCTGACCGAATTGAAGTGATCTGCCACACGAATGAATCTATATTCGGCTCCTTACACCCAACTACACTAACAAGTGTCGTACAACAATCAAGCGGCGCAGGGAGGACAGTTATTTGCTAACGCTACTCAATCGCCTCAAGAAGGTCAGAAAGCGTCTCCTTGTCTGATTGCGGACCTTGAGAGCGATTCTGCTACCAAATCTACCATCTTTAACACCTCTTAACGAAAGGCTATTGTAGGTGCTCTCCGTCTCGGCACGATCATCCTCGCTCTCATGTTCACTCCCAGCATCGTACCCATGTTCATGCACTGTAATCGGTTTATTGCTTGCAGA
The DNA here is from genome assembly GCA_022813105.1 of Cystobasidium onofrii. Lineage (NCBI taxonomy): Eukaryota > Fungi > Basidiomycota > Cystobasidiomycetes > Cystobasidiales > Cystobasidiaceae > Cystobasidium > Cystobasidium onofrii. Next base: position 127,944 of record JAKLNA010000015.1, read on the forward strand.
AGCAGTCTCGACTTTGAGAGTAGACGGCAGCCTGTGAGCGATCTTGCAGGCTTGATCTGAGCAAGCTGATGCACCAGACTCAATAGTTGTGATTTCCTGGGCTGGTTTGATAGCCGATTGAGCACCGATAACTGTCGCCTTGGCTGCGATTTCGAGCAAGCGAGAAGACAGGGATTCTTCATCGAGCGCCAATGGAGCGAACTTGTCTGATGCACCATAGGGACTGCTTGGTGGTGAGGTAAGAGGTGTGTCGACGGTCTTTGGTGTTGATTTACCGGAATCAGAGTAAGTCGAATTGCCCGACGCGTCAGAGATCTTATCAGTCGCGTGCGAGGAGATACATTCTTCAGCTTGCTGCTTGCGAGGGGCAGCGGACGCGGAGGCGAGAGTGTGCAGGCGATATCCGCGAGATTCGTGAGAGCCGATAGAAAGGCGCTCAGTGTTGCCTGAAGGAGGTGAGGAAAGCAAGAAGTAAGTATATGTCTCAATGTCGTGAGTTTGGAACCGAGATTCCGCTTACCCTTCAAGTCCTTCGTCCAAATATATAGACGAATTGGGTTATCATCGATAGCATCGTAATACTTGACGTCGTTGCACACTTTCAGAGTACCTTTGAACTCAGGAGTGATATCTCTGCCCTCTATGATCATTTCTGCATAGTGGCCGCCTTTAAGCGAGAATTTGAGCCCAATCTGGGCGTCTTCGACACTTGCATAGGTGCCCTTTCTTAAGATCTTGAAGTCACCCTGAGGTGTGGTGTACTCGCCTGAAGTGGGACCACGAGTGAGCATGGCGATGTCTCTTACAAGTCGAAGACAACCTCTACTTACACCAGACTGCGTAGACTGTCATTTCAGGGGTAGCCATGATGCTGATTGACGTGTTCGGGTTGAGCTGTACGATACTTTGTCAAGCTGGAAGCAGTGCGGCGAATGGATGAAAAGGAAAGAGAGAGAGAGAAGAGAGGCAGAGAACCGCAGAGAGACAAGAGAGACAGCATGAACGACCCATTCTCGCTCCTTCGTTCCTCAGATCAGAGGGGCCAACATTGCTCGCTGGAGGATGTCTCACATGCGTGAATGCACACGTTAACTCCGTCATGATGAGCAAGACTTCTCTTTGGCTGAGGCGCGACAGGTGTCTGACGGTTTAGTGGATGTGCATGTGTAATCTTCAGCTCTATGTTCAGGTTGCAGTTCTGCAACGGTTGTGAAGACTTCGAAAGCAGAGAGCTGGCATCGATATCTTTGCAGCTCTTGCCGACTCGCCCGAAACTCGATCGCAAAGCCCCTCGCAGATAAGAGCGGTGGTATGTCCGTCTTTAGGAAAGAGCAAGACATTGAAAGAAGTACTCCTCCTTCATTCACGCCGTGAAGACACTCAATGCCTCGGAAGTGAAGAAGTCTCGAACAAAGTCTTCTGCATTTTGCAGCTGACCGTCTGCCAATCATTTGCAAGCGATAATTGCAACCTACTAATAATGCTTTTACAATACATACATGGTTGTAGAGAAAGCTAATACGCGTAGCGGCGCTGTAACTGGCAGAATTCCTACAGCTTACCGTATCAGCGGAATGCGCGTCGGCACTTCTTTCTGGTATTTGACATAATCTTGGCCGAAGAACTTGACAAGATACCACTCTTCGACTGCAAGTAATAAGAAGAAAGAGCTGTAGTTAGCTGAAAGCTTGCTATATAGATATGAAAGAAAGCTCACTCTTGATCCGATGGCTAAAGAACCGATACAGGATAAGCGAAAACACAACAAAAGACACCGGATTGCCAATGAAAATTTGGGTTCCCAATGCCCAGTAGAAGAAAGCGAAATAACTAGGATGGCGTGACCAGCCGTATATGCCCGTTCGTACTAGCGAGTGTTCGGGAGCTTTCGTGTACTGTATCAAATGTGAGAAATTGGAAGCGGCGGTAATCATTGCCAAAGAGCGGAGGTATTGTGCTGCAAAGGCGATGGCTAGACCTGTTAAGAGAGTAAGCAATTCACCCGAGATCAATGAATGGTTCTTTGTACACTAGCAATCATGGTTGCGACAGGCAAAAACTCACCGATAAAAGTAAGGTATATGCTGTGTTTCCTTGCTAACCATTTCGGTCCAAGATACATCTCTTCCAAGAAAAGCTCAACGAGAGCAAATACGTGTGCCGCATTATGATTCTTATCGTCCAGGAGGAAGGCTGAATGTCATCAAGCATTGTCTCAGTTTGGGCCGACAGCTGTCTTTCTGCGTAGCCACAAGACAAAGCATACTTACATCGGACATTGGCCTTGCTTGGATTGTAGATAGCAGTAGTCAAGAACTCCATCATATGGAAGATAACCAGTAACGAGACATAGATGCCAAATCTAGGTCCGTTGAAAGTGTTCCAGAACCGTTCTTTTGTAGTGAAGTCTTGAGCATTCAAGACTGTATGATCATTCTCCCAGAAAATCTTGATGCCATTACTTATAGCCAACGTGAAGACGCATCCAAGAAGGAATGCTATGCAGACTATATTTTGTTTCGTGTCTGCCCATGATGTTAATGGGTATGAAGGCTTGAAAGGCTTGCTTTCTGAAGCAGAAGCGTGACTTGATAGTTCGGCTTCGGGCGTCATGACTGGGGAGAGAGGAGCAGCATGCCCGTTCGACTGAGTGCGGCCAGACATATGTACGTATTGTCAATGCTAGCAACTAGCAAGTCAAGCCATGAAGAGCTTCTATGGTCAGTTTGTAAAGGCTAGAGACTTAGCAAAAGAAGCAAAGGTGATCGGCGAACGCAAGCAACAATAGAGCACACGCCCGCTTTGAGGAAGCCAAAGTCAATGCATTGAAGGCTGACCGGGAGGTACTCAATATGGCTGGCAAGTAGTAGGCTAGTCTATGCTACACCATCTGAGGCTCCGTAGAACCTGCTCAATCTCGCTTTGCTGAATCCTGTGACATAGCAGACAACGCCACCACATTCGGTGTAGATGGGATTTTGAAATCCACGACGGCGTCTTTACAGTAAACACCAGCTGAGAAAAGGCTAACATCTGGAAAGTCTATTCCATTGGCATATGCTTTACCGCCTTGTAAACCCGGCTTAATGTACGCAATTTGAGCACTAGGTTGAGAAATGTTGAAAGGTGTCTTTTGCCATTCTTCTGTAGATGTCGCGTACTCATCGACTACAGGTAGAGGTGGTTGAAGCAGATCTAGACTGATTGGGATCCAGCTTGTTTTGAGAGGGAATGAGGGTAGTCGACTTGAAGGCGTTACGGTAGCTGAGAAGAAGGCTTCGTTGGTAGATGGTAAGCTGACGGTGATACCAATATCTCCATCTTGACGATAGTCAAAGACGAAGTCTGCTTTGTGCTGGAATGAGATGGAGGCTACAAATCAGAGCTCCTCCGAGGATTTAAACTTGGAGACAGGTAACACACCTTCGGGATATTCCAGTTCTTCCTGCCATGGTAGATGGAAGATTCCGAAGATACATAGATCCGTGTGACGCGAGGTGAATGATCATAGGTCACTTGACCATGCTCGTTGGTCACCGCCGTCTTGAAGAATCCTGGGATGAACATTATCTCATCATAAGGTCCTAATTATGAAAAGAACGAAATCAGCGGTGTCAAAGTATGCGGCGGTTTCTGGCTTAGGGCGGACGACAATGCGTTTCTTTTGCGTCCGAGCAGTGAACATGATCACTCACCGACCGGGCTAGTCTTATACCTGAATATATTTACAGCCCAAGGCGTCCGGGCCAGCTTGGACTCGTTCTCCGCACAAATAGCATCTCGTTCAGTTGTATCAAAGCTACCTTGAGGCAAAGTGGGAGTCCAACTCCATCCGAAGAACATGAAGCTTTCCGCAGTGAGAAGCCATGGTGGTCTTCGATATTCGTAAAATATTCATTCCATGGATGTTCGGTCAGCGATGTCCAACATAAAACAGCATAAAAGGTAATTCGTGTGAAAATGAGCATCTCTCTTCAGTGCGCTGTAAGATGAAGGTGCATACGGTGCAGATTGAACAATGCCAGCTGGTACCATCTTTTCGAATCACATCAGTCTTTCAACGGAGTCAGAATCAAGCAAAGCCACCTTCGGCTTGTCATCAGACATTCGCCACTTCGAGTATAACGATATCGGCCTGATCAAGCTGAAACAGCTTTCTGATAAAAGCTAGTCAAGCAAGCAGAAGCGTAGCTCAATATCAAATAATGTCACAAATACACCGTAGCAATAAGGCTTTCCCGGCGACAAAAACAATTTCCAACTTTATGACTGAGCTTGACTAGCAAGTTCATTTCATTTCACATAACAAAAAGCACGAATTAAAACAGGTCCAGTCCTCAAGGATACTCGAGTATGATATACTAGCCAGAATCACCCCAACAGCTCTATGCCCGTTAAAAGTGTTTCACGACTACAAAGTGACCGAATTTGGAAGAAGCCAAAAATGAAGAAAAAAAAAGTAAATTCAAGTAGATGTAAGCAAAAGAAGAATAAATAAAGGGTATATTATGGGGAGGCCAGCCGTCTGCCATAGGTCGACCGGGGTATAGATTGATAATCATGATATGATGCGTAAATATGGGTCTCGGTTTCACATTGTGTTGTTAACGAGAAAGATGTCGCATAGAGGTATTGTTAGATGAGAAGAGAGAGGGGAATTGCCATATGAGCTTATCATTGTCATTGTCGTATGTGACCATAGGAAGGAAAAAAGGGATGGGAAATGTTCGTAGTGTTTGGATTTTCTTCTTCTTTTGCTTAATCTGAAGCATATGTTTGACTAGTCTCTCTTTGGTCTGCTTCCTATAACCTCGCTGGCAGACCGAGTTAATTGTTTCTACAGCTTTTTCATACACCTAGGCCTATGATGCGTCATACTTAATGCCGACATGTATCTTGCCGAAGATAAAGAAGGTTCGAACAGGAGAGGTAAGGGCGAGCAGGGTGGGTCGTACTGAGATAATTCACATTTTCTCATCGGAAAGGAAAGAAGAGCTCATGGGAGTTCAGTATAGTATAACTGAACAGGCTTGCAAGAAGGTTCCACCTGATGAGTGATAAGAGGGGAATGAGTCATGAAGGTTTGGCATTTTCATAAAGAGAGAGAGAAAAGAGAGATAAGATACAAAAAGAGGGAAGGGTAGCTAGGAAGAGTAAAAGAGATGGATAGATAGATAGATAGATAGGTGAGGGATATGCCAAATATAATTTCGTAATACTAAGCCAAAATAAAAAGAAAAAAAGAAGAAAAGGTGAAGTGGTATGATTCGAAGAGACTTGATGTGGAAGAGATATAGGAAGGATTGAGAAAGAGGTTTTGTTTTTCAAGAAAATTCGAATAGGGTATTTGGAAGGTAGTAGTTACGTGTCAAGATAAAAGATGATGCTACCAATGTATGAACTTGCTGGTTTTTATTCATGACAAAGATGATTGATGGAATCGAAAAAGTAAAGTAAAGAAGGGAAGGAGATACATGGGGGAATGAAAGATTATTTATGTGCGTGAAGGAAACTTATGCGGAACCAAGGTATTGTCTACCTAGATCATTCATATTTCCATCATCACTAATCATAAGAGAATTATGATTAACACCACCAGCAGCCCAAGTAGTAAGAGGACCAAAGTAGAAATAAGCAATAATATCATCTTGTTGATTTAACCAAGCTTGAGTTTTAGCAACATAAGCTTTAGTATCTTCTAAAGAAAGATCTGCTCCCCATCCAAATGTTTCTGATGCATATTCAGAAATGATAATTGGTAATCCGAAAACTCTTAATCTTTGAATATAAGCAATGAAATCATCTGCATTTGTACCATAATAATGAGTTTGAAGAATCGAAATACCACAGTCTTTGCAGTTGTCCATGAATTCCTTAATCCATTGGAATCCCTTCTCATCTGATGTGCAAGCTGGCGAAGTGATCTTGTATCCTTGGGCGGCGAGAGGAGTCAACTGAGCCTTGAATGAACCAATGGCATCCCAAACTCCGAGGTTGGCTTGACCAGGTTGATCGGGCTCATTGTAACCGAGAATGGTCATGCCTGGCTTGATGACACCTCGTGCAATTTGTCCTTGAATGTCACCTTCCTTGCCGGGTCCCCAGTATTGAGGTAGGAACTCCATTCCGTCGGGTAGACCATCAGAGGGTGGGTAGGCAGACCATGCTAGAGAAGGGGGAGAGAAGAGGTTACGTTAGGCTAGAGTGTCAATTAGCCAAAAAAGGAGTGCGACCCACTGTAGACATAAGAAGCGCCAGACCACTGGTTGAGGACACCCTTAGGGTTGCGCCAGTCCCAGGCTACACCGAGCTTGTTCTTGCCAGATGGGACAACGACAGCGGGAGGAGTATAAGCGGGGGCTTGGGAAGAGGAGGAAGAGCTGCTTCCACCGTTGTCGTTGCCGTTGTCGTTGTTGTTGTTGTTATTCTGTTGAGGAGCCTTAGCAGCAACTTTAGCAGAGGGAGGAACGAAAGTCTTCTCTTCCTCTGCTTTAGCGGAAGAAGAAGGAGCAGGAGCAGATGATGATGAAGGTTCTGGAGTCCAAGTATGGGTAGAAGTAACATCAACCCAGGAAGTTTGAACTTGAGTAGTTTCCCATTCATCAGAAGTTTGAGTTTGAGGAGCAGCAGTTTTAGCTATTTCAGCAGCAGCTGCATTTCCAGTTGGACCATTTCCATTTCCAAATACACCACCGTCGACGCTGCCAGATGTTGCTTTTGCTTTGGCAGCAGCCTTAGCAGCTGGAGTCAAGAGAGGAGTATCATCGTCATTTGAACCTTGCTCTTCTGCTTCAGTTGGAACGGCAGGATTGGCTTGAGCTTTCTCTTGCTCGGATTGATTGGTGGGGCAGGGAGTCCATTTGGCGGATGCGGAAGGGGAAGCGCCAGCCTTGCGGACGTAGGGGGAGGTGCGCGGGACGCCGCCTGCAGGTATGGAGGGAGTGATGGACAGAAGAGGGAGAGAGTGAGAAAGTGAGAAAGTGAGGACGTCACGTGATTGAACAACAATCAAGAGAGAGCGCGCCGATCGCCACGACAAAAGGCGAGGGAGGGAATGCAATGGGCATGCCGGGGGGAGTAGAGCAGAGGGCAGGATTGAAAAAGACAAGGTCAGTGCGTGTAGGCAATGCAAGCAGGGAGCGAATGCACATACATCTGTCGTAGCCATATGGAGCAAACTCGCGCTTTGCGAGTTCTTCGGTCCTCTTTGCGAGTTTGAGGTGCTTGCCGTGGTGCGCAGGCTGGCCTAGGACAGGCTGGTGGGCAGGGGACGAGGCAGCAACGATGGCTGCTGAGAGGGAGAGTACTGCGAGGGAGGTCTTGATGATGGGTGCCATGATGAATCGATGCACTCAGACTATGCCAGTAGTCGAGTGTGTGTCCAGTGGTTATGCTTGCCTTGTCTTATTCTGCGTCGAAGTTGAGTGTATGTATGCTGGAAAAGGGGGCACTGAGCGGGAGGGAGGAAGAGAAGAGAAGCGTAAAGAATGTATGTATGGGAAGGGAGGGAGTCCTGTAGAGGAGTGTGTGTGTGTGTTGAAAGAGTGTGGTGAACTACTGAATAGTCTTGCTGTTCTTGCTGCTGTTGTTGAAGAGAGAGAGAGATGGATCATGCATGAGCGAGAGAAAAGCAGCGAGCCTCGAGGAATGCACGGCAAATGGGGGCACTGACCGAGAGCGAGACTGAAGAGTAGAGTAGAATAGAATAACAGCACTCCAACACACACAGAGGAGAGTAAGTTAGTAGTAGAGTAGAGCAGAGTACACTCCAAGTATTCTATGCTCATCTCACACTACTCTGCATCTCCTCCTCGCCCTTCACTCCCCGTCGACAAGGCCTCCATCCCATCCAAACAAACATCGGCGACTCCCCCCTATTCTCGCAGCAAGCACATCTCGACACTTGTTCATCATAAATTACTGCATATCTTGCATTATGACTGCATATTGTTGTTCATTACTGTATTTATATCTTATATTCACGCAATCTATTTCATTAGTCCCCCGACTTTATTCACATCCAGGCTTCTACAAAGCTAGCATCATACGGTACACAAAGGCCATCGCGCATCGACTCCCTACGCTCAGGCTCAGCCTTGGCCTCTGTAAAAAGCTGAAACGCAAGCATGCACTATTGTCTCAACATGTATACAGCTTCTTCCAATCTAACAAGCACCAGAGCAGGGTCAACAAGCAGTATGATACGAATGAACATGTTGACCTAGCTCGGCTACTGAAAAGAGGGTCAAGTAAACAAGCCGATGTCACGTGACATTATTTCGCTGTCAAGGTCATCAGGTGGCAAGGACTCCATCTTTTATACTTATACTGACATCGCAACGTCGTATTGTATGGACACACTCCTCGGTATCGTGCTGCAGATAAGCGTGTTCCGAACTGAATGCTAGTGCTGATCACAAGCAAGACCTATGTCATTTTTGCATACGAAAAGCTACAGTGTCTTATTGTCACACCCCGCACCACAGCTTGAGAAGCTATATAAGACAGCAATATCTCGATATATGAGCTACATCTTATCTTATGATTGTACTACATACTCAAACATCCACCTCGTTAAGTTCACTTGCTTTCTTCAAAACTGGATTTCCGCTATCCTGCTCAATGACAACCCTAGGTATTTAAACACGAGGACCATCAGCTTTACTCGCGGGAATCAACTTCAGGATGTACTCATGCATACGCTGGATTCTCTTCATCGCCCTTCTTCTTGATCTGTGCACATCCAAGGAACGAATCGACCGGAATGCAGTGAAAATACAGGGATCAGCTTACTTTGAGTCGACTGACTTCAATGAATGTTCGAAGAGATACGTACAGGCTTGCCATTCTTGCTCTCGATTTCCGTATCTTCCTCCTTGACATCTTTCACTGTTCCTGAAGGGTGGCCATTTCCCCAGTTCCATCTGTTAAGTAGAGGCACAACCGAATTGGAATTCAGGGCAAAGTCAGCGTAAGGAAGCTTAATGAAGGTCCATAGAGTGGAGAGATTACATGGAAGAGTGATAATACTCTTGCCATCGTGGAGATATCATCCCATTATCCAGATACTTACGAGACTTCATCGCCTTTCTTGATTTGATCAGACATTATCACTCTTATTCGACGTTGTAAACTCGCAAACACGTTGGAAATGGATTCGTAGAACGAGAGTTATTCGAGAGAGTAAGATTGTATCTATCGGAAATGTAGAAGTCACCCGCATATGAAAGCGATCTTGGAAACTCCCGCCTGTCAGATCCCGATCGCGGTACGAGGACGGATTTCGTCATTGATTATCACGCTTCTGACAGGCAGGTCAGTATCACCAACGAGGAAAGCAGTCTATCATAGCTGGCTGTTCAAAATTCTCATTATTGTCCCATTAGAATGTTCTGAAATCCAGAGTCTTCTCTTTGACACAAATCATGTCTAAACGCAAAATCCAGCAGTACTTGAATATAGGTACATTGTCTAATACATGAGCTGTACAATGTAGATTGCGCAGGTGATTTCAAAATCCCTTACATCGACCTTCCAAGGAGGCTGGTTTGAGTGATCATTCAACATCGCCAACCCCACCCTTCTCTTCCCTTATTTCACACAGCTACATAAAGTTTCATCTTCTTTATACATCTTCTATTCTTCTTCTCTCCCTTCTTCTTCTAAGGTTTCTTAGTCTTCATAGAATACACTCTAGCATATCTACCAGCAATAGCTACATCAACAGATTCTAATTTCTTACTCTTTAATTTATCGCCTGCTTCCCTTTCACTAATATTGTTGGTACCACTTTCATTGACTCCACTACTAATATCTTTCTTGTTGCGCTTATTATTACTATTTCCACCTTTCCATTTACTACCATTGACTACTAATGCTGAAAATGAACGACCATAGACTGCTCCCGAATCGAGTCCGAAACTGTATGGATGGAGATCTAATCCTCTCGCTGCTGCATGACCGTATCTGCAAGCGGAAACAACACAAACAGCATCAGCTCGATTTGTTAACCCTCGGGAATATGTTTTCTGAACGAATACCTAAACTCGACTCACATCACACTCAAAGGCCTACATTGACCAGGTTTCATCTTTTCCTTCTCTGAATCAGAATCTGTCCCTTCAATAGTCTGCTGACAACCTTTCATAACTTGATTCCAAATAGGAGCCCAAGCTTCACCTTTTTTAGTACTTTTAGTCACTTTACCATTCTTTTTTAAACCTCTCATTTCTAATAATGTAAAAGGTTTTCTATTTAATGGAACAGTTAAAATCGCAATCTCGGGGTCTAAATCTTTCTTCTTCTTATTCTTTAATGTTTCTGTTCCTGATGAAGTTGATGAAGTAATAGGTATGAAACTTGATTCGTCCAATGATTCTAGTAATGACGTTTCTGGCGTGATACCAAATTCATTACTAAAATCCAGATCTTTCAGGAAGTCTAAGCTAATTTCATCCTCGGAATCATGAGTGTCACCTTGTTTCTTAATCTTTTCATCTTCATCATCCTGAGTATGAACTTTTTTATTTTTCCCTTTCTTATTCTTAGGTATAGTCCAAGGTAATAATCCAGCATGAACAATATAAGAATGTAAAGAACGTATATGTAATGTCATACTTCTTCTTTTTAACCAATCTGCTGATTCTTGTGACATTGCTTTTGCTATTCTAAAATGTTCATCTCTCCATTTATGCTTTAATACTTGAGGTACATTATCTGGAACTTTTTCTTCTTCTTCAGCTTTGTTTGAATCCTTTCTCCTCTCCTTCTTCTCGTCATCTTCCTCAGATGCTTCATTCTTCGTTACATCATCTTCGGCTTCTTGCGTGCCTAGTCCTTCCAAAGAGGTGGCCTCCATCCACGCTCGCCAGTTCAGGACATCCTGATCGTGGTTTCCTCGTACAGCCCATGCATTCAATGAGCGTATATAATCTACGGTCTTGAGCGATGATTTGATATCGGGATGTTTAGCGACTAGATCTCCTACAAAGACGAGAGTATCATTATGGCGACGTGTTTGATCAGGTGAGTATTCCAGTTCGTGCAAGAATGCTCTACAAAAGTGCATTAGTTTGGCTTGCGAGAATACGGAACATACATTAACAGGGGAAACGTGGACTTACTTCAGCTCATCGTACATTCCGTGCACATCTCCGACGACAATAAGCCGTCCTGAGCCATCGGCATCCCATTCCAAGTCTTCGTGCCAAATGTACTTTGCCAGGCCCGATTTCATAATTGCGTCCACCTCCTCGTCCTCTTCGTCGATTTCACTAGAGTCGTCATTGTCTCTCATCCCATCGTCCTCCTTACTCTGCGCTTCTTGCCCCGGCAGTACAGCATCATCCTTGTTGCCCATTTCAACTCCGCTCTCCCAGGACCAGCGCTGCATACTAGGTTGCCAGATGTTTTTCTCCTCTTTTTCAGACTGAGAAACGCTCGTAACTGCCATCCAGATAACAAGTAGTAAGAAAATAGCAAGTGAACAAGTTGCTAATGCTCTAGGTTTCGCTCGTGGATGCGTAGGTGAAGGTAGAATTGAATCTAGGAGACCTTCACGTTCGGCTTGTGACTCTCTCCTGTTGTAGGCCATCTGTTTGCGTAGTCGGAGCGGCAGCAATGATGACATGCTGTTAGAGCAAGACTTGCCGATGCTACCGCGTATTCATTGTTGGTAGACTGTTTCGGTTTGAGCAGAGAAAGAACTCGGGTCAGCCGTCCTGACCTGAAAGGTTGCTGCGGCGGCGATTAGCGCACGTTTCTGCAATTCGAATACTGGACCAATTCGCGACGAGATAAGCATTCATACAAAGGGGCGAGCATCACATCCACATGCCAAATCGTATAAACTTCCTCGGGTAGTGCTACCCTAGCCCTGTCTCTTTCTCTCTCTTCAGCACTGCTGAAGTTATTGCCACACAAGGATAGCAGCCGAAATGTGATCATACTTCATTCTAATTTCGGCTTCCTCCGTATTACCGTCTTGCAATCTTTCCCTCTGTTGGACAACTCTCGACAGGCCGACTGTGTGTCATGCGACACATTGACACAAGCCCTAAGCAACCTTCCATTGCATTCAACGCCAACCGAAATGTCTCACTTGTTTATTGATTCCTAAAGTCACACAAAGCCCCCCAGCTCTAAAGCGAGCAGCAATTTACCTGCATCAACCAGTCATCTTATCCGTTCGCATCCGTCATAATCCCAAAGATCCCCTATTCTTTTTATTTGTCTTCAGTGTCCACAGCCGCAACCTTTCTTGATTCTGTCATCTGGATTGACTGGGTCCGGTCCAACTCCTGACGGGCCATTAGAAATCACATCGGTTGGAGGAAGATCATCAGGATTGACAGGGTCTGGACTAGCTTTAGTGCCTTCTGGAGCTACGACAGTAGCTCGATCATCAGGATGAACTGGCTCGGAAGTAACAGAGAAGTTCTCCATTACTCTCTTGATGGGGATTATTCTGTCGCCCGATTCCAATCGAGGGAGAGGCCAAGTTCCGTCTGTGAGATTGATGGTTCCCTCGCCAGTCAAGACATACGGAAGCATATCTTTTGGGATGTGAGGCCAGGGGTTACTGCCATCGAAAGAGTCCGGAAAGACGAGCTTGCCGGTGCCCTGCAATCCTCGAGGAAGCGTCAAGCCGGATTGAATAGCGACTTTGATGGACAGCTTGGATAGCTCCTGAGCTAGAGGAAAAGGTAATGTTCCATCTTGAAGCCATTCTTTGGGCACGACAAGACCACCTCTGCTCTCCAATGCGAACGGGAGAGTTCCTTCCGAAGTCGAGGTGGGTGCGTTATCCTCAATGCGAAGGGTAGTGAAGTTAACGGCAAATGGTAGTGGCAGTGTGCCATCGGCTAAAGGAAGTGGCCAGGTGCCGTCTGTAACGGCCAAAGCAGATGCAGGTACGCCTGGTCGGACAGGGAAGGGGTCAGGCATACTTCTAGCTCGGCACTATTTGGTCAGGCTTACCACCAGACAGTAAGACAGTATTGCTGCCGCTTCGCCATGTGACCGAACCACCTACGCCCCATGGCTGCATACCCGTTCCGCCAGTGTTATCGTCGTCATCGTCCCAGCCGACGGATCCGCCTACACCCCAAGGCCTGACAGGCATTCTGCTGCCCTCAGTGCGGCCGGCTACAAGGAAATAAACCGAATTGGAAAAGCTCAGCTTTGATCACTTGACAGGGTACTAGAATATCGAGCAATTGAACTGCCGACAGATGCAACCCAACTCACAGTCCATTGACTGCAGGAAAACAACTGCTTGGTTTCCCTTGGCCTCTGTCTCTTGGTTTCTCTCGCCGCATATGTTGGAAGGGACAGATTCCGTCCAACCCTTGTCGTCCATGCTGGATACATTGCCTTTACCGACGATGGTGAAGGCAACCTTGTCATGGTACTCCTTGCTGAGCGAAGAGAACATCATTCTGCCCTCTGCTTCCTCAAATGCCATGGGCAGACCCTCAGCGGCCTGCAGGACGACAGGAACGGATAGTGTTTCCAGTGCTTCAATGCTCAACTGTTCAGGCCAGGTAGCATCCCAGATGATACCGGATGCGGTAAAAGCGAAGGGCAGAATACCTTCGCCTTTCGTTGGGGTGATAGATGTAAGGGATATGTTGCCCAAGCCTGCCAGTGGTATGGGGAGTGTTCCATCACTGAACTGGAGATTTTCCGGTTGTATTACTGGTAAGGAACGAGTGCATGGACATTAGCTCAAGTCAAACACGCCCCGCCCTCTTCATCATGAGACTTCAATACCTCCAGTCAAGAATACAGTCGTACTGCCGTTTCGGAACAGCACGCTCGGTTCCTTTCGACTTTCGTCGACATAGCCTGTCAAGAGGGCGCCAGGAGCAGCAGAGTCTAGACGTCAGTACTGTGCGTGTGAGTGTAGAACACGCGCGATATGCTAATCTAACCTAGAGTTGTCTCGCTCTGCAGTAATACGACGACTGCTCCACTTCTGGAGCAGGGTGTGTCCAGTGCTTGCATCACGCCAGTGCTGTTGCTGGTCAGGTCTTGCGGTGATATCAGGCTCAACAGATGATGGCGAACTTGAAAGACAAGTCGATGGAGCAGAGGCAAGATGCACAGACCAGACGACAAGAGCAAATGACAAGCTGACCTCGACTATCGACGAACGTTCCTTGGACGCTTTGGTCCTGCAGCTGCTGTTCGTTTGGCAGGCGCGAGTCTAGACTTGGCCATGCATGCCCATGGCGTGCCTGGACAGAGGCCGACTCTACCAAGTTCCCGGGTTCATGGGATTCTACAAATTGGCCCATGGCATATTTGCAAAGCAGGTCCCGGATGAGCAAGCAGTTCACAGTGATTCATCGGCTTCAACTGCCGCATTCTGACCTCTCCTACTAGTCAGCACGCCGGATGGTGAAATGAGGTGCAATGAGAGTGCAATGGTGTTTTATTCTAATTGATGATATATATTACTTTCTATTGACAATTTCTGCAAAACGATGCTACTTGGGTATCTAAGTGGAACAGTCTGAGTGTCTTCCAGAGGGGTATCTTTGGATATTATTGAGGCAATTCTTGCGATATTTTCAGGTCTGGCAAACGTCGGCAGGGCAGTCAGATAGTTGAAAATATCTGCAAGAGCATTGAAGGTCACTCACTAGCTTTGAGGCATCTGCTTATCGACGTCTGACAACCATCCGAGGTACTTTCGGTTGTAGCAGAGTGTCGGCAACTGGAAGATCATTCAACAAGCCGTCGAGGAGAGATCTAGCTTCGGCTCTTCTTTCCACAACTCTCTCCCTCTCGTGCGAAACATAACAGTCGTGCATATTATCTTCACTGCATTTTCGTCGATCCTCGAGGTTTTCGTCCTTTTCTCCTTGCTGGGTGTCAACTTCACGTGGCTTCAAGAGTGGCATAGGCACGGTAGCAGGCTGCTCAAACTCTGCTGCGCTCCTTCTGACTCTCTTGGAGTTGCGCACATTGGCTTTGGGAGAAGCTCGAATCATGTTTCCGCGAAGGGCTCGACGAAGGACTTTGGGTGTTGGAAGATCAATTGGAAGTGCAGGTAGTGGAAGTGCATCGTCGGCTAAGCCCAGGAGTGGTGATGGAAGGGCCGAGACTCTGACAACTTTGGTCGACAAGAGAAATAGAGCCAGCGTGGGAACTAGCGTGACGGGGATGGAGAAGCGCATGACTGAAGGAGAGTGGCTGCTGATTGAGGGGTGACTATGATGATGCAGGTTCTGTGAGAGTTGCAGGAGTCAAGGGCAGTCGTCAGTAACAGAATCCACTTAAGTTCTAGTCTGTCTGGCCAATGTTGTTTTCATCTGTTTATGTCAACAGTAGCGTGCCTACAAGTATTCCAGGTCTGCTTCCACCGCCAACTCACCTTTTAAACAATACCGGTGCTGGCGCAAGAATGTAGGATACCGTCGTGAAGAGGAGATTCAAGTTGTAAGAGGTTAACAGTAGACTATCAAAGTCGGGAATGTAGGCTGCTGAGAAGCGCGCTGCGCTCGGATTGAGGAGGTTCAAGGGATTGTCCAGCAAAAGCCTTGTCGAAGCCAGCTCGAGAATGGAATGAGAAACAAACAGCACCCGAAAGTGAAGGAGCTTGGTATCTGAAGAAGAAGAGACGTCCAGAGCAGTTCACAAGGCGAATAGCCGTCTAGCGTGACAGAAAACCGCTCGCCGCCTTGTTACTGATTCAACGGCTTTTGTCCATCTGGCCCTTTGGCGGTCCAAGCTCATGCGTGGTGGCAAAATATGACAAGCCAGTTCAGGATACAATGCACAAAGTGTTTGAACACTTGCACAGATTGTACGTACAATTTATGTCAAAGCATCTAGCATAGTCACGCGCATCTTGGCCATGTACGGTGAAAACAGTAGTCCATGCCAGCTGGAACCATGATCGAAAGCCGCACGCGTGTAATGACTACATAGAGTCAGTTACCGTATGGCAAGAAAAACAGCGCAGACCCTACGTCGCATCCATTACGTGCACAAAGGACATACCCATACAATTAGCTGCATTGCGCCGAGCCGCTCAATAAAGCTACACAACACAATGGCGATCCCAATACCATGTCAATGACCCAAATGAGGGCTGTGTGACACCCAGAGTGACATATTCTAATACCCAATGTATTTAAGTTCTAAAGTGTGTATCTGAAGAAATCCACCTTCTCGCCCTCATCGGCATGTGCAGCGCGCTCTTCTGCGGTCCATGGACCACGTTGAGCATTTCTGGCGTCTTTCAAGGCGTTTTGACGTCTCAAGTACACGAACATGACGCCCGCGACGAGGAAGCAGGCAACATCGTATGCGAGGTTGATGGCATGTCCTGCAAGATAGAGACACCGCCAGTCAGATGTGACGTTGGGGTAGTCGTTACACAAAAGAGCAACTTACCTTGGAAGTATCGAGGAGCGGTGGTTCTTGGGTATGTGTAAGCACTAATGCAACCACTACGAACGAGGAAGGACCGCTTTTAGCAGGGACTCGAGAAGAGCAAAGTAGAAACCTTCACTCACCCTGCATTACCGACGGAGACGATGATAGCCGTGGCGATACCCTTCTTTAGCGATCCACCGCAGTTATTGGCTCCGAAACTGACAACTAGAGGAATGAGAGGATATCCACCGGCAGCAGCGAGGAATAGGCCAGTGTACTGAACCCCAGGAATGTGAGTGGCGATAAGAAGGGTGAATCCGAGAGCTCCAACACCCGAGCAGAGCATGATGAAAGGAGCTCGCATTTGAGCTCGGTCGGAATACCATCCGGCGAGTACAGTGGTGATGGCGGCTAGGACGTAAGGTGGGACGGAGAGGAGTTGTGCACGGGCACTGGTAGGGCATTTCGCGTCAGTTGAGGGGTTAATAAGAGAACTGGGCTCTAAAATATGGCTCACGCGGAGTAACCCAAGTTGGCAACCAAGGTAGGAGAGAAAAGGGAGAAGGAGTAGACGGGCATGAGGCAGAAGTGGAACATGAAGGCGAAAGCCCAGACCTTCCAGTCAAGGAAAGCATCGTAGATGAACTTGGCCTTGTATTCATGAGATAGACCATCATTATCGAGTTTTAGGCGGGCCACGACGTATGTCTTCTCTTCAGGCGTCAAGAACTTGGCGGTGTCGGGATAGTCATAGAGCATCCAGAAACTGGCAAGGGCGATGACAACAGTTGCAATGCCTTCGAGAATGAAGATCCTGTGTATTTGCCCTTGTTAGCCAGAGCATTGTCGACACGGGGTGAGCAGCAAGGATCTCAAACGTACCATCTCCAGCCTTCATACCCAGCAACCCCATTCATTTCATTGATAAGCCTCGCAAGCAACCCCCCAAAAGCTCCGGCTGCAGTTGCAGCCGAGAAGAACATGGCGATTCTAAAGTTGATTTCGTATCGGCGGTACCACTGAGTAAGGAAGAAAGAGACACCAGGGAAGAGACCAGCTTCGGTGATACCGAGGAAGATACGAGCAATGAGGAGACCATGGAAGTTTTGGACGAAGCCCATGCTAATCATGACTGCTCCCCAGCTAATGTGAAGAAAGATGAACTGTCAGTCTTGGTCTGGCGGGGTATGAATACTTGGGGAAGGTCCGCCCACGCAATCATAATGACAGGAAGCCACATTGAAGGTCTCCATGCTTTCATGACCTGTGAATGGGTAAGAGTGTTAGATGAAGTCGCTTTCGCTTCTACAGACTGAGCTTGCGTACCATGTTGGAAGGCACTTCGAAGAGGACTGCGAGCATGGTATTAGATCAGCTGTCTTCCGACTGAGTCTACACTTCTCAGAGCGGAGGGAACTTACCATAGAAGGCGAAGAAAAGTGCAAGGCACAGAGCATACTGAGACACTGTCAACTTGAGGTCTTTACTCAGGCCGAAAAGATTGGCATTGCCGATATTGGTTCTGGTCGGTTTGCAAGAACCATCTTAGCTTCTAGGCAATGGAGGAGCGGACACACAAGTATGTGAGCGGAAACTCACCTGTCGAGGAAGGAGAGGAGATAGAGGAGTGATAGCCAGGGAACCAGGCGATAATCGATTTTTCGAACAATTCGTTTGTCGTTGATTGCGGAGTTTTCTAGCTCGGTCTCGACAGTACCGAGGTTCTTCTCTTCGTAATGTTCGGGAGGGGTCATGCTGCCCTTATCATTTTCGATGGAGATGGCGCTCATCTTGAAATGGGCCTAAGAGGCAGGAAGCTACTTATATGGGGAAGGGAGGGTAGACAGACTGAAGTTTGGAAGTCACGAAGTTTGGACCAAATGTCAGGAGGGTACCTATTGGATGAAGGAGATTGAACGAAGAAAAAGAAGAAGAAGAAGAGAGATAGAGATGAACGTCAGATGAAGAAGACTTGGGCCCCCATACGGTACGGTCACTGCTCTTGGGTGCCTCAAGTCAGCAAAACAGCGTTCCGCGCTAGCGAGGCCTACTGAGTCGGAATCCGCTTCTGGGCGCTGTGCCCGGTCTGGGGAAAATCCTGGAGAACCGCGTGGAGTCGGAAGAGCCTGGTCATCGACTCCCCATCCATCGTCCCCCGCGGCGAACTCTGTCCAGTGTGGTGATATGCAGCGAAAGCCTCCGCGAATCTATCGTACTGATAAGTTTGAGTCCACAAGCTCCGAGGGGCCCCGACTTCCGCTTTTCCAATGCCAAGCGTTTTATTCCCTCCGTCGATCGGACCATGGGGGGCTCCGAAAAAGGCTGGACCGGGCTTACTGCAGCCGACAGGAATGAGAATACGCGCATTGGTGAAATGAGATGAAAGATCTTCCCGAAGTGACTGTTTGCATGTGAAGCCTGTTCCACATACGGTACAGTACTGTAGTATGTAGGAAAGACTCGGAAGCAGTGCTAGGTGAGGTCCAACCTGACCCTATGCGCGCATGCAGCTATATCTACCGCATTATTGTGTGCACACATTCAACACAACAGCTTTGCTACAGTCCACTTTTATGTGTTGTGTAGGGTATTCTGAACAATTTTCTTCATTGACCCCTAGGGTGCGCTTGGCCTTAATCGGAGGAAATGCTTGAGCAACTGCAAGCTCAAATCATTTAGTTTCAGCGGGAGTCTGGGAAGGTTCGTTCATGTGTTTCATGTCTGGCTTTGATAGGCTGGGTGCGATACGGTAAAGTGATGCAGTACAGCAGCCCAACAGTGAGGTGCACCGGTATGCCAGGTGCATAATCTGCCCCTAATCTCTCTTTTCGATTGACGACAAGAAGTCCTAAACTGCCGCAAATGTCCCGGATAATGTCTTCATGATACGGTATCTATCTTGTCCTGCGGTTCTCCGACTATCAATGGCGTACACTACTAGGTTCTGCATCGCGTGAATTCATCCACCCCGCCAAATAAGTTACTGTACACATGTACAGATGTCCACTTCTGTGCCCGGGCTTGATGATTATCCTGCAGGGTCGCGCGTGATCAAAGACACAGCCCGAAGTGCTACATATAATACCTAGCTGATGGCTGATTGCTGATCCGGAGCGTTGAGCGAGAGAAATTCAAGCCATCTTATCTGTCCTCACGTAATTATCGGATTACGCCTCTGCCCTGGGTAGGATGAAACCGGTTTCTTTCGCCACTGTGCTCGGTTGCAGAACCACATCACAGCGATTCGGAGCAGGTGTACTGTATCACAGGCCAGTCCCGCACAAGCCTGCGATATCACGGAAAAGATTTCAAGCAGCCCTTGCAGGAAATGCGAAAGCTTGCTTAGGGTGAAGAGCCGGGGTATCCCTTCGCGCGCCCTGCCGTACTTGACATCCTTTACCACACTCACGCTTAGTGCCCGGTGCCCGGGTTACCCACACTGGCGTGAAGATCCGCAACCTAGCGAACATCTGTTACCAGTCTCTGCCGCTAACGAACGTTGGGTCGTGCATTGATGGCAGAGGCATAGAATGTTGAGAAGGGTTTGAAGAGCCTGCTCGAGCACTGGATGGACGAGACGTCAAGCCCGGTATACTTTGTTCTAATGATGATGGAAGGTCTCTCTCAAATGCTCTCTCTGAGCCCGTCACCTTCTCCGATCCTTCTAAAAAGGTTACCGTCACAACCGTAGTCACATTCATGTTTGGTGCTGCGAAGAAGGAGTGAACGGAACTTGAAGAAGTAGCTGCAGTTGAGGATGGGTTTTCATCTCGCCTGAGCAAGGTGAATTCTCCAGTCTCTTCGTGTACAGTACCAGCTGAAGATGTCGAGTGTGATGCCCTGCTCGTTCCACCACCTCCTCGAGCAATCTTCCAGGCACTGCTCCCGGCTCGAACAGCATTCTCCCTCCACAGCGCTTGATTTCGTGGATCGGTAGCTTTTTGGACGTATTCTCGTGAGCCCTCTTCAACACGCTCGACAATGCTTTCGCGCAGACCTTCTGGGACACCAGGCGTCAGCGCGAGAGCTTGGTCCACAATCTGCCCAAGAACGAAACTACAGAAAGTCGAGTCAGAACAGACATCTCATAGAGCCCTGTCGTTTGTCGTTTGTAATGGATATGCTTACCCTCCTTGCAGAGCACCGCGTAAACGGCGGTTAACTCGACCAAGTTGCGGTTCATCAGCTTCGGCATAGGGAGTTTGCGGTAAAGGCGGTTCAGTTGCACTTGTCTTGCCCTTATTTGATTTGCCCTTGAGTCTGAGTAAAGAAGGTCTACTAGAGCTCTGTGAAGCTCCACTTGATGGAGGTGCTTGTTGCTGCTGCAGTCCTGCTGCTGCTGACACAGAGCCAGTTTGTAGTGGCGGTAACGGAGGTCTATTTGAACCACTTGCGAACGATGGTGTAGCGTACGCAGAAGGCTCAGAAGTCAACCTGCTACTACTACTGGTGTAGCTAGGATAAGCTGACTGTGCAGCCGGAGTTGGTGGAGGTGAATTCTGTATGAGAGCTCCAGCTATGACCGAGTAATTCTCCTGGGTCAGGTACCCGCTCTCGAAGAGGTAGTCGACCTGGCTCAACACCTGGCCAAACAAGAATGAGACTGGATCAAGTGTAGTGGCCGAGGACATTCTTGACAGTGATAAAGCATACGGCGTTGATTGTTTTCTGTAAAGCGAAGAAGCTCGTCGGACTTAGCATGAAAACGTAATAAGCCTAACCTCAGCCACAACGGCATTCTCTTCCGAAGACTGACTGGACTTGCAGCAGCGGATAGTGAACGAAAGAGACCACGCACTAGAAGCAGTCCGTAACACGGTATAGTGCTACGTGACAGTATGCACACGCGGAAAGACCTTGCAGAACGGATAAGCAAGCTTCGCGCAGAGCTAGCAGAATTAGAAGATCAGCTTGGAGAGCTAGATAAGCAAGAACAAGACGCAAGAACACCATCACACCTCCCATTGCGCCTGGATGAGTACCGAAGATATGGGAGGCAGATGATACTGCCTGGTATTGGACTTCCTGGTATGCTTTTATCATGTGTTTCATGCGACAACAACACTTGGATGGAACTGATTGATCACGTTTTTTCTGTATCATTAGGGCAGCTCAAGCTGAAGCGAGCAAACATTCTTGTCGTAGGAGCGGGTGGATTAGGATGTCCTGTGCTATTATATCTCGCTGGTGCTGGTGTAGGTAAGTCAACGATACTGTCCGAGTTTCCAGTGCTCGCTTTCATGCTGGCCAGCTTGCTTGATAAGGCTGACAGTGGGCATAACAGGTCACATTACGATTGTCGACAACGACACAGTTGAAACTTCCAACCTTCATCGCCAAGTTTTACATACGCAAGACCGTGTTGGCATGCCGAAGGTCGAAAGTGCGAGACTGGGCATCAAAAGGTGGGTGTGCTTCGTTGCCCTCCTTCAAGACGGACATGTGTTTTGCAAACCCTGACAACTTGACGTTAAAACTATCGCAGTCTCAACAGCCTCGTAACAGTGACAACTATCAACGAACGCTTTACACCATCCCTGCTGGAGTCTCATGACAATGCAACACGCCTTGATTTGGCTGCTTTCGACTTGATAATCGACTGTACCGATAACGCAACTACTCGCTATCTGCTATCAGATCTGGCAGTCAGACATGGAGTGACCCTTGTCAGCGGAGGAGCCGTTGGATTGGAAGGGTGGGTCGGCGTGTGGAATTTACCATCCCCTGAAGGAACTACCGCAAACCAAGGTCAGAGTGTTAGTGAGTCTTCCAGAGGTCCCTGCCTGCGATGCATATACCCCCAATCGTCGAATGACAATAGCGGAAATTGTGAAGATGATGGTATCCTGGGACCAGTAGTCGGCACCATAGGCGTGCTTATGGCGAATGAAGCTATCAAACTTCTTGTTGGATTGCATGGTGAGTTGAACAGGCCTTCCAGCGAAATCCATCCAGTTTCAAGGAAAAAGCTGATCCTGGATTATATACAGATTTGAAACCTACAATGACCCTCTTTTCACCACTCTCATCACCCATGTTCCGCAATCTCAAACTTCGCGGTCGCAAACCGGGCTGCTTGGGTTGCGATTCAAATACGATTAGCAAAATACAGCATGAAACGGTTACTATTGCTTGTGGGACTGAGGAGATAGCTGGAGATAGTCGGGTTACGGTCAAAGCCTTACAAGAAGTTATGCAATCTACAACGCCTTATATCTTCATAGACACGCGGCCGGAGGTGGAATATGGGATCTGTTCCTTGCCGAACTCATTGAGTGAGTTCCTCCGATGTGCGAAAGCGCTTCAAGCACCGAGACTGACGTCTTGTCCGTAGACATACCGCACAGCAGCATCTTGCGCGATCCGACTGTGCTCACATCCGCAATACCTCCGCAAGTCAATGCATATCTGCTCTGTCGCCGAGGAAACGACTCATTGCTCGATGCGCGTATAGCAAAATCAAAACTTCAAGCGAGCGGAAACGTCGAAAATAAGGTGTTCGACCTTCGCGGCGGCTTGCAGGCTTGGAGCACACTTAATCCTGATTTCCCATGCTATTGAAATGCATCAAATGGATAACGCTGTCCAGCAGGCAGGACGCTGCTGCAAAAACGTGAAACGGCAAAAGTTGCAACAGCATATCGTCAAGAAAACGAGTTTCGGGATGATCAAGGGAATAGGCATACAAAACTTTCCGTCAGAAGGTCTGATGGTATTCACAACTCCTGCCGATGGTCCAAAATTCACGAACCGGACCCAATGGGCAGTACGACACACCGGATGAAACCATGCCGGAGTTCCACATATGGAGCTGCTTCCTCTCCTCTCCGCTAGTCGCCTTTGCACAGTCTGGCACGAGACGCGTCTGCATATCGAAGCTGCTGGATTCGACCACGTAACTATCTGTCGCAATGTAGGCACGTCCGGAGTCAAGTTAACACAGAACATTTCAGTATCAGGCGTACGCAAAGCACCACTTATTTCACTGCTGTGCTATCTAGACTGCCATCGCAGGAACAGCAGCATTGCTGTTCTGACACCTGTCGAGCGTGTGACAGCAGCCTGTCACAAGTGACGTGTCGTGCTATAAGCGGGATCGACGAACGCGTGTACGCAAACAACAGAGATGCCACGTACATAGACAACCTACCGTATCTAGTAGTATGGTGTCATAGCATCACAGGCTAGCGCAATGCACCACCGCCATCGGGCATCGTATGCAGGCGAAAATCGCATTTCGTAATGGAGGGCGATCGGCCTAGTCGATCCGCCACCAGGGAGAACCACACAACGAAGATCACCGTGATGCGCATCGCAGAAGCTACACAGCACTGCTGGCAGGCAACCGCATCGGCGATGGCGAGCTGACGTGACTCAACTTCCAGCAAGATCTATGATGTGCGACGGTCATGCAGCAGCACTACTAGGGCGATGATGCAGATCGAAGGCAATCGTGTAGCGAAGGGGTGGCAGCAGAGAAGGAGGTCTATGACGCAACCCGCAGGGGTATAAAATGCAGTGCTGTCTCCACCCTCGCTCTTCTCCTCTTTACAATTCAAATTCAGCTTCATAGCAACTCACCTCGCACCTCGCTCGCATCTCAGCCAGATCTCCAGCATCAACAATGTCCCAGAACTACTCTGCCAAGGAACACGACGGTCTCCGCAAGGTGAGTTTGTGGCGCGTCTTCGCTTCGTGCTAGGGAGTTGCCTGCTCACGTGCTCTTTCACGTATTCTACCGACAGGACGGCCAGCCAGACCAGCGTCTATCCTCCGAGCACGGCTTCGGCGGTGACAGAGAACGCGCCTCCGAGGCCGGCAAGCAGGGCGGCTCCACCCAGCCCGATGAGGTGGGTCTCGGCTTACTGTAATGTTTGCCGTGCAGAGCACTGACGTTGTGTCCTGTCCTACCCGCAGGTCTACAAGCCTTCCGAGCATGGAGGTGTCAAGAAGGACGGTGAACCCGACCAGAGAACCAGCTCCGAGCACGGATTCGGTGGAAACCGTGAATTCGCCTCCGAGATGGGCAAGAAGGGTTAGTTTGCTGTCCACTCATTTGCAGTATTCCCGGATTCAGTGCTAACTTGTCACAATATACTACTACCTCAGGTGGCTCACAGTAAACACTCTAACATTCAAAGTTAGTTGACAGCTTGCCAATGTAGTTATTTGGTAGTTAAAGAAATGTAGCCAATAACCAATCACGCTTCAAGCGTCCTGAAATACAAATTTCATCATTTGCTTATTTCCTTCTGCTTCTCGCCCGTCGTCGACATTTGCCGCTTAGATTGTCCTTTACGCAATAATTGCATTTAGTTGACAGCATCGATGCACCTGTAGTCCTAGCCAGTTGTGACGAAGGGTTTGGCAGCCTGGCATTTCGGGAATGGTAAGCGTTGCGGAAATTGCGTACTCAAACAGCTATTCCTGGAGAAGATCAATCATAACAGGATGTCGTCTGATCTCGACGTTGATACAGATAGAGTTACAGTAATACTACAGGGCATCATCTACCATCTTTTACTAGCAAGTAACAGGTATCAGCTCTTCTCCATCGGCTTAGGAGTACCTGGCCTTGTAGGAGGCCTTGAACCAAGAGAAGCTTTGACTACCCTCTGACCCTTTTCCGTGAGCACTTCCTCTTCTGTCTGAGCGTAATCTATACGAATAGGGTCCCAAAGCATAGCATCAAATAGATAACTTACACTCTCACCATAATGTGATCTTCTAATAGTCTCAGCTAAAACATGGGAAATATCTAACATTTTAATCTTATCACAAGCAGCAATATGATCTTCTTGAGGTAATGTATTAGTAACTACAATTTGAGAAATTTTACTTTTAGTAATTTTTTCAATAGCATTACTAGATAAAATACCATGAGTAACTAAAGCCATTACTGATTTTGCTCCTGCTTTTTCTAAATTTTCTGCTGCCAAGGCTAATGTTCCACATGTATCTGCCATATCATCTACTAAGATTGCTGTCTTGCCTGTAACATTGCCGACAAGAACCATCCTTGAAACTTCATTGGCTTTTTTACGTTCTTTGTGGAAGAGGGCGAATTCGAGGTTGAGCTTGGCTGCTAGCGATGATGCTCTGTATATACACACCAAGAACAACGAGTGATGAGCAATAGTGAAAGGAATGAGGGTGTCAAGGAAGCCAAAAAGCTCTGCCTCACCTCTTGGCACCTCCTGCATCCGGCGAGACGATGACTGCGTTCTCGACATCAACAGTCTGCTTTAGATACTGGACCATAGTAGGCTCTGCGTATAGCTGTGTATGACCGAGAGGTATGAGGAACGAAGAGTGAATGATCAGTGTGCGCCTACATCAGGCAGAAGTTGCGGAATAGCGTACACTGTCAACAAGACAAGATCAGCTAGAACTCAAGTAGGCCGGACTTCCGAAGCTATAGTATGGGAGCTTACTTGTCTACCGGCACATCGAAGAACCCTTGGATCTGCGAAGCATGCAAGTCCATAGTCTGCGAGTAGAGTTGGAAAAGTGTCAGCTTGCTTAATGATGCCTTCAAGCGTGCTGCATAACGGAAAGAGTCCCACTCACGATGACATGATCGACTCCACCAGATTGAAGCATGTTGGCGATAAGTTTAGCAGTGATAGGTGCTCTTGATTTGTCTTTCTTGTCTTGTCGTGCATATGGGAAATGAGGTAGCTGGTTGTTGTTTTGCGGGTGTTAGATATGCCAGGTTTCATGGTTGGCGTTTGAAAACCTACCACCGCTGTAATCCGCCGTGCAGAGGCGATTTTGCAAGCGTGACACATGATCATTGTCTCCATGAGCGCTGCATTGGTAGGTGTGAATGAAGATGAAGCAGTGCTGGTTGACCGGGCTCGTCAGTTTTCGGAACTCCCCTCCTCCAGAGCTTGATGCAAGCCTCACTTCAAGATATAGACATCGGCTTCACGGACGCTCTCTTGCAGGTCTAGCCCAATTTCTCCAGAGGGTTTTCGGATGAGTCCAGCATCTGAGAGAGGGATGCCTAGTCTGTGTATATATATACGCATACCAAGCAACATCGTCCGCTTCAGCTTTCAGTCCCATCAACGCGCTCCTCCGAGACTGACCGTTTCGAGACGAGATAGGCGAGCTCTGGATGGGAGGAGCCAGTGAAGAGCTTGATGGAGTTGAAATTGCTCGAAGGCATCTTTGTACAGACAGGATGAAGGATAGTTGTAGTATATGGTAATTAGTAAAGGAGGGATGTGATTCGTGTTTGAATGGATTGTTCCCAAGGAATAGGCCGGAATTCCAATCTCGGCCTGGAACTTTTTTTCATGCAGACAAGAAGTGAGAGAAATGTTCAAGGGCTTACACTCATGACGACCGAGATGAATAGAGAGAATGAGGTGAAAAGCTGGAGTTGGTCAAAGAGAATAGATGCATTGCGAAAGACATCAACGCTTTACCAAATTCCGCCTGGTTGTCAACGGTCGTCCAGCTTTGTTCCCTCACTGACGACGGGCTGGCCATGGACACGCAAAAGCTTGGTTCGACAATTTGCAGTCCTGGAAATGGAAGGGAAATGCAATAGCAGCAATTCACATCATCGTTATACCTTCATAACTGTTAAGAAAGAGCTTCTAAGACTCGTCAAAAAAAGCTTTCGTGTTGAACTCGTCCATCCACACATCATTGCTGTCAATAAAAAAATTTAGGCTCAGGAACTCTCGCTACGGATACATTGGTTTACAGGGGTCGAATGGATTAGATCTTTACCTCTGATGCATTCACGAATGCTCGCCAGGCTCCTTTCTGATGTCGGCTTATCGACTCAATGCGAATCTGTCAGAGTCAGACCAACTCTAGCAAAAAGGAGTATCCAGGGAAAGAGCAGGTGATTCCTGCTGTGCTTGTCTGCCTCTCATATACTACCAGAGTAACTGACGGCCCTAGTCACATCCCCGCCCTTTCTTTCAGCTGCTCCGAGTCAATCATCGGAGGTGGGGCACCGCTAACGGAACTCGACCGAGCAATTTGGATAACCGTGTTCCAAAAGTGTCTTGACAGCAGGAAAAAGCGAGATCAGATAGTAAAAGAATGCATTTAAACAAGACGACAGGACGAATCGAACCTCGAACTTGCAAAAAGCGAGGGTCACAATCCACTTTGATAGTAGCAGCCCGTACTGCTCTGTAGATCTAACAGTCTATAGCTACCGACTTCTCATCATTAATGCCCTGTTACTGGCCAGGTAACAGGTAACAAGGCATTAACAACCTCATTTACAAGAGAGTGTGTATGGGTAAACTCGCAAGGATAATGCTTCCTTTCGACTGGGCTCGGGCTTAGGCTTAACCTACGAGGCGTCTGTTACGACGGGCGAGGCGCTACCGTCCCGCAGGGGCAGTCTCAATTCAGCTAGTTCCCCGGAGAAGTTGGTGGGAATTGTCGAACCGGCGAAGTCCTTATACACAGGCACTTTCGGTGAGGCCAAGCGAAAAGCAAAGAACCGCAAGAGAAAGACAGTAAAATGATTGAAGTGCAAAACAGGGCAACAAGTTTGATTGCATATATGAAGATATTAACGTTGTTGGTCTATGCCTACAGTGCGGCTTCGGCAGTGCCGTTTCCTTGCTCAAGCAGAAGAGCCCGTAAGGCAACAATATCCTTTCCCAAGTCTGGGAAGATGACGTCGTTGAACACACTAGACACGTAATCCAACCAAGCGGAGGCCGGCACTTCGCCATGCTCGGAGCACTGGTAGAGTAGCCCCACGTACACTCGGTACATATCGGCATATACCGTTGGGGAAGGATCCCCATTCAAATGCTCAAGCCAGTATTGGGGTAGAGCATTATACAAGTCTCTGGGGAAGCAGTGTGCGAAGGCTATTCGAGCCAAGCAGACATCGCTTAAGAAGACCGTAATAAGTGCCTTATGCAACAAACAGAAAGTCGGCACATCAGCCAGGCGGGGACAAAGGGCAAGAGCACACAGAAAGAGAAGCGCTCACTCTAATGTACGGCCCGTCTCGATAGGGCCACTTGACCAAAAGCCTGTTGAGGGCAGATTCCAGCTGAGTTGCACCGAAATGCTTCATTTCGGTCCACACCCGCAATGCGTCTGCACCCTCGCGAGTGTCCGCTGGGGGCTGACCCTGCTCAACCATCGGTCCTGCCAGAACGTAGCGAGCGATGTGTGTAGGGAGCAAGACAGGAGCAGGGATAGCTTTGCAGTCGATGCACAGCTCCGCCGCTGTGGGAACTTTGAATACTTTGAAGGGATCGGTAGGAGGTGGTCGTCTGTTCCCGCCGTCGCTTTGTTTGGTAGGCTGGGCGCTGGGTGGCTGGCAGAGAGAGAGAGAGAAAGAGAGAGAGAGCAGTCGAAGCATGGCGTGTCAGCAGCATGCTTTGCCGTCGTAGATTGTGGTGCACGCTATCCGTGCGACTGGTCAGACCAAGTTGGAACCATCAGGAACATACCGTTATACCGGTACCGGTAGATGTAGAAGCATGTGGAGAAGACATTGGTAAATGCGCAGCGAGATTGATGAATTAACAGCCGATGCTGCTTGGTAGCGACAAACGGCGAAGACTGACGTTGTTGATGGATCGTGACAGTCACTATACTGGCACTTAAGAGTCGACAAGAAGCAACATGGATGGCACAGCCATGTAAGCGAGAGGTCTGGACGTTTTTCTGTTGCTACAGCCCGAACGCAGCCAGTTGTTTGGCTCCCTTCCCCACCGAACGTCACGGAGACTCCTAACAGGCGGCGAATCCAGAAATCTCGACATACGGTACCGTCGGCTTGTATGTGCGCCTAATATTGGACTCGTATCACAGTTCGAGCACAGCTTGCTAGAGAATTCCAAAGCTCGCAACGCATCATGCTCGGTCGAGGCTAGAATGCTTGTGGGCGATTTGCTGTCATTCTCGGGATGTTCAAACAAGCCATCACCAAGCGAATGGCTGCGACAATCATGTCAGTTTTGATTGTACGCACTCCCTCAGAGTCTTGTTGTCATGCGACCTAGGAATACTTCGTTCGGTCGTTTCACCTTAATATTAGCTGCAGAAGGGTAACGCATGTGTAAAAGTGCCGATGCGGAGGCCCGCTTTTCTGTTAGCCGTCTAAGAGCAAGTACTTCGCAGGCAGCAGCTACATGATCAGCGTATTCGCGGGCTCCGTCGCCATGTACAGCCATGTCGCAATGCCAATGACTGCGCAGCTTTGAGTCACAATGAATTACTGCTCATCGCGAGACTGCGGCCTTGCAGCTGGTGGTGGTGGCGTGACTCTTCGCCGCAGATGACGAGGTCGACACGCAAGTGCTGCTGCTTCCATCTTGACTCTCTTTGCACTCGTCAGGAACGCAGACGAAGGAACGATGCACTTCTCTGCGGCTGTACTCGGCGCACTGCCTCTGCTCGCCAGCAGTGTCGTGACTGCCGCACCTGGCTTTCAGTTTCCATTCACAAAGATCGCAAATGATGCTGCCGCCGCAGCATTCGCTCCAGGACGGGGAGAAGTCATCGATTTGCAGAAGTATACCATTGGACAAATCCTAAACTATACTTTGTCGAAGCACAACAAAGACCATCAGCATGATGATGACCACGAACACCAAGAGCTTGCTAGAGCTCTGGAAGATCACGGTCATCCACACCACCCACCTCTGGTCAAACTGAGCTGGATCGTCAATCGCACCGAGTCGGTAGGTAATGACGCAGTTTGAACTGATTCTGTTCATACTAATGCACTCATGGGCTCGGTTGTTACTCTTCACAGATCAAGGAATACCTCTCCGATCCAGATGTGCATGTCGTAAGTCCGCCACTCCAGTCTCAAGCTGCGGTTTTGCAAGTAGATAGCTAACGATGGCATGTGCTCTTTCTGATCTGCTTAGACACTGTTCGCTCCCGATGACGAGGCACTGACTCCTCCCCGCCACGAGGACCACGGGCATGGACACGAACATGGACCTCATGACAGCACTATCGAAGAAAGCAGTGCCCCGCATGACCATCCTTTTTATACATTCACTGAAGATTTCGAAATCACCAAAGAAGGTGATGGAGACGATGACGATAAAGATCGCGAACGCAGACGCGAGTTCATCAAGAAGATAGTCACTGCTATCCTTCGATACCATATCAGTCCGGACAAGCTATTCTTTTCAGAAATCCAAGATAAGCAGACTATCGCTACGTCGCTCAATCAGACGAAAGATGTCGGTGTACCCTTCAGAATTAGAGCCTCACCTCGCTTCCAAGTACTTCCCCCTAAGTACAACGTTGCTCTCAATTTCTATTCGCAAATTCGCTGTGGACCGGCTCTGCTTGCCAAGAATGGAATAATCCATTTGGTGAGTGGACGTCATAGTATATATCGTTCGTGATACATACCTAGAGACTGAATACATTGCCATTCTACAGGTCTCGGCTCCCTTGCTGCCTCCTTTGACACCACTAGATCAACTTCTAGCTTTCCCTATTCCCTTCTCAGCTCTCACCAGCGCCATCCAGCAGACTGAGCTCGACTCTGCTCTAGCTCCATGGCTACACCACCACAAGGATAACGACAAGTCATCCTTGGCTGCCTTGCTACAAGGTGGAGGTGCCGATGAGCCCTCTTCTATCGCCATGGCAGTCTTAGAGGAGTTGGTTGAAGAAGCTAGAAGCGCTGCTGGTTTACCTAATTCAGATGACTTTAAGGCATTCCCATTCACTATCTTTGCACCAAGCAATAGAGCATTTGCACAAATTCCGTGAGCCTGCTCGTTCATTTCTTCCTGTTCCGCTCTTGCTTGAAATTTGTTTTGCTGACCGTGTCATTCCTCCTCACTAGTTTCCAAATTAGAACCTTCTTGTTCTCGCCATTCGGAAAGCAATACCTAAAGAAACTTCTGCAGTTCCACGTCGTTCCGCAGCAAATCTTCCATTCCGATTACTACCTCAACGCTACTCGTGGCAGTAAAGGAGAAGTTGAATCGCTCGAAGCTGAAGAGGTCGACATGCCCAAGTCACATATCTTCGAGAAGGAATACGAACCTACATCACTCGCTGATATGCCTCACTTCCCTCGTCCTCCTATGCCCAAACGTCCGTCTGGAGATAAATGCAAAGCCAAAGTCACTAGACATGTCCTACCCACACTCCTTGGTTCAGCTAAGAATGAAAGTCTAGCTGTGAACGTCTACGAGTATAGACTTGGTTTTGGAAAAGGACCTCTCGTCAGAAGACTTGCAGTCGGACATGTTGGTCAAGAGGAACATGACTATTCAAAGGTGTTTATTGGTGATGGTGTTGCGTGGGGTGGTGCTGTTCATGTAAGTTCGCTCAGCTGGACAGACCAATACAATCTCATGGTGCTAATATTGCGTGGGCTTGATAGGTCATTGGCAGTCTAGTTATGCCACCATTTGCTGGCCATCATGGCCACCATGACCACGGTGATCACGGTCACCATGGACATCACGGGCACGACGGTCCCAAACATCCAGGTCATGGCGATGACGCATTATCGGCAACCGTTAGATACTTTGAAAAGCTAGCTGTCTAAACGTTATTTATTTGAGTCCTTTATCACTTTGATCATCGTGATCGCAGACTGTAGCATTCCCTCCCCCGTCTTGTTCTCATTTGGCTGTATCTGAAAACGTATGTTCATCAACTATCTCTGAGGAGTCATCAGTTGGAGGCGTCTTCGATTTTGTCAAGCGTGTTTAGATCGAAGCGAGTGGCATTAGATGGTTGCAATGGATGTAGCCCTGCTCATCCGGGCGACTACTTGATTACCTAACGCATTACTGCACTAAAATCGGAATGCTCAGTTACTACTCCTGTGTCTCGGTAACTTGTACAGCTTTCAGTCTTTCGACCAAGTCGCCCAGCTCGTTCTTCAGTTGTAACAGCTTTGCGACCTCAACGCCCACCTCTCCTTCGGACTTGCCTGCCTTGATATCTCTGACTTTCAACGCTTGATCAGCAACGTCCTTTTCCTTCTGGATAAGCTCATCAGTCTTTGGCCCGGTATACACTGGTCCTTCACTAGCTTTAGCAAGTTTCGCTTTCTGTGCTTTCTTTTTAGATTTCTTCGTATCTTCCTCTTCGGCTGGTATGGAGTTCTTGTCACCGAACTGCTTCTTCCACACATCTTCCATTTCAGGTTTGATGCGAGTAAACAAGTATTCTGCCTTTCCTATTTTGTGATTTGGTTTGATGTCCTTACCAGTGAACTGTTCTGGCACGCTTCTTGCTGGAGCAGCAAGCTGACGTAGAATCGAAGCTTCGGTATCTGGCATGAATGGATGTACAAGGACAGAGAGGAGGTAGATGAGATTGATAGCGGTGACGACTAGTCTGGCACAGTCTTGCGGTTTTTCGTTAAACAAGGCATTTCCCAAATCTGAAGCTTGCAAGTACTGGTTGCCACGAGCTGACATTTTCATGACAAGTTCGATACCGTTCCGTAGACGCATGTGTTCCATAGTATCGATATATTCGGACAATGTTTCATTCACATCTTTGTAGAGTGACTTCTCATTCTCACCATCTTCGGATTGATTTTCGGGTAAGACGCTGTCGTATTTGGCGTTCACGAACTTGACAACACGATTGACGAAATTGCCAAGGTTGTTAAGAAGCTCAGCGTTGTGGCTGGCGATGAAACTCTTCCACGTGAATTGACTGTCTCCGGTTTCAGGTCTGTTCGATACTAGATAGTATCGCCACACATCAGGAGGAACTCCAGTCTCTCTAGCATTTTCTCCGAAAACACCAACTCCTCTTGATTTCGAGAATTTCGTTCCCTCGTACTGCAAATACTCCGTTGTTGATATCGAGTCAAGCATAGTCCATTTGTCTTCTGTTCCGAGAAGATAGCCGGGGAAGAAGAGTGTGTGGAAGACGACATTGTCTTTGCCCATGAATTGGTAAAGTTTGACGTTCTCTGGATTTCTCCACCATTGCTCCCAGTCTTTCGTGTAGCACGCTGTGATACTCGGGTATCCGAATGGGGCATCGAACTGAAAAGTAGGTAGTGGTCAGTTCCGCTCCGTTCTGTGTAATGAAGTATAATTGTATTCCTTACCCAAACATACATGACCTTGTTTTCCCAACCTTCTAGTGGCACTGGCACGCCCCAAGACAAATCTCGTGTAACCATACGGGGTTTCAGTCCTTCTTTGAGCCATCCTTGCGTCATACCAATTGTATTCGCGCTCCACTCGCCCTTTTTGCTACTCGTATCCACCCACGCAGAGATCTTCTCTTGCAGCTTATCAAGAGCAATAGCCAGATGCTTGGTGTCCCGAACCACTGGCTTGTCACTACATAACTTGCATCGAGGATGAATGAGCTCAAAGGGGTCAAGAGGATTCGTACAATTGTCGCATTGATCTCCCCTAGCATCATCATAGCCGCACTTCGGACATGTTCCCTCCACAAATCGATCTGCCAAGAATCTGGATGGAAACAACGAGATAGTCAGTTTCGCCGACGAGCAGTCTTCCTGATGGAGTATTGTATAGATGTCCTACCTCTGATCTCTTTCGCAGTACAACTGCTTGACATTCTGTTCTATCAGATTACCGTTCTTGTATAGTTTCGTAAAAGCATCTTGGCAGACGCTGCGTATGGAAGTATTATCAGTTGACGCTTCAAGCGACTAGAGGAGCATTCATTCACTCTGTTTGCTCGGGTGTACTTGTCCTTCCGAAATAGTCAAAGGACAAGTTGAACCAGTCGTAGGAATCTTTGTGGATCTTGTAGAACTTGTCACAGACTGGAGATTGTTTCGAGCAGCCATATTAATTAACGATAGGACTAGCTGGCTGATCTAGAGCGACAACTTACGTTCTCGAGGAGAAACACCATCGGCTAGTGCTCTGTTTTCGGTTGTTGTGCCATATTCGTCAGTACCGCAGATATAGAGGGTCCGTCTGTTCTGGGTACGGTTATATCTCGCAAAGACATCCGCCGACATGGTAGAGCCGATGAGATTGCCTAAATGCGGTGCATTGTTGACACTGAAGAGGAGAGTGTTAGTACCGAATAGCCTGACTTCTCCGTATACAAGGTAAGCAGTGCATGATCGCACTTACTATGGTAGCGCCGAGGTGATGAGGACATTCCTCTCTCCATCCTTAGGCAGGCTTTTTGTATGAAACGGTATTCGTTGAGCATAGACAAGACATCCAAGGTAATCATGTGCGGCATTGCGGCCGATGAGATAGTGTAGTAGCCTAGGTCAGCGAAACTGTATGCAAAAACACGATAAGGCCGAGCCAAACTCCTCACATCTTGCCGTTCTCAGTCGCCAGCGAAACACGAACGCAGTCCGCATTGACAGTTGGAGGCACAGATGCCGTATTGTTGGCCATGGCTGCTGTTGAGTGTGACGAGCAAAAGCCAACAGACGGGTCAAAAGACAGGTCATGCTGAAGACGTGATCGGCCAAACGCAAGGTGAGTCAAGTGGCTATAGGGACTGGACCCAAGATGGTGTGCGATAATGTGCATAAGCATATAGCAAGAAAGTACCAGAGGCAAGAGTTACTCTTGCAAGTCAGTAAAGCTGCGCTCCGAGCGTGTGTAAACTGCAAAGTCACGATGTTTCATCCCAGACCAGACCAGCCTAAATCCACCCTCTATCGTCTGACAAAGTACATGCGAATAAAGGTATGGTCTAAGGCTAATATGAGTAAGGGGGAATCACGAGGCCGGGGGAGGGAGCAGAAAGGATGGTATCTTCAGGTATGCGAGATTGCATAGAATACGGGGGGAAAGCCCGATGAAGCAAGCTCGAAAGCTGGTAACATCGCGAAAGACGATGTCCCTTTGCAACACCTCTATTTGAACTGTCCGACACACTCCACTTGATCTTCGCAATGCCTTCCGATAGTATCCTCCAACTCCCCTGCCCGCCAGGTAGCGACATTGGTGATGATGACCAACAGAAGGCGTCTACAGACGACGACCGCGGCGACCACCCTTTCTGCGTGTGGAGTCGGATGGCGTAGGTGTAACATCCTGTAATGAGAAGCTTCTAATCAGTATGCGAGGCTTTGACCATGACTATCGCCTCAGAGTTCGCTACCCACCTCAATTCGGCCAATTCTCATTCCAGCACGGGCAAGAGCTCGAAGAGCAGACTGAGCACCAGGTCCTGGGGTCTTGGTGCCGGTACCACCGGTAGCACGTAGCTTGATGTGTAGGGCAGTGATGCCAATTTCCTTGCATCGAGCAGCGACGTCTTGGGCAGCCAACATGGCAGCGTATGGTCTGCGTGAACAATCAGATTATCTCAGCTCCACCACTCTAGTCTCTTTTCTTCATAGCAATGGCTCAACGCACGAAGACTCGTCTCTGTCGGCCTTGACCTTCATTCCACCAGTAACACGAGAGATTGTTTCCTTGCCATCGAGGGATGTAACGTGGACAAAGGTATCGTTAAAGGAGGCGAAGATGTGAGCAACGCCGAAGACGAGCTGTAGATACCAGTGATAACAAGCTTTGGAATCAGCTATGCTCCGCTTGTATGCCAACTCTTCACTTGTTCATGCAAACGCACCTCTCCCTCCTTGACCTGGGGTCCAAGGCTGACGTTCTCAGCTGCCTGTGCGACCTTTGCGCCTGTTCAATGAAGCAGAAGCATTCCAATATCAGCATCCTGACCCTTGTATCGCTTCATTCCCTCTCTATCCCATATCGCTGCAGCATTTCGCCTTGCTGAAAGTCGATCTCGTATGTGTGAAATGGTAGACTGACCCTTCTTTGGTGCCTACAAAACGAACAGCAATCCGGTCAGCATGCGTTCTGTCTATCCCGTGTGCGTATCCTCTGCTCACCATTGTGACTGCTTGAATGTACGGAAGACGAGTGGTCGGTCACCAAGAATTGCCCTCCTTCGCTGTCTGCTGTACTGCCAGTGCTTCGGCTCAACTTTTGGCGGACAGGGAAGGCTCGGCCCGAATTTCCTTCCAGCACGTGGGACCGACGAGAGGGCTGCTGAACTCGGTAGCACAGGGTAAATAGACACTACAGCCGCACGTCCTCGTCATATGCTCGCGTAGGTCGTCTTAGCAGCGTGTGAATCATTCATGCATTTTTTTGAATTTTCCCTGGGCGAGGCCTGCCTCCCTGAAAATCCTGCTCGCCCTCTGTCTATTTGGCGCGAAAACTACCGTCAAGAAAGAAGTCCTTGCTGGACGGTACTATCTGACAGTACCATGTAGACCCTAACGTCGAGGCTTCAGCAACGCTACACCCGTCTTTGCCTTATCCCTTGTAAGCAAACGAGGGGGCTCAGCGCGAAGACATCTTCTGGGTCACTTGGCACATGAAATCTAGCCTCCTATCGAACGACAGCGATGTATACAATCATATGCTTCAGAGTCACCGCAGCGATCATCGGTTTCCCGCAAAACACCTTCAGGCCTTCCAGACATCTCGTACCGCTCGTTTATCTGATTACCGCCGTTCCAGTTACTGAAAACTATACAACATCGCAAAGAGACCTCAGCAGCCATTAAGCTATGATATAACACAGCTAAAGGTCTCAGTTGCAATCTACGTGAAGCCAGTTTATGACATGGTAACTGACCCGCCTAAAAGGCGGCTTCATGGGCTCAATTGATCACGCCTTGACGGAATTCAAACGTTGTTGCACGCAAGGACAGTCCATTCAGCATGCAAGCGCTTTTGGACTCCATTGGCGTCTTATTTAGCTCTAATATACGTCTGCAGTTGTTATCTCCGACCTCGTTATTTACAGTACATCCACTCTAAATTGTTACGCAAAAGCAGTAGTGCCCTTCCAATATGTAGGAGTTGAACGTGTCAGAGGTACACAAATCTGCATCAATGTCATAAGCTTTGTTTCTGAGCTAAGGAACTTGAAAGTTGCAAATCAGCAAAGTACAAGGGCTCATTCTTTGGGTCTTCCTCGTTCATTTCGGGTTCCTTTCCATTTGATCACCATGAGGCCTTCTAGGCTTTACCTACCACCGCTCAGGTTTCGCGCTAGAGGTAGACCGTCTAGGTCATATATCCAACATATATATGCTCTTTTGGTCGAGATTCTTGGCGCGGCCATAAGAGTTATTTCCTGAGCTTGTGTTAATGCTGCTAAAGAAGGCATGAAATGTCGACTATTTACCTTGTGAATACAGTCTTTGATTTCAAAATTCAAGCGTATTAGATGTAAGAGATGTGTTTATCTACATCGGGAGTAGCAAGTCACCGGCAACAGGTTGTATTGATCTCTGCGCAAGAGACTGGCGATGCCAACCGCCCGGACCGAAGTCACGTGCGACATCTGCTAGTCGGTCTGTACCATCTATGATGCATGTATGGAATAGCACGGAGAAGGCCTATTTACTGCTTGGGCCCTACAGAAGGCGAAGTTCAATGTCTGCATATTGACTCGTCTCTACAGTATGACCAGCGCAGAAAACAAGCCGTCCAAGGTCACTGCACCTTCTTGCCACCTTACTCTGCAGCTTCAAGCTGTCATCGTAGCCGGCATTGCATGTTGCCTCTGCTCCCATAACAGCATCATCAACACCTTGCTCGCGAGCTGCAGAGCGCAGTACGATGAACTCTGAGCTTGCACATGAGTGTTTGAGGCGGCTTCTCTGCAGCGTGTTGCGGCAGAGCGGCTTCGACGCCGCCAGTCCTGATGCGCTTGTCGAGCTGGAGGACAAAATGGGCATGCGTCAGTGGATCACTTTCACGGTGACAAGGTAGCGTCATAGAGCTGACAGCCAGGCTTGTTTCTTGTACAGTGCTCGGAGGTCTTCTACATATCGCTCATGAGTATGCTGAGCTCGCTAGACGGACGAGGCCAGTCCCGCTCGACTTCATGAAGGCATGTCACGATCAAGGAATCAGTATAGGCGAGATGGAGGATGTGGTGGAAGATAATAAAGCAATCCTGAATGAGTGTATGTCCCAAGGCTCGCTTCAGGATTTCTATGCTGGCTCTCCCAGGCTGATTCCGGTTCCGGACACTG
This sequence comes from Cystobasidium onofrii, assembly GCA_022813105.1. Lineage (NCBI taxonomy): Eukaryota > Fungi > Basidiomycota > Cystobasidiomycetes > Cystobasidiales > Cystobasidiaceae > Cystobasidium > Cystobasidium onofrii. Next base: position 166,321 of record JAKLNA010000015.1, read on the forward strand.
TCAGATCACGACCTACCTTTACGCCTGCAAGCATCAACCTCTCAAGCAATACCTGCAGCAGACCCCATCAAGCGTTTCCTACCAGACAGCGAAGATGATACGCATAGAAAGGCGGACTATGCTCCAGATTTCCTGCCTGTCCTGCCCCCCTCTCACTCATACATGCGCACGCCTGTGTACGCCTCCATCGCAACACCGGAACAAGCGGAAGTTGCTGGTATCCCGATTATAGACATGTCTCGAGCGCTGGAGTACAATCAGCAAGCTGATATTGAAGGACAATCAGCCGATGCTAGGATATCACAGCTAGATGCCCGTATCAAGACAACACGTCTAGTTGAAGCAAGCTTGCAGAACCTTCTCAGAGCCACCAGCAAGGCGAGTACTAAAGATGGCGCAGCTATCGACGAAGATATGGATGAAGAAGCAAGAGGGGCAGTTGTCAAGCGAAAACAACCAAAAGAACATCTGCTCGTTCTACTGAAAAAGTACGAACGCGATGCAGCAGTTTGCAATTTCGAGCTGGAATGGTATCCAGCGGGAGGCATGAAGGCTACTCTTAACGATTCAAGCGCCAAAGATACTGTTCCACGCAACCAAATCAGTCAGTTTGCTGGGCCAGCGAGAAAGCGTGGACGCTGGAAGGTTTAGAAATATTTCAAGGTTTGGGAGAATAGCTCTGAATACAGACTGGCAGGTCTCCTCATTTTGACAATAATTGCTGCTTTACTATTTGTAGTTACTATACACCTATGAGACTCGAGAGAAACGATACAGTTCAAAATGCACTACAACGAAACTCAAGTCAGAAAGCCTTACTTCCACGTTACACAGATGCCCAATTACTGGTGAAATACTTCAAATTCTACTCTTGTTACTCTTTTTTCCCCTATTTCGAGTTTGCTTACTGATAACTCAAGTCATACGCTACTTCTACTGATGCGGCCGTTCCACTTTATGCTGTCAACTCCTCCATGTCGTGTTTGTCATCCAGTCCGCGTCTTTGCCTTTCCAGACTACCGCGCATCCGGCTGGTAGTGCGCGATATTTTGCTGATCTGACTTGCTCTTCTCTGAGCAGCCTCTCCATTCAGGTAGAATTTGTCTTTCGTACTGCTGGATATACTCTTCACATCCTTAGCTGTAGCATTTGCTGACTGGCTGAAGACGGCACTGTTGCGGAACACCCGTATGACACCGCTGTTATCATCTGCAGTTATGATAATTGTGCCTCTCGCACTAGATGTAGAAGCAACAGCCATTGCACTATCATCCGACTTGTTCGACATACTTCCAAAGGGCGTGTTGAGCTTCTCATTCGGGTTCGATGACGCTGATGAGCTAGCTTGGGAAGGTGATCGCTGGAGAGCAGTTTCGTTGGCGTCATGTCTATCATCCTCCGATCCATACAGGGGATCTCCACCTCTGGCCAGCGTGAGCCTCGTCTCCATCGGTGCAAATACTGCACAAGTGACTATGCCAGGCGATGTGGTAACAGGGCAGTGCGAATCACTACCAATGTTGGGGTTGAAGCATTCGCATCCAGGCGATTTGTCTGCGGCCTTCTTACTCGTTTGAGCGAATGGAGTGGGGAAGTCGAGCAAGCCGGATTGCCAGATGTAACATTGTCTGTCTTCGCTGCCTGAGATGACATAACGCCCGTCATCCGAGAAAGTGGCTTTGATCTGAGACGATGTGTTCTCATGACCTTTGTACTTTGCCTCAATGTGTCGTTCGGAGATAAGTCGGGGCGGAGCTGGTTTATTCTCCTTCTTGTCCGGAGGAGGGCCACATATTGCGCTGATATCCCACAACCGCAGACGGGAGTCGTTGCTCGTGATGAGTATTCGCTCTGGCTCTGATGGCTCCCCTTTAGGTAGAGAAACAATACTGGTGATCTTCCTGCCCTTGGCATACTTGCCGCGCGAGCTGCGCGAATGGAGCTTGGCGACGAAAGCCAAATCCCGAACATCGAAGAAAAGCTAACATGGAAGAACATTAGATCCTGCTTGCTTCGTGTCGAGCTAAAGACTGTGACTTACACATAGACCGACGAATGTCCCGGCACAAGCAAGTTTACCTTCACTCATGAAAGCAACACTTGTGATAAGCTCCGGCAGTTGTGTCCAACAATGCACCTTTTTATCCGGTATACTCCATAGCCGAAGTTTGGCATCAAGAGATCCTGATAAGAAGTATCGATCGTCTTTTGGATGAAAAGCGATTGAAGTAACAAAGTCCGGATGCTGAAACACGCATAAGCATTCTTTGCGTGAAATGTGCCATAGCCTGACTGTCTTATCCATGGATGATGATATCAGGAAGTTATTCTTGCTCCAGCTGAGATCCAGTATATCGCTCGTATGCCCTTTCCACTCGTGTATCGGTTTATTGACGAAGACCGGTGCACTTGGCCATGCAGTCACAATGTTCGCTTCAGTAGCTGATGTTGCTCCTGTTACAGCAGGACTACCTATGGACTGTCCCTGCGTAGTTGAGCTGGAAATGACCGAAATCTTGCTGTTCCGCTTGTCCTTCTTCGACAACCCTTGACCACCAAGCTGGTCACCAAAGCTAGTGGCAGCAGGAAAAACTATGCCGCTTCCTCCAGCATCCGCCATTGAATCATCCACATCCGTATGCATAGCTTTGACTACGCTTTCCCGCTCCTCTGAACCAGAGATGACCTGCCAGATCCGTATGACACCGTCTTGCCCAGCACTGGCTAGATAATTACCATCGGTAGAGAATTTTAGAGTCCATGTTGAGGGTATAGCTTCCTTGGCGGCCTTTTTGCTCGATCTTGATTGAGCCGGTTTTGAGGCCTTCCTACTAGAAGCGTTCTTGGATGTAGCAGAGACAGGAGAGCCCACGGACGCAGGCGTCTCAGGAGGGTCAGATATCAACGACGGATGGGTAGCATCGCTTTGTGTAGGTGAGGGTGATCTAATGGAGGGATTAAGGTGCAGTTCTTGAGCGAGGAAAAGATGATTGAACTCTCTTTTCGATTTGTGCTTGGCCTTGGTCTTGATATATCGCGATCTCTTGCTTGAACCTCTGACGGGTACAGATGTAGGGAAGGCGGCGAGACTGGCATCAGACTGTGGCGAGTTCATGATGTCCATAGCCTGACTTGAGGTAGAGGGCGTAGGTATACCATCTTCGCGACTGCCAGGCGTAGCTTCAGCGACCGCTTGGAAAGAACCAACAAATGAAGGCGCAGCTTGCGTTGAGCCAAAAGAAGACACAGAGTTGGATTTCGACAGTCGTACTTGTGGAACTGGAGGCGTCATATTCGATGCAGGCGACGGACTGCCCTTGCTGGTTGAAAACCCTAGCCGTCCAAATAAAGATCGTCTGCGGCTGCATGGTTATGTCAGCTCAAAGGCTACTCGAGCTGTAGTACGCGAAATTAATCTGGATGTTGAATACTCACGACTTCTTGACTTCGGGTGTTACAGCAACCGGTTTTGAATCACTCGTACCGTTAGAGAGACCAGCTTGGTTCGGTGGTGATCCTAAACCTATAGCGGCCACCTTCGCTTCCCTCTGCGGCACTAATGGTGATCTGGGTCTGGTTTCCGTCGTACCGTTGATCTGTCCGCTACTTTGTAAATCAACATGCCTTAAATGCGGATGTTCTGCTTGCTCCTGTAAACGATCCAGCAAGTCAAGCTGTCTTGATCTATCCTGTCGTTCTCTCTCTACTCGTCGAGCATCTGCTTCTGAGTTCTTGCGTTTGAGAGTCTGATACGTGACTGGATCAAGAATACTGCTATGGCTGTCGGTATTTGCCATAGGCACGGATGTCAGCGGATATCTCACGCTTGACCCATTCTCTTTGTCGTGTTCGTGCAAAGAGAGAGAACTTGTAGATGCATAAGTCAAGTTTGAGGCAGTTGGCGATAAAGCATGACGAGAAGAAGAGCCGCCGTTCGATTCAAGCGTCGTGCTCGTTCCAGCTCTGGCGATAAGCTCAGGTTCAAAGGAGTCATAGCTATTGGTGGTCAGAGTAGTTGCGTCTTCCAGGCCGTTGGTGCTTGTCCTCTTTGCATCAAGCGGTGTGTCACTATAGAAGTCCTCTTCCCCGGTGGCGTCTTCTATTCGGAGATCCATGTCTTCCGTTAGATCTGTACGATTGCCGTCCTCACCTCTTGGGTAGGTATCTTTCATGGTCAGGCCTGAAAGACCAAGTACAGAAGGTAATTTGTCAAGAGATGCCATGCTTGTCAAGAATCCAAGCGATGAAGAGAAGATCCCAGACCCGCTCGAGGGTAGATTGCCGAACATTGATTGCTGCTGATTTTGCGTTGGAGTGCGAAGGCTGTCTTCTCTGTCCCGTTCCTTAAGCAAGGATTGCCTAGGTGTAACATTGCGAAGACTGCTACCCTCACCACCATAGCCACTGGGAGAAGCGGCGAGAGGACTGCTTATGCTCGTGGGGCTGTCTCTGCCGGCGCCGCCACCAGGACCCGCACTTGTCCCAAGGAAAGACGGAATAGGATTGGAGAGCTTGCGCATCCGTTTCGCAGCGCTGCTGTTCGAGAATGCGCGCTTGACCTGGGTACCGCCCGCTAAGACCGGCGGTGCAGTCGGTGCAGGGCTAGCGGAGCTCGACATGATGCTTGTTGACGAGGAGGAAGATGAGGAAGGTCGAGATGCATGGGTTGATGATGACACCTCGTTTGAAAGAGCGTTGCTGCTGCTACCTAGCATACTGCTGTCACTGCTTGAGCTGACTGTACTAGCGTGACCTGTACTCGGCGCGTCTGCCTTTGATGCAGGTGAACCAGAGAGACTGAATGACCTGAAAAACGAGGTGAGACCAGATGTTACTGACGGTGAAGCAGGCAAACCCGATGTAGATCTAGCGAGGTATGCCTGGCTGCTGCGCGTGCTGCTCTTCCCATCACCGCCATTCGCAGCTTGACTGCTCGATTGCGATTGCGATGCTACGACCGAGCTCACGGGCGGCATTGAACCAGGCAGATTGAGCAGCGGCGAGCCCATCGAGTCAGGCATGGCAGAAGTAGCAGCCTTGCCGACACCGTCAAGTTCACAACCGTCTCCTTGCATCGTGAAAAGCTGGCGGTATAGTTGGCCGACGCCGCACTGCGTGATGATGATGATTCTCTTCGGCGCGAATCGCTCGGTGTTCCATGAGCTGTGATTGTGGGCCTCTAGCCAATACTACGGCATTGGCTGCCCAGGATGGGAAGCAGAAGGCATGTTCGACACATCGAATCCAGATGAAGTCGTCTTGTTAGAGAGCAAGAAGTTGACGATGGTGCTGCTAGCAGGCTTTTGTGGCACGACTTGACCGAGGGGACCCGGAGCCTCGGGCTTTGCGGATTTAAAACACAAATTACGATTTGGAGATGATGCTTCGGAAAGAAGACTTCACACTTTCGGACGGCTTTAAACTTAATTCTCCTCAGTGACTAATACGTACTACAGGCCCTCGTGTCAACTCTTTGACAGACTTTACGTCTATCGCTACGGTATCGATACATAAATATCATAAAACAACGATGAAGCCCCCATATCTGCTTTGACAGCATTTCTGGTCGGTAAATAACTTCAGCTGCAGCACGCCGTTGTCGCACAGGAGTCACTTGCACAAGGAATCTGGCACAAGGTCGACCGCAATCCGCTAGCATCGGGCAGATCTACTGCGGTACTCAGGCCGCCTGCTGTCTGACTTGAAGAACCTACAACCTCCGGAGTCACGCTTCTACTACTGTGTCGTGCTAACTCAGGTTGAATGGTGACACCACCGTGCAAGCCCCAGGCATGGAGACACTGTAGTCAGACCCAAGAATCAGTGATTTGGACCAGTCATCGGGCAATTCACAAAGCCGGGTTCTCCTCACCTCTCTCAGCTGCTTTACAACCTCCATGAAGCTGCTCATAGTCTGCTCAGGGGAAACGACTACGTGCAAACTCGCAATGTGCTTCTTTTGGGCTGAAGACAAGGATGTGTCAGCCCGTATGATAGCTGTGTGCATAGCTGGACTCACTCAGGCTGAAGACGTGCATCTCATGCACTCCTTCAATACCCTTGACCCGCATTACATCTCTTTCCATGCCCGACAAGTCCATTTCCTCTGGAGCAGCTTCCAACAATAAGCGTCCACTGTTCTTCATCAAAGGTATGGCAGTAGCGATAATCATCAATCCGACAAGTAGAGACGCTATTCCATCTGCTCGAAGAAAGCCAGTCTTCCAGATTATAGCTGCACTAACTATCACGAATATGTTATTTATAGCATCACCAAGCAGGTGAATCATAACTCCTAGCAAGCCTAGATCGTAGCCCGTTCCCTTGGGGAGTACTCTTGTAGCATGCTCGTGCTGTGCGTGCTGCGAGACAATGATATATCAGTATCAGGATGTTTTAGCAAGGGATTTGGCTCACAAGGCTAGAAAGCCGAACCATAGGAACAGCATTATGCTTGCCACTTTCAGCATCAGTATCAGTGAGAGTAGTGGCAGGTGTGTCTGCTCCGCTTTTATGCGAGTGAGCATGTCCATGTGAGTGGCCATGCTCGCCATGTTCATGTACAACCAGGGCTGAGAGAATGTTCAATCCCAGACCGACGGCGCCAATCTTTGATGTGCTTCAGCGTTGTGTACATATATGAAATACACAAAAGCACATAACAGAACTCACAATCAAGACAAGTTTCGGCTCCGTGACTTCCTCAGGGAAAATCAAACGTTCTATAGCTTGCAGGACGATGGAGAATCCTAATCCACCGAGAAAGCAACCATTGAAGAACGCTCCCAGGATAGGCCCTCTCTGTAATCCATAAGAGAATCCGACTAGATGTCAGTGCGACAGTCAAGCAGAACCAGCGGAAAAGTAAAGCAGTCAGGTCAGTCAGCAGACTAACGGATGTTGCCACCAAACTCGAACGTTGACCTACTCGGTATCCCAGTCTTCCTGTCCGCCAGTATTCGAGCTATCAAGGCTACCACAAAGCCGATAATATCGCTAGCGACGTGAAATGCATCTGCTACGAGTGCCAGAGAGCGCTGCCTGAACCCTATTATTATCTCCACTAGGAAGAATGCGCTGGATATTGCTATTGCACTCCATATCTTGGTGGTCTGCTTCATGACTGATCTCTGGATAGACTGAGGGAAGGAAATTATACGAATGTAAACAGCCTTGTGAACAGGCAGAAGTCGGTGTAGATGAGATGTTGACTTTGAGAGACATCCTCCTGTCGTCCCTGTACTGTCGATAGCCCGATCACGCTATTCACATTTGCTGGTCAATTGCCTTCAAACTTTCCGCACAGTCACGACCGTAGCAATGTCCAGCAATACTTCATCAGGTACTAGAGGTGGGTCGGGATAGCTGTTCCATGTCTTTACGTGTTCTGACGGTCGGCGCTGTAGGTCAGGCTTTGGCCACCTTGAAGAACCTGTCAGGCTTCTTGGACGCCAGTATAGGCTCGCTGTCAGCTGCGTCTGTAGCGGCTAACGCTGCCTCTCCAAGATCCGATGACACATCATCAGATGCCGAAGCATCATTGCCTACGATCCTTTCCGACCTTCATAGTCTCTTCACATTGGTATCGAAAGAAACGACAAACTTGAGTTTGGCTTTCGCACCACCTAAAGAGCATTGGGATGCTGTGAATGCAATAGGGAAGAAATTGAACGATCTTTCGAGCAAGATTATCTATGGTCTAAGTCTACTTCGTCAGCGAACAGCAGCAGAAAACGTCACAGAACACATACTAGCAAAACAGTGGCGACTTGCTACTGTGACGGTTTTCGAATGCCTGAAGGATCTCTCAAACACATGCGTTGCGATATACACTGCGTTAGGAGATAAAGCAATACAGTCATCACAGCGGAAAACAATCCTGACAAACACCTCGCTCGTGTGGAAAGCCATTGAACGCACAGAGAAACTGCCAAAAGACGAACGAAGCGCTTTTGTAATTGCTTGGAAAGATATTCTGGGAACGTTCGAAGATGCTCTAGAGGAGGTTCAAGAGTTGACGAAGCGTGAAATCAAGGGCAAAGGCCGGGCTGAGAATCAGGATGAGCTGGATGATGAAAACGAAGAGGGCGAGGAGAGCGAAGACGACTTTGACTTCGCTGATTTGGAAGACGACGATGGTCCGATATCCGAGGACGAGCTTAAGATGGCACAGGCAGCTCACCAGTACATGAAGCTCGTCAAAGCGCTGCTGCGTAAGATTGGGTCACTCCAAGAAGACCAACTACCCTATGGACAATTTGCAGACTTGGGCAATCGGATAGCTTCTGTGCAGGATGATCTAGCCTCTGCTTTACAGCCGCCTCAAGATAGCTCTAGCATACGAAGTGACACGAAAGCTTACTGGAAAAGCGTCTTAGAACTAATCAAGCAAGTTACGGAAAGCCTCTCCCCAACTGAATTATCACATAGTCTTGAGTCAGTCACCTTAACAGATAAAGTCACTAGCGCATCGACAATGAGTGCGGGCGAAACACAGAAGTGGTTTGCGACCTGCCAGGAGCACTTACGAAATGCGAGCTCCGCTATTCTGACTCTATGTGACGACGAGCCGGAGAGATAGCGAAGTTCGGGAGGCGACTGGGAACAAGCTATGTGCTTGTTCTTATAACCAGTTGTCGTTGTAACAATACATTGGTGTATGATAAAGGCCTTACAACACGCGAGGCCCACTTCGACCGCCAGGAAACCTAAAGTATTCAAGGAATATAATTTACAATAGCTCCATCTCAAGGTTCTGGCCTTCGAGAGGCTCTTCGAGCATGTCACCTCGAGCTATAGAGTGTACTAACTCTCGTCTGATCTCCGGGGTAATCTGCACATGCACCTTAACGCGCAAGACTTCCATCAATGCTTCCTTTTGTTCAGGTGTGAGATCAGACTTGTAACGCTGAGCAAACACAAGGAAAGATTGATGCCATAGCACGGGCAGTTCACGTTTATCCCTTTTGAATCGTAGGAAATGGAAGACGAGAGCGTCTACGACCTTGTATGGTAAAGCGTACTTCTTGTCTAGCAAAACGCGGATGAATAGCGAATTGGGACCGGAGTAATCCATATCTGCCAGCTTGAGCAGGGCGGCCCCTGAATGCAGTACAGGGATCGAAACTTTTTGTAGTACTGAGCCAATGATGACTGCTTCTTGAAGTGTGCAAGTGCCGCTCTATAATGCAACGTCTGATTAGCTAGCCATAAGCAACCAAAATATACGCCAACCCACTTCGCAAAGAGGGAAAAGGAAGCCTTTGAAGAAGGCAGCAGGTTTATACAATGCCTTCTTCAACGCCTGGTAGCTATGCACGTTGAGCTTCTTGTTTAGTGCAATCTCCTCCCTGATACGATCGCTCAAGAAATCTCGATAGAACCTTTGCGATTGTTTCGGATCTAGATTTGAGGCGAATATGCGGGTTGCTGCTAGAAGTGCATGTGGCGTCCAGTTCTCTGGCATTGTTATCGATAATAGAACAGGCCATTGTTGCAGACTGGGAAGAATTTTGAAAGCTTTTGGGAGAGGTCCTGATTTATATCGCGAAAGCAGTTGGCCGACGCTGTTATATGCGCTTGTTAGCGATTACCGACTGACATATCTGCAATCTGTCGGACTTACCGAGTATATACTTCTACAACCTTCGGGTCGAGACCTGTCTCTCTCGCAACCTCGGGCACTACAGCAATCGTACAATAAGTAATGGTGACATTTCTGACTTCAAATTAGCACCTACCCTCCCGAACTTGTTCTTCGCCCGCCTCTCTCGCTTGGATTTTCTCCATGATAAGATCTGCCAAGTTTCTTGTGCCACCAGCATTAGGCATGAACGATTCTAATATTGCTTGGTCGCCTTCGTCAATTTCCTAAGCACAACAGCAGTGCTGTCAGCATGATATTGGCACACTGCTGCAGTCAAAATACAAGACTCTGCCTTACAATTTCCTCATACTCCTCGTCGCCAAACTCTTCATCTTCGTATTCCTCCTCTTCAGACAACTCAGCATCGTCTTCATTCATGGACGCAGGCAGTCTTGAGGGTCCAGCAACGGACGAAGCTTGAGTATTAACCGTTCCATCCTCGTTGCCACCTTGTTCTTCCTCTTCTTGCTGCTCTCTCGCTAAGTCCAGAATGCGTCGCGAAGTCTTAGCGTCCAGATGTGACTGAAGAAGGTGGAATCGAATCAGTCTACTGTATCTGGTCGGAGCTCATGCTGTACTATCTCACATCATCCTCCTTAGCCATACGCTTGTGCTTCTTGTTTGCACGTCGACCGGGCGCTGAGAGCAGACCAGACGTGTCGGTTCTCAACTGGACGCCAAGCGGGTCATGGCGTTGCGTGCCAACGGCACTGGATCTATCTGAGCGTCCCATCTTGTTTATGGTTTGTTTGAGAAGCGCGAGCAGAGGCAGCACCATTGAGATGTCAACTTTTTCTGCACGTTTTTCCCGATCACCACCACGGCTGGCCTTTGAAGGGCATGATAAGTGAAGCGAGATTGACTACTACTTCTGGGTATAAGACGCAGTCTGATATTCCGGTAGTCTCTCAAAGATCCACATTTACAATGAAAGCCAACTGCTATCCGAATATACACATATCATTGCATCCGCCACAAGGTGTCCAAGCGCCGGACCCTAAGGCTACTCCAGGTAGGAAATAACCAGCGCTCATCGTCCACCTTCAAACCCCCAGGAACGTTGCCCGTTCCATTCAACTCGACTTGTACGTAGAATGAGGCATCTACGCTCCAGGAGTCTTGGGCGAAGAGCCACAGGAGCAGTTACGATTCTGTCAGCTGAACGCTAAGCCGCAGCAGCGTAAGCTGGACCTATAGTATCTATCATACCCAACTTTGCAAAATCGTCAGCAGAGAAGAGCTGTCGATGAATCTCAGCGCCTTGTTAGCCATACATGTTATCACTTCGCGCTTCAGGAGCTCAATGATGCACATACCGCGTAACCTAGAATGAAATCCTGTTGATCCATCCATTCAACAGCGCTCTTGATAAACGCAGCACGCTGAGCTGCATCTCCATCTGTAGGCGCCCATTCGGAAACGTAAATTGGCAGATTGCCGAATGCGGCATTCTTGTGAGCCTCCGTAAGATAAGTCTTGAAGTACTCTATTTGATGACTCTGCTCGTACCAGTGCAAGGATAAAGCATCAATTTTACACTCGGCAGGTGGACATTTAGCGATAAATTCAGATAGCCAGGTGTGACCAATGTCACTCTGCGTTATCGAAGGCGAGATAAGAATGGCCCCTTTAGCTTTGTGAGGTAACATGTACTGTCTCCAAGCAGCGACCGCAGCACTGAGGATGCGACGAACAGCCGATTTAGCAGAGCCTGAGAAGGAGAATGAGAGTACTATACTTACTCAACCGTCATGCAAGCTTGAGCAGTGCATTGATCACTTTGCAGCTCATTGAACTGTGCATTCCATGTCAAATTAGTACAAGAACCGTGCAGCCCAGGTGAAATGGGAGTTCATGCTCACGCTAAACAAGACATTGTCACCTCGCTTCAAAGCAGCATCGACCGTAGCTTGCCAACGGTCTACTCTCTGTTGCGCGGTGTTCCAGCTGATAATCGGGCAGCAACATGTGATGAGTCCAAGGCCATCCTCCAAAAGGGCTTCCTACTCACAGCATAGGAAATCCCCGTACGCCCTGCGGTACATTGTCATATGTTTGTTCCCAATTGGCCACCCAGCCTATTCCTGGGAACTTGGCAAGGAGGTTGACATCATTATAGTTCAAGCCTTTTTTGCCTCCAGGCGCCACTGCGCCTGATGAAAGTGGGGTGCTTGTTGTTGGATTCTTCGGAGTCTCCGTACTCGCAGGAGGCGGACCTTCGCTCGTGGGCGTTTCGGTTGTGGGGATGTCGGGTGAAAGAGCGGCGCTCGTTGGTGTATCTGCTGCCCCGGTAGGCTGCACTGGGGAGACACTTTCTGAGCCTGTCCTGCTACTGATATCTGCCGATGTAGAAGTTGCCGCCTCTTCTGGCACCGTGCTCGTGGGAACCGGAGTTTCACTTATTTCATTGCTTCCAGACATTATTGGCGATGGAATTTCACTCATTGCATTGCTTTCAGACTGTATTGCCGATGGAGTTTCATGTGACACGGCAGTAGGCTCCGGGTCAACAGTTCCTTCCGGCGTCAGATAGCTTGTAGGCTGGTATGTAACATGAGGCGGTCGCTGTTCCGGAGGAGGCGCAACGCTAGGCCACCCGGATTGCTCTGCTTGTTCGGTGGTGGTTGGGCTCTGTGGTTGGTATGATGATGGCGCTGCGACTGATGGGTCTTGATTGACGGACTGGAAGGCATTCAGTGATTTATTCAGTGTATATAATCACTTGAGCCATGAAAAGACTGACCGTCACATCAACATAATCGGTGACAACCACGGTGGAGTCAACCGTCATCGTCACAGTGGCCACTTGCGTGATTGTCACTTCTTCGTAAACCGTCACAGGTGTCGCTGTTGGCTTGGGACGGTTACTAGTCGTGCAACCTTTGTGCCAACCGCCTTCAACTCTTGGCCACCCATCATCATCTCCAACACCACTTCGAGCAAACTGCTGATGGGGCGTATCGGGAACTGGTCTAGAAGCTACTTCACTCAGCCGAAGTAATAGGACCGCTGCCAGAACACTAAACCGCTTCCACATGCTCCATTTCCAGTCAGGGTAAAGCTGGCCTCCTCAGCTCCTCTACCGCCTTTGAACACTCCGCCTTAATGGCCGAAAAGTTGAGGAACCCAAGCCGAAATAGGTGAGTGATGAAGTGGTCAAATAATGCAGAACAATCCAGCACGGGGTCTGTATGGTCATCAGCAGAGTTCTAGCGACAAGCAATGACCATGCACACTGAAACAATTGCAGCGGGATACTTCACAGCGCTTGCATAGCCATCATGCCTTTCATATATTTCGGCTGCTATCCCCTGGCACGTGGATGGTCAGATGAGCCACTCTCCCGCAGGTCGGTGTATAAGTCATGCCTGCTACGTCTTCAATGGTGTCTTGAGCAGTGCATCAATACTCGCAGTACAGTGTGTCTTCGTTGAAGTGCCTGCGCAGACGGTGTTGCTCGATGTCTGTATGAGCTGGCTGCGATTTCGATGTAAGGCTACGGCCGACCCATCAAGACAAGACATGAAAGTAGCAATACACATATTCGAAGCTGATGGCTTACATCCTTAACGCCTTGAGATTGAGTTCAGTGGGAAGAGGGCAGGTAAGACTGTCATCAGGGGAATCTGCCATGCTTCTTCTGCCGAAGCGTCCACGTTGCCAAGGAGTGAGTCAGAGCGTCATATGAACTATAATGATGCTGCATCATGCCGAGGTGTGCTCTGTCATCGAATGCTGCTCCGCTTGCTGCATGCTGGCCATTTGGTCGTAATGAGGAGAGAAGCCCGCCATCTTTGCCTCTCGCCGACAGGCCTGATCGGGAAAGTCAAGATGCATATCAGCACAGAAGCAAGCTTGACACAACTGCACTGATGGCATTAATGCTAATTGCCGGAAGATGGCACGCTTCCAAGCTCTCCAAGTCTGCCGCAGACTTGCCCGCCATACGGCAATGGCTGGTGAATTGCGACAAGGAAAAGCTCCAAGCAAAGAGAAAAGGCAGTCCGCTGCGGTCGTCGAGATGGCAATATCAGCGGATGATGGTGATGCAGGAGCATATTGCATGATTGAGACTCACCTTGCTTCTTCTTCTTACACCAATTATTGGCTACCGTTCCTCAGTCTGACATTCACAGAGACCAGGTGTCCTTTTACTTGAGAGTGAGCAAGAGGCAACCTCGACGGTGTCGACTCTAGCATACACGCCCAGCAGCAGCTATCGACTAGCTCTCCTCAACTCGCATTCATAACTTGCTGGTCAATCCTACAACAGACTTCTCCAATGAAGTCCTTCTCCTACATGTCGGCGATCTTCGCCACCGCCTTTGCTCTGGCAGCAGCTTCACCTCAGCAAGCTTCATCCTCATCGTCAAGCAGCATGGGCGGAAGCAGTTCAGCCTCGAGCAGCAAGGTAGCTGAGACTTCTATCAATATCAACCTGAAGAAAGCCACTCAAACTCTATCGAATCCGAAACTTCAGCTTGGGCGAGCGACAAGCAGCAAAGCTTCTTCTTCATCTGCAGCCGCGACGTTGTCGTCAAAGCGCAATCCTCTTATTCTTCCCGGACCTTCTAGCTCTACCTCGAAGCCGAGTACAAGCTCAAAAGCCACTTCTTCGCGAGCTACCTCGACCAAGACTTCGTCTTCAGCGACTGTTTCAGCGACTTCAATATCAAAATACTCTTTGCAAGGAGATGATCTTCCAAGCTTCTACTTCGGTAAGTTCTCTTCTCGCTTCTTTCACTCCGTCAACTTTTCCTGACACGATTCTGGTTCTCCAGGCGCCAACTCGTACTATCTATATGCCCTCCCAGATGCAGACCGGATCGCTGTGCTAGACGCCATGAAAGGAGCTGGCATGAGTGTCGTCCGAATATTCATCACGCACATCTATGAGAACAACAAGAACAGTGGAAATGACGAAATTCCAGATCTCGAGCAATGGGGACTTGGACAATACGACGATACAATTCTCAAGAAGATTGACAAGCTCATGGCTGAATGCTACGCTCGAAATCTTAAGCTTATTATCGCTTGCGGAGATCGTTACGCACTTGGCTTCTGGGATACAGATCAATACGCCTATGCATACGGTATCGTTAACGGTGGCTCCGGTGCACAGAAGATCTCGGACGCTTCCACTTTCTACACTAGCAATAGCGCAATGACCTACTTCGACAAGCGTATCGACCACATTTTAGCGCACAAGAACTCCTACATGGACAATCTACCATGGTCGCAACTTGATTCTGTCATCTACGCTTTTGAACCTCAGAACGAGCCACAAGGACACATGGACCTCGCTTCGAGCAGCTGGACATGCGATCGTGCTGGACGCATCAAGGAGAACCTTCCTTCCAATAGCAATATCCTTGTCACCACTGGAGGCGGTATCACAGTTTCTACATCATTAGCGGATTGGGCATTCAGCTGCAAGAACTTCGATATCATCTCCGTTCACGATTATGGTACTTCTGCTAGTTCGACAGTCTCGGCTCTAATTTCAGGCCAGAAGAAAGCCGCAAACTATGGCAAGAGCATTCTTTTCGAAGAATGGGGTGCTTTAGGTTCAAACAAAGCCAATATCTTGCAGTCATTCGCTTATGCTCTGAGAGATGCTGGTATTCCTTGGTTATACTGGGAAGTTGTCAAGCCAGGCAAAGCTTCTTCAGACTTTGAAGTCTGGACAGATGAAGATTCCTGGGCTCAAGCTATCGGCAATGGAGATGTTACTGGCGCTATAAACTGGGGCAATCGAAGCAGTAAAGTCAAGAGACATGCATCGGTCGCTGAAGTCGCTGGCACTCCTGCTGTTATGCCTAAACTTGGTCGAAGACTGGTCAAGGCGGAAAACCTGAACAAGCACGCGTCACTACAGAAGCGAAGACAGAACAAGAGGAGAAGCACACTCTCAGACGATAGTCTTTGACTGGGTGACTTACTTTGATGTTAGATCAGTACAAAATAGTGGGAAAGGAAGGGGGAAACTGGGATTCAACAGTGGGCAGGAATTGAGAACGTTATGTAGAAAAGTTACTGGTTAACGAAAGTTACAATTGTAGATGCATCATCATTTCATATTTCTTTATCATTTGTTTTAGTAGTTCAGTTTTAGCCCGTGCGAATCCTTGATGGACATTCGAGTGGATCTTGGGTGGCATTGCAATGAAAGCATCCAGCGAGACTGGCAGATCAACAGCACACTTCACTCACTGACACTTTGAGACTTTCCTTGCTGTCTAAGCTATTGCTTCCTGTTATGGTTTCTTGCCACTTTGCATTCCTCACTCTGTTTACGCGCTGCTGCTGCAAGTCGGAGAGAAGAGCGCGTCGATGCTTTGACTTGACACCGACCAGCACCACAACCCAAGAGGCACTCGAACCCCCCTTTACCTATCCTACACCTCATCTCAATCATGTTTGTACGTCGCTATGCTTGCTTGACGACGTGCCTGTCGTGTGCGATGCTGATGCTCTCCATCTACGCGCTGCATCGTGAAAATAACAGGAAGCAACACTCGAAAAGGCAGAGCTTCTGAAGAAGATTCTCGATGGTGCGTGGATGAAAAGCCATATCTAGTTCCTTCGCTTATACAATTCATCCTCTGACCGGTGGACCTGGGATCACCTTTCGTAACGATTCGACTTTCATTGATTGAATAAATGCAATAACAGCCGTCAAGGAACTCGTCACAGACGCCAACTTGGACTGCAACGATGAGGGTCTTGTGAGTCTACAGCAGCACATAGCATGACGCCGCAGCTGTGCTTCTCTGCCAGTAAACCTTCCTGTCTTCTGACGCGTCCTCTTCTCAACTTGCTCTTCTGGCCGCGCGTCTGCAATATTTGGTACCATCATCGGATGTATTCTGAACACTTTTGATCATCTAGAAACTACAAGCCATGGACAACTCCCACGTCGCCCTTGTCTCGCTATGGCTCAAGACAGACTCGTTCAGCGAGTTCAGATGTGACCGGGATATAACCTTGGGTATGAACTTGGGCTCTCTGCAGAAGATCATTAAGTGCGCCAACAACGATGATAACTGCAAGCTTTCTGCAAGTGAAGATGCCGATACTCTCAATCTTCAATTCCAGGGCAGACGTGAGTTGCCTAGCCCAGCCAGGCTTTTGGTGTGTTGCCCATAACACGGATACATGCTGACGATCGCCACTCTTGGGGTATGGCCCACAGGCGCCGCACGAATCGGAGAATATGAGATGAAGCTCATGGACATTGATAGCGAGCAGCTCGGTATCCCAGAGACAGACTACGATGCCAAGATCCGCATGCCTTCATCTGAGTTCTCCAAGATTATGAGAGATTTAAAGGATTTAGGCGAGAGTGTCAGAATTGAGGCTACTAGCGAAGGAGTCAAATTTACTGCAGAAGGTGAAATTGGTAGCGGTAGCGTTACTATCAAGCCTACAGGTGATTGGGAGGAACCAGAAACGAAATCAAAAAAGAGAAAAGCAACTTCTTCTTCTTCTAATAAAAAAGTTAAAAAGGAAAGAGCTGGTTCTGAACGTGTAAAGAAAGAAGAGAATGGCGATGATAGTGATGAGAACATGGATGACGATGATGAGGAGGTCAAGCCTAAGGTGAAAGATGAACCAGCTTCAGATGATGAGGAGGAAGAGGACGATGATGATGACGAAGATGATGATGAAGACGGAAGTGGCAGTGACGATGATGAAGATAACTCTTCAAAGAAGAAGAAAAAGGGTGCAGCTGCTTCAAAGGCTAAAAAGGGAAAGAAGGCAGCTGACAGCGAAGATACACGAAATGTCTTCATTGACGTCTCGCAAGCTGTCTCGCTCAATTTCTCTATCAAATACCTCAATAATTTCGCAAAGTCGACTCCACTATCCAACGAGGTCATTCTACAAATGAGTAACGACGTTCCTCTTCTTGTGAGTTTGTGTTCCCACTTCAATGGAGAAAGACATATAGCGCGACATCATACTTATGCTTG
The DNA here is from genome assembly GCA_022813105.1 of Cystobasidium onofrii. Classification (NCBI taxonomy): domain Eukaryota; kingdom Fungi; phylum Basidiomycota; class Cystobasidiomycetes; order Cystobasidiales; family Cystobasidiaceae; genus Cystobasidium; species Cystobasidium onofrii. The sequence goes on from JAKLNA010000015.1 coordinate 183,943, forward strand.
ACGTGTTTCATCCAGGTTGCATACGAATGGGAAGGTGGCTCTATCAAGTTCTACCTTGCACCCAAGAGTAAGTTGAAGGCATTATTGTTAGAAAATCTTATGCAAAGACATGATCTGATGCTATCCCTCTACAGTCGCTGAAGATTAGACGATATTGCTGCTCTCGACTTTCATATCCGATAGTTTACTTTCCACTGGTGATCTCCGGATGTTTCAATGCTGTTCTCAAGGCTTGAAAGCAACTTCCTCTGCTCAAGTACTAATCTTCAGCCTTGTCAAGCTCTAGGCTTGCGAGGATGTCCCTAAAATAAGGTCTTAGTTGAGAATTCGAACAGATGTCATTAGTGATTTCTACAGTCACTGTCGTAATTTTTCGTTGTATAATATCGGCAATGCATAAGAGGAATCAATGTTTGCAGACTCTCTCTTTGAAGCTTTGCACAGCGTAACTATTGTGCAAAACAACATCGCATGGAGCGCAGGCCTCTAGGCCCGCAAACCAGACGAAGTAGCCTATGACCAGTCACTTGAGCCAAGGAGGATCATTTATTGCTGATTGTTCGCAAAGAAGTTTGAAAGGGTACATGGGGTGATTGTCTGCTAGTACAACTGTTACCGCCATCAGGCAGGGCAGGGCGTTTCGGAGAGATTAAGCGTTGTTTTACCGAGAATCTCACTAGTCGAGTATATTGGGGGGGGAGTATCGAATTTTAATCCCTCTTTAAAGCTTTTCGTAAAACACCCATTTCTAATCCCGTCATTTTCCCATTTTCATCTCTAAAAACTCTAACAACGAATAATTCCATCATATCACCAACATAAATTTCTCTTTCTGTTGCTCCTGTAAATGCATCTGTTACTAAACCTAGTACTCTTTCTAATGGTAAATTTGCTCTTTCTCCAAATTTTAATGGCTCTTCTCCTGGTGGTGGTAATTGATTCTTGCCGTTTACCTGGAGAGTTTCACCATATTGAAAGGGATGGGAGAGAGCCAGGATCAGTTGCGTTCAATTGAAATGAAAGAGGATGACCGTGCGTCTCGAAACGCTGATTCGGTTTGTTCGCGCTCAGGGAAATGCACTCACCATTGCATCGAGGAATGGCTGTACCAAAGACTGAGCAGCACCAGCTGCACGACACGATTCACGCTCGTAGCTTCCTACTGGATCGAAGGAGTATACAGCACCGGTACCATCACGATCAATACCACCAACTATTTCATCGCATTCATGCAATTTGCAAGCAAAGAGTCAATCACGCGCTTAATGTGAGGCGGCACTGTAGTTCTGACTACCATGAAGTGAGGACTCACGAATAACGTATGTGTAGAATGGGAAGAAACGTTTGCCGTATAGCATTGTTTGGATCATTCTTGCGATTGAGGGGAGTTCCATTTCTTTATGGTGAGTGTGGGAATATGACTAATATGAGACGCATAAACTTTCAGTATAATGACCTTTCCATGGGTATATATGCATGTGTTCTTTTGTCGACACTGCTAAAACGACGACGTGGATAAAACTCACCTCTATCCTCTGTTTCAATCTCTTGATAAATGTCTCTGCATCACCTTGAAATCCTTGTATAGTAACGATAGTAGTACTAGTTAAAGGAAATACTCTAGGAGTATACCTAGATTGGATCGAATAACCTTCAGATTGTCTTGTATCTGATCCTACGATGACGAAGTCGTGTGAGGAAATAGCTAGTACTGTTCCACCGTTATCCTGTTTTTTTTTTCAGTAATAATGTTTATTTGAGAGGAATGATGTGTACGAAGAGCATTGTAGTCCGAGAGAGTACGATGGAGTGAGTTGCCCATTCGGTCGTGTTTCGAGGGTATGCGTAATCGGGTGGACGGGGCAGGTACAAGGTAAGAAGCGCACAGCAGTACGACAGAGTTGACGATATCCAGGTAGGAGACAGGCAGCACAGAACTTATGAGTAATCCATCTCTAGTCTGCAATAAAGGATTGGCTACTTTAAACTCACAGAGTAAGGGTCGAATCGACGCTGTTGCGGCTCTCCAGCAGCAGCGTTGCCGACCAGTACAGCGCCAGACGAAGCAGCAGCGTGCGAAGGATGTATGTGCGCAGCCATGCTTGCAGCCTGTATCACGTCTTGCTGATTGCGTAGTGGGGTCTGCGAAACGAGGCAAGCTTGCTGTGGCCTTCATCCTCCACACAGCGCAGACCGACGCGCAATCCTCGATCATCGTACACTGTATGCCATGACTTAGTTATCCAGTGCAAAGACCTGTAGAAAGGCTTCTATGTCCAGAATACCTCCCTCAGGACTTCGTATTGTAAGAAAACAAATGTTCATTACTGCAGCCATGCAAGTACAGAAGACCACAGGGAACAGATCGATATATACAGCGAAAACAAGACAGGAAGGTCGTAATAAGGGGGCTTTTCTCCTCAGAGCTATATGAAAGTATAGGATAAGAGAAAAAGTGATAGATCCAAATTATGGCTGGGTCTTCATGCTTTTGCGACCTGGCAGAATCGACAATCCTCAAAGTAAAGAGCTATACTTCAGTAGCCAAGTCCTCCCAAATCAAGCCAATCTTTGAGGATAACCAAGCGACGTAATGATAACTTGATGTAGATAGATAAAGGTATTTTCTTACGACACGTCATAAAAGTAAAGGAAGGAGGAGCGACCAGCATGTCGTGAATGATGAAAGAAAAATGTATTGTCCATTACAGATTTTTAGAATGAAAAGGAAATGCCAAAGAGAAAAAGGAAGAGACGGAGTCGAGATAACCTTTGATAGTTGGGGAAAAAAGATATATGAAGAATGAAAGTATTTTATTTTTACTTTTCTTCAGTCTTGATTGATTGACGTAAATGTTGACCTGATTTATCGAAAAGCTAGCGTTCTCTTGCGAGAAAGATATTGTAGTTCTTCACCAAGAAATGCTTTGTATAAGGCAAACCAAACGCTCGCATATGAGAATGAATCTGAATCATTCACTTCTTGTATCACCTTCCAAAATATGTCTTCCCCATGGTCTCGTCATCTACGCCATCAAGCTCCAAACGAGCAAAATCACACTGGCACCACCAATCAAACCCGCAAGACTTAAATCCTTTGATCTCCCAGCACTACCTCTACCTTGACTTTCTTCATAAGATTTATAAGCTTCGGCAGTCCATAATTGTTCAACAGGTAACATGTTAGGTGGTTGATAATAAAGATATAATCTTGGTAAATATGCTCCATCAAATCTGACGAGTCGTAACATGTTACGATTATGATTAATGTCGTATGAAATTGCGAATCCTTGCATTATCCTGTTTTTTGTAATCCATCATCGTTGAATTTGTTGGGTGATTGAGTGTGTGTGTGTATGCACGCGATTGAATTCAAGATAAAGAAGGAAAGAAGGAGAAGAGGGAAGGTCAGCTCGGTGTTTACTTTTTCCAAAGATAAAGAGAATTTGAGGGAAAGTAGCCATTATAAAGAGGGAGAGAAGTGTCGGGAGTGATAGTCAAGATGAGAAACTCACGTAGGCTGATTATAATAAGTAATAACATTCGTTTCCGAAGCACACGGATCTTGCACTTGAATTCTACCATCACCCTCAATAGGAGTCATAGTGATTGAATTATTCGAATTTATAGTATAATTTCCATGTTGCCAGATAACTACAGCTTGTACGCAATGGGGTTCCGTGCCTGTAGGTAGACCCGCATACATTCACATGCACATATATGATTTCCAAATAGGACACACGCAGAACAAGGGTATTGCGAGGGACAGGGGAAGAAGAAGGAAGGAAAGGGAATCGGGATGTCATTAGCTATTTTATTCCTTTCTGATCAGAATGAATGCTCGTCCTGATACTAAGACTCACCATTCGCATTAAATCTATATTGAGCTTCTTCAAAATGACCCAAACCATCGAATGAATAAGCGATTCCAGTATTATTGGGATAGGTAAAAGTGAAGTTTGTAGGTTGAGCGAATCCCTATATGCATTTCAAGGATATAATATAACAGTCAGCCATGTCCATATGCAGCCAGGCATTTCCAATGGAGTGAAAAGGGGGGATTATAATGTGATGTGATGTTGATGAGAAATCTCTAGTCTTGAACACTTCTTCAGCACTTGCTTTCCCTGCACGATATTATCGACCCATCTCTTGAGTTGCTTGTGCTTGGGCGTGGCAGAATGGGCGCACCACAGCGAGCGTGTCGCCCAGCATAGACAGGGCAGAGCGAATGCGTGGAAATAAGAGAGCAATACAGCAGAGCAGCACGTATACCAGTGTATGCTATGCTGCCTCTATGCTTCTTCCTCATCCTTCTCGCCATCACAGCCTGCAGTCTCCCTCCCCGAACTGCAGGGCCTACAGAGAGTGAGTGAGGCGGGCAGAAGAAACAGCGCGTCTGTCTGGCTGGCTGGCTTGGGCGGTTGTGCATCGATGGGGATTGGACGAGATGGAGAGGGATGCACGAGCATAACAGAGGATGGTATTGAAGATAACCCACCGGACCAGTCATCACGTCTCCCGTCCCACTGCTCCACGAGCCATAGAGGGCATCCCGCTGCTGCGCCTGCACAGTCGAAGCAGTCGCGGCGAGGAGGGCTAGGATGGCGAATGAAGTGCTAGACTTGGACGCAGACATACTGCGCCGCCGTGTTGTTGCTGTACTGCTTGTTGATGAAGTGGATGCTCTTGCCATGGTGGATGGATGGTTTGTCGCAGTGTATTGCTGATCCGACTGACTGACTGCAGCCTTTTCCCGCCTGCCTGCCTGCCTGCCTTGATAGATGCTGATAGAGCGAAACACTCCAGCAGTATGTATAGTATGTACTCTGTGCGTGTGCCGTGGTGATGTTCTGCTGCTCTCCTTTCGCCCACCCAGTCGAGTCGATGCGAGTCCAACACTGTCTAGGCAGCTTTCTCTTGTCCTTGCCTTGTCCTCTGCTTGCTTAGCTTGGAGGGTGAGAGTGTGGCATGCAGGCAGCAGGAGAAGAGACAGACTATTCAAGAATAGATACTGTCATTGCATTACAGTACAGTCACATTGCATACATCGCACACACACTGTTCAGTTCACTCTGCCTACTCCAAGCACCTATTAACCGCTGATTGTATTCCAGCCTGTCACTCAAGCGCCGCAATGATCGGGCCACTTTGACGCGTGAGTACTCGCTTGTATCTAATAGCATCAGAATACACCTAGATAACAACAACAACAATCATAATGACACTGCTTCTGTTCATGCATTGACTGGAGAACCATCCTCCCTATGTATCAGTAATCAATACATTATCAGTTTACAACTGCAAGCGCGTCTTCCAGATCTTCCCAGATCCGAGAGATGTGTTTATAGTGCTGGAGTGAATCCAACAACGAGTATCAGCATGTTGTCTCCTTCTTGTTGTGTAGCATAAAACCCACTTTGTGCTCCCTAATAATCCAATCACTCATCTCAACCCTCATCAAAGTACTATATCTCCAAATCAATCTAATCTCTCCCATTAGACACCATTTATAAAATATTCTCCTATTTAATAATCTTTCAATTTCATTTTGATCAGTTTCAATATTCTTAATAATCTTTTTCATCTCTTCTTCTTCTTTTACTTTTCTGTTCTCATTACTATTATTCGTCGATTTAGCAATGTTACTATTTAGAATAGAATAACGAGATTGATTAGATTCAATTCTCTTTTTAATCTTATCTATATTATCAAATTTCAATTTATTATCATATTTATTAATTAAATTAAATAAAGATCTCCATAAATCTCTTTGTAATTTAAAATCCCTCTCTAATCCTTCTATTCTTTCATTATTTATACCTTCATTCAATTCTATAATATTCCCTATTCTTTCACTCATCTTACTAATATCCCTATTAAAAAAGGCCGTTTCTTCTTCTATCTCTCTAGGTCTTCCTGATTCAATTCGTGCTTCTCCTCCAGTTAATCCAGTATTGCTATTCTTATCACTACTTAATCCTCTATAAATTTCACCAAAAGAATCAAAAGCTAATCTAGCCCTCATTAGATCATTTTCATTCTGTTGATTCCTAAAATTAATTCGTTCAATTAAAGAACAAAATCTAGTTAATGTATCAATCAATCCCGGTAATTCTTCCTTTAAAGTCTTTATGATATTTTCAAATGAAGTAGGTATCAAACTCTCTTGTGAATTCGTTAGTTTACCAATTAAAGAAGCTTCATCATTTACTTTATTATCAATATTCAAAATTGATGAATTATTTTTCCTCCATGTTGAATAATCCATATTCTTTTCAAATAAAAATGCTTTAACTGCTTTATCGTGCTTCATTATTGGATGATTCGCTATAAATTCAATATATCGATTTAATCCTCTTCGTCTTCTTTCCAAGAATTGTACATCAGATCCAATATGTACATGTCGAGATGAGACTGTAAGAGAGTGGAAAGGAAAACCGCTTGCATCAGTAAGACCACAAAAGAGATGAGGAGAGGAGAAGATATGGAAGACGGGAGAGAGAAGACGGAAGGAGAGGCTTCTCAAGAGCTTCCAAACCTCGCCATTTTAACACCATCCTCCTGGATATCATTCGTCCTCATTCTATAGAAAGGTATACTCACTTCCCATCCTCTTAGGAGGTAAAGACAATTTTATTCTCCCCTCATATTTCAATTCCAGATAATCATTTAAAGCAATCCAATCCGAATACCTTCTATGAACTTCAATATTATCATTATCGTTATTCTGATTTTGTTGATTAATGAAAATGACTTTATAACAAGTATATCTATTCAAAAAATTTCCTTTTAAAGTTTCTTCTTGAATGACTAATATCCTTTTGAATTCTTGATTTAATTTTAAAGATGATTGAAATGGTGGTAATGATAATAATGCTGCTTCTGATGATGATGATTCCTCTCCTCTTATTGTTGTAATGTTATTCTCATCATCTTCTTCTTCGTTAAAAGAAGGAAATGAGGAATAACCATTCTCAGTCATTCTTGTCGTCCGAGGTGGTGAATACATAGGAGGTTGGGTCGTAGCGGAAGAAGATGCATAATTCGAAGTAGGCGAAGTCCGAAATGGATCATTATTATTACTAGTATTATTGCTAAAGCGCCCTTCAGCCCGATGAGTCGGTGTTTGACCAATATAACTTCCGTGGTTGTTATTGTTATTCCATGGATCACCAGTCGATGATCCTGTTGAAATCTTATGACTTCTGTAAGGCGTACTTGGTGAACTTGGTTGCCTTGTATTACTAGGCCGTCTAGTGAGCGTACTACCAACACTATTTTGTCCTTGTAGCACCGATAAGTCCAGATCTGGAATAGGAAGGTTATTCATTCTTGATGAGATATTTTGTATCGATAAAGCTATACCAAGAGAATATTTTGACATGACGATGTATCATGTGAGAAGATTGTCATGAGCAAGACAGCAAGTATGATGAAACTGTCAGTAAAGGCTGAATTATCAAAGATGCTGCACCGAACCTCCACAACAGGAGACGAGAAAGTTAGATGGCCATCCCAAACTCACCCTCTTTCTGCTGTGCTAAAGCAGCCAATGCTAAAGCGATATAAAATTCCAATTTTGATATTCTTCCATTTCCAATAGTACCAGTATCACGATTACTTTCTATGCTCGTATTGACCCCATATAGTTTAAATGGGGAAGTAGGAGGAGACGTAGTGGTGATACCCGTAATATTGCCACTTCCTGATGCTGTAGTATATGAACTTGCTAGATTGCCTGAAGAACCAGAGACGAGGGTGATAATCTACGAACCCCGTGTTAAGAGTGGCATTGGTACGAAGTGACAGCGAAAGTATCGCATACAAGATAATGATGTGTCGGGTGGTATTGATCAATATCATGTTCAGCTATACAAGATCCAGCTATTACCAACAAGACTAACCTTTTCAGTTTCACCAGCACTTAAAGCAGCACAATTCGATAGTACCTTCTGTAATACAGCCAACGATATAGTATTCCCGTTGTTAGAGGTACTTCCGAATGAAGTAGATGTCGATGATGCTGATGATGACGATGCTGCATTCCAAGCCTGTAGGTATATACTAGGAATAGTATCTTCATCTAAGATTCCAGCTAATTGTACATTCGACGATGACGAAGATGTAGAAGGGACAGGTGGGATGTAATAGCTGCTACTCCATGGATCGGTAGTCGAGGTAGTATTCATGCCATTCCCAGTACTCGAGTATGAGGCGAAACCACCTCCGCCGCTACCGGACGCCAGGGGATCATCCGTCGTATCCTGGAACGAAGCGAAGGGATTGTGATGCCCTAGCACCCGAGGAGTGTCGAATGAGGTGCTCATTGAGTTGCTGGAGGATGTTCAGTCAAATGAAACGCAGGTGTACAGATGTCAAGTTGGATGGACAGTCGACGGCCCGATCGAGACGACTGATCCGAGAAGCGGACTCTCACTTGAAGCTCTTCTTTCTTATTCGCAAACCACATAGTTTGTGTGTGTGCGACAATGCAAGTCGCTCGCTCATCATCAAGAAGGGCATTGCTGCCTCTCTCGTGTCCGCGATGTCTAGGCTCCTCAAGATCATTATACACACATTTCAATCAAGCACCACAATCATCATCAACATCATTAGCTGAATCCACCTCAAACACTAGTCTACACGAAAGAACGATTAGCAGAAGGTCTATCAATACAATATCACCGGAAGAAGTATCACATTTCTCATCGTTATCGCAAACATGGTGGAATGAAAGAGGAGATTTTAATGTTTTACAAAGAATGAATAAAGTACGAGTTGAATTCTTAAAAGAACGTTTAAAATTAGTTAAACGTAATCAAGATGATGGTTCTATTACATTACAAGATTTAAAAGATATTGATGGACCTTTTCCTTTGAGAGGTATGAGAGTACTTGATGTTGGGTGTGGTGGAGGACTATTTACGGAGGTGGGTAATTGAAAGAAGTGACAACTAATTCAGATAAAAGTAAAACTGACGTGACCTTCTATTGTGATGATAGAGACTGGCCAGACTAGGCGCAGACACACTAGCGATAGATGCTTCAGAAGAAAATGTCAAGACCGCAATCATGCACGCATCCCAAGATCCACATCTGAAATCATTACTTGAAAATGGACAGCTGGAATACCGACATGCAGCTGTTGAAGATCTCAATGCTTCTTCTGCTGCTTCCGAAGTCGGCGCTCCAGCTGTGAACAAAGAGGAATTCGACATCGTCTTTGCTATGGAGGTAGTGGAACACGTCGCTGATCCACAAGGTTTCCTCAGATGTCTGGCTGACATTGTAAAGGTGCATATATCGTCGACTTTTATGCTAGTCTTTGCAATGATGACTGAGTGTCTGCGTTCCGTTATCGTCTAGCCTGGTGGCCACCTCATCCTATCCACCATCTCACGCACTCCTCTAGCACGTCTAGTAGCTATATCACTTGCAGAATCACCTTTAATCCGATTAGCTCCAGCTGGATCACACCACTATGAGAAATTTATTCGACCAGATGAAATTATCAATTTCTTTACTGAAGAATTAAATTGGCCTGGTCCTATAAATCCTTTTTCCACTGCTACTCAAGCGGAGTCGGCGCGCCAATTAGGTAATCATTTAGGTAAAGAACAAAAATCATTGAGGTATAACATGGAAGTTAGAGGTACTACTTACTTGCCTTGGTTAGGAGAATGGAAATTATTCGCTCCTGATGATGGAAAAGGAATGGTTCAAAGTCTCGCGAAAAGTTGTAACTACTTTTTTGGTGCAAGGAAGCCTTTGTAGTGTTATTTTATCCTGAATCTCCTATATATGCATTCTTAATAGTCGTTGTAGTCTGTCTCAGTCATTGCAGTAATACCTTCTCAATTACTTACTGCCTTACACCGCTCTTCGTCTGAAGTGTCCGATCACTCGTCGGTTATCCAGCTTGAACTCCCGCTGGAAGCCTTGCACTCCGTCCATTCATTGTGCAGCGATCCCTGTTATCACCATCTGACGTACAGACTGCTATTGTGCTGGTGACCCCATCTCAAGCCACGAACGTGCGACTACCGCTCGGACTGCAAGTCTCGTCTGACGCACCCACAGGCGCGCAACGCAATCAAGTGAAGTGTGTGGAGCTTCAAAGCCAGAGATAGGGCACGGGATAACGCACGATGGCTGCTCCTCTAGTCAGTCCTTCTATCTCTACAGATGCTCTCGCTGAATGGACGCTGATGAGGTCATGCTGCTTGACGAACAGTACTCCACAGAGTCAGGCAGGCTGTGAGTCGCAAGCTATCAGTGGAGATGGCCTTCGCATGACACCCAGAATATCGTCGCTGACTATAGAGCTTAATAAACTCGCCATATGACACAGCTATCATGCAGGACAAATTCTTGTGCGTCTGCAAACACCGTCAACATGGGGTTATTCAGAAGCTGACTTTCATGTCATACAGATATCATGTGTCGGCCTGCCAGCTCGAGGCAAGACACATATCGCTCGTTCGATGCTTCGCTACCTCATGTGGCTAGGTGTGAAAGCTGAAGGTGGGTTGCACGCCTCAGTTCCCTTCTTCATGAACTCTTATTGAATAACCTTGCCGTCTACACGCAGTCTTCTCCCTCGGCGACTACCGCCGCAAAAGACTAGGCAACCCAGCCAATCTACCTAAAGACTATTTCTCTCCAGACTCACGGTCTCCAGAATCCGAGAAACTGCGATTACAGATGAAGACTGAAATGATGGATATCGTTATGAAGTATTTCCGAGATGGAGGTCAAGTTGCCATATATGATGCGAACAATACAACAATAGCAGAACGACAATTCCTACGTGATGTATGCGGAAAAGAAGGAATTAATATAATGTTCATCGAAACTATCTGTACCGATGCGATAGTTGAAAAGAACATAAGAGCAGTCAAACTTGCTTCTCCTGATTATAAAGGATGGAATCCAGAAGATGCTCTCAAGGATTACTGGACTCGTATACGAAATCAAGAAAAATTCTATCAACCAATAGAGAACCCTTCTTTCCCCTATGTAAAAGTTATCGATATTGGAGAACGTATTATCGTCAATAATATCCAAGGCTATTTACAGAGTCGTATCGTATTCTTCCTTATGAATATTCATAATCGATACAGGAAGATTTACATGGCTAGAAGTGGAGCAAGTTATGCTGAACATAGCTACAAAGCCGATGCTGGACTTTCAGAAGTTGGAGAAGCATATTCGTATGCCTTGAGAGATTTCCTTCTTAATAAAAGACAGCAAGATAGGCTCGACCCAGTAGAACGAGCAAGGCAGCGCAAACTCGTAGTCTGGACATCAGCACGGAGGAGATGCGCAGGTACAGCTAAGCCATTCCTCGAATTCGGATATAAAGTCATTGAAAGAGGACAAATGGCGGAAATCAACCCTGGTATTGTCGATGGATTATCGAGAAAGGAAATCAAGCAGCTATACCCTGATGAATATGAAAGAAGCATAAAGGAGCCATACGCGCATCGTTTCCCAAGAGCGGAGAGCTACCATGACTTGTCGGTCAGGCTTGAGCCGACAATCTTCGAACTTGAGCGGGACAGATCAGATCTGCTTATAATAGGTAAGTCTCTAGTCTGCGGGCAAAACAGCGTGAGAAGCACTGACGACCTCGTACGTTTACAGGCCACGGAAGTGTACTTCGCTGTTTGTTCGCATACCTCAAAGGCTTAGCGCCAGTAGACATACCGAAGGTGATGATTGAAAGAGGTGACCTGATTGAGATAGCCCCTGTACGTGCACCATCTAGTGCGAATCTACAAGCAGCGCTCATGCTGACTACTCGCTCCTCTGCAGACATCGTACGGCGTTATCAGCAAGACATACACCTTCTGGCGCCCTCCAGCAGGTCATGAAGATGTACAAACTGAGCCTGGTACTATTCCGGGCACCTATGGTAGTCCAGCCAATCCACCCGCAGGATTCGGTAATCTCCTCACATCCCCACCGGGCTTTGCAGCAAAATATGGTCCGGATTATGCAAATGAGGGACGAACACCTACTGCAGGAAGAGATTGGCTTACACTTACAGAAGCTACGCCCCGCATGCAGAATCTAAGCTTGGAAGAGATTCAGACTGCTTCGCTCAAAAGCCCACGATGGGGTAATGCACCACATTTGCCCGATGAAAGTGCAAGAGAAGACGCATATGAGGATAAAGAAGGCGAAAGTGGGAACACCTGCGAATGGACGAAAGCTAAATCACCTACGTTGCTGGCTGTGCAAGAGCTGGCGCCGAGGAAGTACGCCGACGACAGCACTGTTAGGCAGTAAAGGCTCCATTCGAAAGAGACAAGTTAATACTGGAATAAACCGTAGAGACTCTCTTTCCCGAAGTTCATGGTTACCTCAATCGAAACTTTGCTTGCTAATGCCGTTTTTGATTGCAAGCGATATGTAGCATACCAATGGATGAAATGTGTCTGCTTTCCGAGATCGCCTTCCGGAGTGTAAGGCGAGAGCGTGTCCCTCTTGCGGCGAGATTGAAGTGCAAGTCGCGTAGAGAGTCAGACTAATTTTGGGAAGTACTGCCGAGGAGGCAGGTGCCTCGCGTTCAGACATCATAACGAAGCGATGGGAATATCAGCCCAGAAGCAAGACGAACAAATAAATGAGGGCAAATGCTACGAGGTCATACTTTATGTCAAAGCCTTTGCATAGCAAATAGATAGTATGCTCAAACAGATTACTTTAGTGATGCAGGCTTGACTGACTGTGCGAAATCGGCGACATCAAACGAAAAGACGGGGTACCGTACGTAAAGAGTTCAGTATGTAAGAAATTGGTTGGAGAACAGTCTGCTTGGGTTGCTTGAATATCTTAAGAGCTTCGAGTAAAATCATACAACAGCGCTGATCAACATGCGGTGTTGCTGGAGGCACGCGAGTCCAGCGGTAGCAACGAGAAACTGGCGTAAGGATAAGAATCACTGTTGGCGGCTCAAGCGTTGAGCTGACAACCTTCAATAACGACCTGCTTCAACTGCATCTCCGGCTCTGGCGTTGTAGACCAATTAAGCTGTCCAGCCCAGCCACCATCTGCAATAGAGGCTATGTTTAGAAACTCGATGCTAGGAAGTTGAGGATTTGTCATAACTTACCTGCTGCCCAGGGGCCCCATCTGAATGGTAATGCCTGTTCGGGCCACGCTTCACCTTCCACTCTCTTTACAATTAAAAGCTTCTTCCCATCGGCAGACCAGCTGAGGGAGTCTGTATCCCAGTGTAGTGTCCAGTTATGCAAGCCCGAGTAAGGCTTGACTTCATGATCTTCGAATACCCAGCTGGCCCTCTCAAGCGATGTATTCGCCAACGTCCAACTTACATCTTGGTTCTTCACTAGCCGTTTACCATTGTGCCAAATGGGTACTTGCCAAGTATCTTCAATGAGTTCTAGATCAATCTCATCTGTACCGGCTTGTCCGAAAATTGCACAATTGATAATGCCACCGGCTTGCGCTGTCTTTATGCTAGCTGACAATGAGACGGGTGCAGTCCATCTACGCAAACGCGCCGAGAGTATGTCAGCTTCAGATTAATGATCTGCAGGCAGTTTTCTTGATTGCTAGCTCACTTGGCTTGGCTTTCGAATACTATGTTAGAGCTCTGTTGTGTGAGTTTCATGACTAGGCCGTCTGGTCCGAATGATACCTGATCTTCCGTGCCAGACTTGTAATTCCATTTTTCGCCATCGAAGGTAGCCTGATGATGTCCAAGTGCCTGATCAGCCTAGGGGACTATGTCCCGAGATTGTTCAACGGAAACCCACAAAGTTATCGGTCGTTCGTTTCCAAGTATAGCCGACAGGACATCCGGCTGCGGACGAGTTGGAAGGTGCTAGGCCTTTTGAGGCTGAAGAAGAAGGATGTTGTGGTGGTGGAGACGAAGTCTAACGCAATTCCACGAGTCTCAGCCCCAAGCTCGATGTTTCGCTAATGCTATCAACCTTGACAAGCGCACTCACTGAAGTAGGCGCAGCCGGTACAAGTATCGTAGACGTGACATCGATGTAAGAGGTGGAGGCTGCTGCTCCTATTGTTATTGTCGGCAAACAGTTCACATCTCCAGGAATACAAGCGGAGTTGCTGACGGGTGCTTTCTGCTCGCCCACACTTGCAGTAGAGTTTGGACTTCCAGAATTATCAACCTTAACAACCCTTTTGCGGCAGAAGCCTGCGCCTGCGCCTGCTTCAGCCGCATTTTGCCGTCTTCTTACACCTAATGCCTCTGCATGCTCGGTGTCGGCGACAGTGGGCGGAATGCCGACTCGACGAGGGACTTGCTGTCTGATAGCGCGTGCTGATGCAGCTTGAAGCACACAAGCGCTGATAAGTAGATGATGTAGTCTAACCATTGGTTAAGATATTGATGCGATGGGTTGAAAATACGAGGTCAAGATGAAGATAAGTTAAAGGATGAAAAAGGTAGAAGGAAGAGGTCAGCGGCAGCCTATGCGAAGCTTCGACATTCTTTGCTCTCTCGACGCCGCTTTGGAGTATTCTGTCTTTCTGTCTGTCAGGATGGCCTTGCAGCACAACAGCTTCGACCCTGAGGCGCTTTGGACCATCATGATACGCCACACTCGATGACAAAAGCAGTTCCGCAATAGCTGAAGCATCATATTGTGACTGATGCCAGGACTGTGCATGGTGTGGTCGCTCAAAAGCTCGAGACGTGACTGCGCTTTTATGGCCAGTGTCGACATCTTTGACATCTCATTGCTCAAGGCCAAATGAAGCTGAATGGCGTAGGCTGTCGGTCATCCATCATTCGAGACTGCCGCTCTGGCAGCTGCAGGTCTTCATAGTGTTGTGTTGCAGTAAGTGTGGATTGTATGACCAGCGTCTTTGTCATTCGTGTTGATGCAAAGGAGACCTAATAAGTCATGTTGGGCCAACAAAGCATGAGATAATCGGAATCGAGCATCGTCAACATTACTTCCAAACAACTTGTAAAGCAAGACATCGGATGCAGACAGCTCTCAGACGATTGACAAGCGTAGCTGCACACCTACAGAGGAGAGTACTGTCGACTTCGACCATGAACCTGGACGCAACTCCACAGCAGGCCAAGCCGCTGAACGAGATCAAATCGCATCAACAATACGTCGCTCCTCCTCTGGACTTCGCTACATTGAAGAAGTCACCACTGGAGCAATTTAGCCAATGGTTTGACGAAGCTCAAGCGCATGGCGTGCCCGAACCTGAAGCCTTCTCGGTGGCGACCGTCGATGCGGCAACATGTACGCCCAGCGTCAGAACCGTTCTCCTCAAGCAAGTGGACGAGCGAGGCTTCTGTTTCTTCACAAACTACCAAAGCCGCAAAGGCAAAGAATTGGGATTGTCACCGGACCTAGATACGCCGAAAGGTAACAAAGCAGCTGGATCTTGGTACTGGCGTGACATGCATCGAGCTGTCAGAATCGTTGGCCAAGTCGAGCGAATATCACCCGAGGAGAACCTAAAGTACTTTCACTCTAGACCCGTTGGATCTCAGATCGGTGCACATGCAAGTCCGCAAAGTCAGGTCGTTCTTAATCGTGGTTTCCTGGAAGAAAGAGTTCAGAAGTTCGAGGATGAGTTCGGCATCGAGCACGGAAGTTCTGTACGAAAAGCTGACGATCCGAAAGATCAAGGCAAGTCTGTGCCAGTCCCAAAGTACTGGGGAGGCGTCCGGATAGTCCCCCAGGAGGTAGAATTCTGGGTTGGAAGGCCGAATCGGTAGGTCCCGAGGGTCCTGCCTCATGAATGTGGAATCTACTGACTTTAAGGGTTTAGTCTACACGACCGTGCAAGATACACACGAGTGTCAGAAGCCGACGAATGGAAGGTTGAGCGTCTTGCTCCGTGAAGGTGTGGATGAGGTCATCTACCAGAAGGGAAATGTAAACACAAGGTATACCTAGCGTCAACGTGTAGATTAGAAGGAACGGCGGTAAAAGGCATCTCTGGTCAAGGAAATTGACGGTTCTATGTTGTTTTCCATGGTCATATTCGCTACTGTTGGCGAAGATGTACTTCCGGCTGCTTCTAACTTTTCCACTTCGCGTTGTGCTACTATGTCGGTTGACTCCACCCAATTGCACCTCATACCAAAGATTCGGTATACAAACGCATGAGCTTTGCTCACGATGAGATACTGGAAAGATGAATGACAGAGTATACAGCAGCCGCGAACAGAACGCGAGCCGTCTCTCAATTACGTGCAACCGCGCCCAGCTACAGTCTCACGACTCGTCAAACTCCATCATCTCAAACCCTACAAGCAGCAGCAGCAGCAGCTCAAGCTCGAGCAATCTCAGCAACCTCAGTCTGAGTGATATCGAAGAAGCAGACCAACTGCCAGCTAGCGCATCCACTGTCCGAGCTGCTAATGTATCGGAAGACGCGACAGGCAATCGACCCAGCAGCAGCCGACCTCCTGCAAGAACTGCCTACTCAGGCCTGTCGACAGTTGGCATAGGGTTCCGTGGCTTCCAGAACACTATCCTCAGTCCTGCTCAGCGCATAGCAAAGGACAGCCTTCCGAGTCCTCCGGCTACGAACAGGGAGGGAGAGTCTGAACAAGGCAGCATAGGAAGTGCTCGCGGACAGACTAGTGCAAGAAGAGAGCACGGCAACAGCAATACACGCTCAACCACTGCTACTCAAAGTCATATGCCAAGCGACAAGAGGCTTACAGATGCCTATGCTACAATACGAAGATCACCGGTGAATGCGACTCTTGCCGACCAGCAGGCTTATCCTAATCTCGTGACTGCAGAGCATGATACACATCATGCACAGAACACATATCAGTTCAATGCATCTTCTTCAGCCGGCAGGTCTCCATTAACATACTCTCGGTCTTCATCATCTTCTGCAAATACGCGGTCTCGTTCTGTTAGCCCCCTAGCAACTCTTGTTGATCTACCCAGTACATCGAACCTTCACCGAAGCTCTCCTCGAGAGCCCTCAAATACTGGCTCAAACAAGGTCAAGGATACAAGAAGCTCTGAGTTTCGAGAAGATCTGTCTCACAACGCCAGCCAGCTTAGTCGGACAAGCAGCACCAGTTCGCACACCTCACAAGTGATCTCTTCCATGGCAGACCTAAAAGGAAAGGGTCGGGAGATAGCACCTACTAGTGTTGAGCGAAAGCCCAGCATCTCGGCGAGCAAGATTCGAGAGGCGAGCAAAGCATCTCGTGCTAGAGTACGTCACGTCAGCGACTTGATCTGGTGCGAAGCAATAGCTGACATGCGTCCATAGCTTTATAGTACGTCCGAACCAGCTAGTGAGGCTCCTTCACCTCCGGCCCAGAACAATCCTGGACAGCCTAGATACAGTGTCTCTCCTCAGTCCTCACGAACTAGTTTATCCCGTCCGACGAGTGCCAGCCCGC
The DNA here is from genome assembly GCA_022813105.1 of Cystobasidium onofrii. Taxonomy (NCBI): domain Eukaryota; kingdom Fungi; phylum Basidiomycota; class Cystobasidiomycetes; order Cystobasidiales; family Cystobasidiaceae; genus Cystobasidium; species Cystobasidium onofrii. Next base: position 201,347 of record JAKLNA010000015.1, read on the forward strand.
AACAAAGTACACAAACACTCGAAACAGCAGCACGACTCAGTCCTATAGACGGACGTCTCCCGATTCATGACTCCTCACCTAGCTCGTCCACGTCGCGTAATAGCATCCCTGGCTCAGACGCATTCGTAACAAGCAAGAGAAACAGCATGATCAGCCTCGCATCCCGCGCCGGCGAGGATATACACAGCTTACCTCATAGCACAGGTACTATGAATGGTCTGTCAAAGCTCGCAAGCAAGGAAGTCGGGGACCGCTCGCTCGAAGAAGGCGAAATACTCGAAGAAACCCCGCCGGTCGGCATCGAACGTGTATACTCCCATGAGACACGGCGTCAAAGCAATAGCCAGATACGCACAATTGACCAAGAGCGCAGAGACGAAGTACCTCGGCACTCTAGACACAAAGATGTTGACGATAGCTTTCAATACGCTGCCAGATTGTCCCGCCCTACAGGCTATACTTCGTTGCCGGCAACGGAGGACCTCACTGCTAGATCAACAACGCCCTCACCATTGCACGGCGTTGGAAAGTTACTTGTCAGTCCTACTGAGGACAACGAGGACAGACGCTCCTCCTACAGCCATCGTAACACACCTCACCGCACTTCTGCGGCACGATCAGATAGTAGCAGACCTTCGACAGCAGGTTCGTCCACCACTAGAGAGCAGCGAGAGTCGCGATATAGCACAAATGGCAAGACTGGCGAGCATGAAGACGACACCTCACGGACTCCGCGTCGTACGCCTTTTCACCGCAGGTACGAGTCAGAGGCTCGCTTTCGTAGCAATCACTCGTCGCGAGTCGATCCTGCATTGGACATAACGTCTGATAGACAAGATCCGAGGTTCGCTGCCGAAGGCCGACCGCATAGCTCTCTTCTTAGGCATTCAGTTGAGCCTTCTGATGATTCCCGCTCCCGCGGGTCAACCGATGGCAGGAGAAAGGTGTACAGCTCGCAAGATGACGGATATACACATGATACACATGACCTGCGGCGATCACATAGTGTTATATCTAATGCGCACCGAGGGAGTGGACAGTCTGCTTATTCCACCCGCTCGAACCGTACAAGTTATCTACAAGCCGAGTCTTCCGTAGATCAAGGCAGACATAGCTCTGAGCGGCACTATAGTCGAGCTCCCCCCAGTCAGGACCGCCAACACAGCTACTCTGAAACCGGGCGTACTACACCACGCCTACGCGAGAGGCCCGCTTCACGCGTTGGACAATCCTCGTCTGCAGTTTCTGGCAGTCATAGCGTTCGCAATATCAGTGATCAGCTAGGGCGTTCGAATGATCTTTCAAGCGACCAAAGGGCGAGGAGAAGAACCTTGAGTGACGGACTTGACCGGTCATTGAGTAGACCAGCAAGCCAGGCTGACGGTGAGGTCGATGTCCAATGCAGCGCATCCCGTACTTTTTATACTGACATTTTGCTTCCTTATACGGCGCTAGTCTTCGTTGATACATCTCGAGGGGCCCCAGATAGTAAACAGCAGTTCAGCACTTTACCTTCGTCCGCTTCACGGTCTCGTGTAAGCCTTCGCAACCTCGAGGTCGCTTCTCCAGATTGGTGGCGGGAGGTATCGGAGATCCGCGACAAGGCAAATAACGCATCAGCCGACCGGCCTCTATCGAGGGCGAGTAACCATAGGTCCCTAGCCTCCCTGACTAGTCCGGAGAGCAGCGCTGCGCGCTCAGAACGCAATCGCACGCCAGCTGGTAGATTGGCTTCCATGGCTTCAAGCATGTCTCCTAAGGGATATACAGGTCGCACGGACTCTAGACGATCTACAGCCCGTGATGGTCAAGACCATGCCGACCGACCATACACACCGTACAAGGCCAGCCCGTCGCGGCCAGCGTCGCGGAGCACCTACCATCATCACCAATATCCATCAGCTACAGATCAAGCATGGGTTACACGGGAGGTAGGGGAAGAGAGCCACTATGGTCTACTTCGTGAGGCAAGTAACCTGCAACTCGGCAGTGCCCACTGATACGGTGAAGCTTGACTAACGTTGTGGCCGAAATCTATCTTAGGCTCTTCACTCTGTCCGGGAACTACAATGGCAGCATTCCGGGCTCGATGAGCAGTACTTACTCGAATTCGAGCGCATTGCTGGCTTACTGGTCGATACTGCAATCCGTCAGAATAGCCTCACAGCGAGTCTCTGGAAAGATGCAGCGAACGTCCGAGTCGAAAGCGAGCTTGCATCTGATTCCGAAACGAACACTCATGCAGCAAAGAATCGCTATGACAAGTTCGTGTCGCGCTTTGAAAGGTTGTCAGCAACGACACGTCGCTTATCTGAAGAGCAAGTGCGAAGTTTGACCGAGCTTTTCCTTCTGCTGGGAAAACAGCAGAAGTCTCCTCGCAGCATCTCAACTGGTCATGAAATTCCGCTGTTGAATAGTGAGAAGCAAGTAGCTAGCTCGCCAATCCGCCGTAGCGCTACTTTGCCTTCGAGTTCTCGCGGACAGTACCATCGCCCAGACGAGACAGGTACCATACGAACGCCAGCGAATGCGCGACGCCCTCCCTATGTGAATACGCTGGAACGCATTGACTCGATGGTAGATGACGATCCGCCCTCCGATAAACGACCAGCACGCTCGACTCGGGCGGAGAGTAGCGTACCCTCACCGCGGGCTCTTCAGCGCGCTAAGAGCACTGTGAGTTTGGGTTTCTTTCCGGTATTACTGAAGCGGACCCTTGAATGTTAAGAGCTAACTGTATCTCTATGGTGAAAGTCGACATCGCAAGTTTCGCAGAACACAGTCAAAGGTTATGTGACTTCGTCTCCTACGAAAGATGCAGGTGGCTACTTCCCCGTGCTTCCCAATGGCCTGGAGGCAGCGAAACGGTCTTCCAGCAGAGCATCGCAGCGTTCTCATGATTCGCCATCTGCAAGCCAGATATCAGTCTCAGAAAGTCAAGATTTTGCTACCGCCAACGGCGACACCTCTGCGGTGAGCCGTCTCGAATCGCAGTTGGCAGGAACATCGGGGTCAGCTGCTTCCCAGCGATGGCGACGACCTTTCAGTTCACGACGACAACTTCCCGACGCCCATGTGGATGAGCTGCCGGACAGTCCGGCAGCGGTTGCACATCCAGGCAACCGATCATCTGAGCTGGCAAGAACGTTGAGCAGAATGTCGTCTCGAGTACTTCGGCAGTAATACTGGAGCACGAACGAGCGACCGACAGAGACGCGACTGTGCCAGAGAGCACGTAGAAAAGTGTATGTGGCTAGATACAGGTAGACTGAAATCATTAAAACAAACAATGTAGCTTACTCAACACGGGTTGCTGTTTGACCTTAAATTTACTCGCAACGTCCTCAACAATGGCTGCAGTTATGACGATTTGCATTTCCTGGAGGGACAGTGGCGGCGTTGCCTCTGAAGTGGGCGTGCCACCCCATGTATGCGTTGAAGCGACCGCAGTTGGGGCTACAGGGCTTCGGAAGTTCGCTAGACCGGAGTGGACTAGCGCAAAGGCAATGTCATCTTCACGCAGATCCGTAGCATGCGCAATCTCCGCCAACGAGAACTGCATCTCGAAGTCCCGCGATTGCTCTCCCTCCGCTGTGCTTGATGGTTCTTCAGTAGCCGACTTTCCAAGACCATTGCCCGACTCGGCTGCTTGCGAAGCAGGTGCAGTCGCTGTGTCATTCGAAACTTTCGTTGACAAACGTGCGGCTTGGATTGGTTCTGGGCTTGTTGACACCAAGCCAGCTTTACCTTGGTCACTTAGAGGAACCGCGAGAGATTCTATGGATTCTGGCTTGATCTCCCCTTGGAAGCCCCGAACTTTTTTCCGGTTTTGGGGCCTTGCGACTGCTATCGGTTGTGCAGCGAGCGCCAGACGAGGGTCGTTGCGAGTGTAGAAGATGAGTCGAAAGTATCGCACCAGAACGGACGTCCAGAATTGAAGGTAGCCGCGGAGACCTAAATCTGATAAGGGCCTCTCGGGCGTTCCGGCCCTTCGACTATATAGCGAGCGTGATGACAGCTCGTAACCTAACCGGAATACAATATTCAACGAAAATCTCCTACGAATGTCAAATCTGCATGACTCACTGAATTCTATCATAAGTGTACCATAACCGCGTTTCTGGTATGGTGGAAAGGTTACAATGCAGGCAAGATTATAATCATTGTACGATATTTTCTCCTTGCTGAAGAAGCCGAACACATGATCAAAGGAGGGTCGTGCTTCCGTGAGTACGTAGAAGAGGAAGCCTGAGGTCTCGAAGAAGACATATTTGTGATCGATGAACAGCTTGCCAAATAGGCACAAGTTTTGGCAATAAAGCTTCATAAGTGGAGCATCGGTAGCGTAAGTCATCACCGGTAGAACCGTCATAGCAGATGCGCCTACCTTTTGAGCTTCACCGTCGACCTCCCAGATTGTATGTGCACCTTTTTGATAGACCTTCCGGCCTGGCGGGTGTCTGATCTTGCAGGATCTCTAAGTGCGGGGGACAAAGCGACCTGTCAGCTGAGGGTCCAGGCAAGACACGAACCGGAAAGAGCCATACAGAATGTATCGCATAACTTGCTGGATGAACCATGTACTTGAAGCATGCCTCGCACACATACAGTTTTATTGGGCTTTGAATAGCTTTGTCTCGTTTAGACTTGTGTGTAATAGCAGGTACCGAGGCGTCATCCGAGGACTTCAAAGCCGGCGAGCGAAGTCTACTGTTCGACTGCGAAGCTTTTGCAACTTTGCGCAATGCACTGGGCCTAACGGTACTTGGTCCTGCCGCCGAGCTAGCACGCAAAGCTGTGCTCGGTATCTGAGATGAGCTGGGGCTTGCTGGCCTTGAAGGTACGGAAACCTCTGGTAACCTCTGCATGCTGTCATCCACATCCGTAGAGTCGGTCATATCGCCATCTTCGTTGTCCATGTGTGTGTCTTCTGAAAATCCACCATTCAGTCGCAAAGGTGCACTGCTGGGAGGATCAGGGAGGACGAGACCATCAAGGACATAGGGTGAGTAATACCATGCTTTAATCCTATGAGCGTAGGTACCACATATCAGCCTGCCTGCTACGATAGCCTCCCGACATTTGCAAATCCTTACTCGTAGTGTCCAAAGATCACATGGCTGATGTTCTTCTCTGGCGCCTCCATGGCGATGGGTGACAACGGCATACAGGCAGCTCCGCTGATGTGTCTTCCGGAAGGCTATGTTGCCTTCGCACTGCGAAGCTTGTCGGGGCAGCTGCCAGTATCGACCCTGACCTTCTCCGATCACGCTGGTGCATCAAGGAATATCAGCATTGTGTTCTCAGGCGACGCGACAGTATCTTTTCAGTATACCTAGCATGTTAGATGGTCCTCAGGCAATGCAGTGACTGTTTACAGGCTACGAGGCGTGCAGCCTTTCGGGGCAAAGCAAAGCAGCGCGCACACAACTCTCTGCTCTCCGGCTAGTGAACCCACTCCTATAGGCCTCCTATACGAGACTGCCCGGAATTGGATTTTGTCAACGATTGGAGTTTACCCTAGCAGTGCATCACTCAGCTGTGCGATGAATATCGCGCCTCTCACGATATACAGCCCATCTATTGCCTGCCTAACTGCGTATCAAAAGTTCGTCACGTGCGTGCGCAAAACGACAGCTGTGAACCGAATGAAAGCGAGAAAAGAAAGTTTGCGGTGAGGATTACAACATCAAGACCATGTTTACTGACGCGTGTATGTATAAACGAGTCCAGATGCTATTGCCTATACCATGTTACCCAATTGCTATGCGTGTATGCTTGAAGAGTGAACTACTTGAAAATGCCTAATGTAAACGAATATCCCAAAATTGAAAAGGTGAGGAAAAAGAAAAATAGTTGTTGAAGAGATGTAAGGGCTATACTTAAACAGACCAGCGGCGATAGCGACGTTGACTCTATCTTTTCGCTCTTGCTGTACACGATCCGGGTCATGAGACAGGACGCCGCGACGGGTCCCCCAGCCCGGTCTGCTTGATTGCTAGTGGCCGGAGTATGGCCACTGCTAAAGGTTCAGCAAACCACACACAGGTTCGCAGGCGTGTATCGCGAACCAGAGGATGACGACCATTGATCAAGTTTTGGCAGTATGTCGTCCTGCTTATGGACTGGGAAGTCAAGAAATGGACGTAGATCGCAGATGAGGTGAAGTTTGTTGTGCTGTCGTCAGAGTAGGATCTTTCCAGAAAAGTTCGAGGAGTTGTTGCCCAACTTCTGGCTCAATCTCGGTGCCGTCTCGGCTGATTTTGACCTCCCGATTGCCATTGAAAGAGTTTCGAAGGTGTCTTGTGCGATAAAAGGGCAGCTTTTGTCTGTTTGACCAGTAAAAAATCAATCAATCGGATTGTTTATGGTGAACAGTCAAGATTGCGAGCTTACACCCTGATCCATTCTATCTTAAACGGTTTGCTGCTTCCTTGCTCCATAGCCTCTTGGAGAGAATGCTCCGCACAACTCACGTTGGCGCCTGACATGTCTTCTGTTCCCAAGAGTTCTAGCCGTGCGTTCCGCTCTTGCGGCGAAAGAATCGTGTCTTTTCTGAATACCCCGTGGTCGTTCAGGCCGGGGCGGCTCGAAGCACCTGCTGCAAGTTGATCATCCGCCGGTTTTCCGGCTTGTGTTGCTCCGGCAGTAGGCAGAGGTTGTTGATCCAGAGGAATACTTTGTCCGCTGATGTCCATTTTGACCAAACTAGCAAGCATTGACGGGTCAAGCGAACTAGCGTTTCGTGCCGCAGGGTTCTCCCTCTCCCAGCTCACTGGTGAAGGAGCTGTATTATGTTGGAACTGTTTGACATTCAGATAATCAACCTCCGGATCAGCCACTTTTTGTCGAGGAGGGCTCGCTGGCGTAGTCGTATTCGATATGGGCTGAGGCGAGTTGGAAACAACTCCAGATGGGCTGAGAACCGAAGGCACCACCGGAACGTTCAGGTTCGAGGAAGGGCCAGCCTCCTCGCCTGGTTCTTCTTCGGGAGTTTCGAGGATAGACGGTTCCGGCTTTCGCGCCGCTGACGTAGAAGATTTGCCATTCGAAGGGCTGAAGACGGCACCATCTCCACCGAATCTGGGTGTGCCACTGTCTTCTTGTATCGCTCCGGCCATTTTAGCGTATCCAAAGAATTCTGCAAGTCCAGCGAGTAGCAATGTGAGTATGGGCCAAGATAGCATGTTGTAAGGGAAAGGGCCACTAACCTCCAGATTTATTAGCTCCAAATATGAGGAATACACTCTGGGCTGTCCTGAAAGCTTGGTCAAGCACAGGCTCGTTATGGCTCTGCGTTGCCCACAAGCCTCTTTCGACGGAGAGATGCAAGTCATCTTCTGCATGAGACTAGTGAACAGCGAAGTAAGCTTTCCAAGCACACTCTTCGATCCTGCAGACTATAGACGTACCTTGAGAATGAAGTAGCGTTTCGGGAAATGACGATGCAGGAAACTTGAGGTAGTTGAGCTCGTACTGGCTGAATGACTGGTCGAGACAGACGCGTGACGTGTAGGGCGGTCATCACCCTCATTTGCAGGGGTATTGGGTGTTACGACAGAGGAAGACTCTGTCAGAGCACTGCTACCAGGTATTTCCAAGTTGTCTTGTGCGGAGAGGTTCTCCTTATCCTGGCCTGCTACCCAAGCCTTATGCATGCCTTTTCCTCGTTGGGCGCCCACGCCTGTCTTGTTATCGTCTTCTTTCTTACGTACCCGACAGACTAAAGGCTTGCACCGTGGATCATGAGGACGCAGTGACAATCCATGCGAAACTTTGATTGCATGATCTAGATGTCGCTTTGAAGCCATATTGACGAAGCAACAATTCGAACGAGAGATAAGATGTATGGAATCGATTCCGACTGTGTTGTAATCCGGTCTTGGTTGATCCGCTGCGAGATGCAATGCTTCCGACTCCAAAGTCTCCACCTCTTCCTTGGAGTTGGGTATGGGTGGACCAGGAGGGGGTCTCGAGGAGAAAAATCGCCACAGCTCCGAATGTGTGGCATCCGATGGCACATTTCCAACCCACATTGCCCAAGGTGAATGGGCCGGTGGCTTTGGCAAACGAGAATCGGCCGTGACAGCTCTATTGCGTTCGTTCGCACTGATCGGCAAACGTGCGTTTGGATCGTATGCACCTAACGCTTCGCGGAATTTTGCTTGAGCCAGATGACCGCGTGCGAGTTCCGTTGGTGCCTGTTGAGCCTGACCAGTAGCATTGATGCGCGAGCTGTGATTCTTGTACGGGGTATGTCCAGCAGAAGAATTTGCGTTGCTGTAGGGCGTAGAGGCCGAAAAAGCACTATCTACAGTGGGGTACCGCAGGTGCTTTCCGCCATTGCCGTTCGCTGACGTGAACGATTGAGGGCTGGCCGGAACAAAATGCATAGGCCTGTATGGAGGTTGTCCCATGTCAATTGATGACCGCTGACTGCCTGGATGAGGATACGTGTATGTGTGGCTCAACACAGGGGACATAGGCGGATTTTGCAATTGTTGGTGTATGTGTGCAGAGGTCGGCAGCGGACTGTGACCATTGGTAATTTGGCTACCTTGCGCATGGGACGCTCCATACGCGACATGGGACTGCATGCTAGCTGGAGTCGAGACTTGATAGGCTATCCCAGCAGGTAAACGTTGCTGTTGAGGTACATACGCGTGCATATGCTGTTGCTGCACAGAAGCCCGATAGGTTTGTTGGCCGGTCTGAGCAGAGAATAAACGAGCTTGGGCATTGGTCATATCGTCTTGCATGACATGATGGGACGTTGGTCCGTCTTCCAGCACCAGTGCAGTAGCTGAGTTGGGACTTGAGGATCCAGTGTGCAAAACTTGCCCTGTAGAGTAGTAATATGTTTGAGGATAGAACGCCTGCGAAGGCATTGGAGAATGCAGCTCTTGCACCGAGGAGTGTGGCGAAGCTACATGTCCAACAGCATAGAATGGCTGCTGTTGCGAATCGCTTGGCGGAGGGTAATGATATTGAGGGGCATAAAATTGTGCTGTAAGAAGGACATAACCATGTAGTGGGTCAGCCTCATTCGAACAAAGGCGGGCAGAGGTGCTGCAGGCAAGCCAAGAGGGCCTGGAACAACGAGACTCACTATGATATGCATATGTGGGATGGGCATAGTGTGATTGCGAATGTTGCTGCAGGTATACCGGACTACTTGAGGCACTAAGGTGACCAGCAGAGTTCGGGGTGTAGTGCGTAGAATGACCATATGGGCTCGAAACGTATGGAATAAGCCTGTGATGCTCCGGGATGATGGAGGTCGAAGCCAGTGAGCCAGGCGAAATGTCCGAATTGGGAGATGGATCCGAGCCTTGTCCGCTGCTATTATTATCCAGTCGACTTGCTTCGGGGGTCACTTGCGAAGAACGAACAGCATGGCCTGACGGAGCCGGGGGCGGATTGAGATGCGTAGAGGCGACATGACCCTGACCCTGATCCTGGTAGTACTCGCTGTAAGAAGACCCCTGCTGCTCTTGTTGCGACACAGGCTCGCTGCTTCTGTCGTCTGGCGGCGTCGAGGTTGATCGGGCAATAGGGCGGACTGCAGGACGGAAACACTGTTGCATCAGCATGAGGGCAGATAGCGAATAGCTCCAGGCTTAGCGCACCTGGATCACTCTCGCGCTGCTGAGGTCTTCCACGGATATTTGCATCTCTGATAGCTCTCTGATACAAGTCGGTCGCGGAAGCGCTTCTCTCTGCCAGGCCGGCTGCTGATGGGGCTGCCAGTCCGACTGTGCTTGAGGAGGAAGCTGAGCCAGAGACCGGCGCAGGCTCCAGTATACGAGGCAGTATCCCCGTAGGTCCTCCACTTGCTATCCCAGCAGCCGCTCCAGGCGTCTGCGCGCCAATGCGAGTACTCCTGCTGCTCTTCGGGGGTCTCACTCCAGCAGCTTCTGCAATCTGACCCAGAGAGGCCATGTTGCAGCCCTGACAGCAAGCTGCGCTGCTGGCCCCTCAGCAGGCTTGCGAGCTGGTCTCCGCTCTCGCACCCAAATCCTCCTCGCTGCCCTACTCCACCGCAGTCTCCCAGCTGGCCTGCAGCAAGAAGCGGCAGACAGCTTTTGCTTTGCTCTCCCGTTGCTCCGAGAGCGCGATCGCCTGCCTCGAACAGGTGACAGCTGCTTGTTGCCTATTGGCCCTGGGGTGCACCTCGAGAACCGAAATGCGATGCTAGAAGTCGAAGGAAATCATCGATGATGCGTTCTTGCCCTTAACCTCTGCCGGATCTGCCTGCTTTGATGCACTTTTCCTCCTGGCACAGAGGATTCGAGCTTTTTAGGGTGCAAAGCTGCAATCGGGCCATGGATGGAACCGCGGTCTAGACCTTTTGTGGGGTATGGTCTGGCCGCGACTGATCTCCGTAACTTTCATCGCGCCTGCTTTTTGCTTGTCTCGCTTTCTTCCCACACCTTCAAGTTCCTTTCCGTACGACATGACTGAGGGAGAGAGCCAGAAACATCCATAAACACCTGAACACATTACAGCATAGGTATGCGAAAGGCCAGCATCAGCATGCTTCTATCGGAAGACACCAATCGCACAAGTCGATCCGAAAAGCTGCCTACTCTGGAACGCGCAGCAAAGACAGGACGATATGGCTGCGACTCACTTTGCAAGCATTTGTGTTTAGCGGCGAGTGGTTTTGATTCTACGGTATGTTACCAATGTGACAACAGACTTTGAAACTTCATGAAGGAAATCAGAATGCAGCTTGAGCCACTGGCCTTCGAAGTCTCCGCTGAATCGACAGGTAGCTCGGACTTTCACTCATTTGAGGTAGCGTATAAATGGATCATGATCGTCTACACTCCGTGACCCTCCTCTGAAACGCCGGGCAAGATCGCCCGCGCCTGCATGGACCGACTGCCTGCCAGAGCCATAGCTCGCGTTTTGTCGACAACACTGGTGTATGGATTTTAGGTTGTTCGACTTTATAGCTCCCAACTTCTGAAGGACATCTTTCCTGCCAAGCGGTATCAGCTCGTCTGCTCGAGTTGGTAGTAGCAGAGCTTATGATCAGCTTCAACCTAACTGGCTCCAACAGGACTACAGGAGCTCACTGTGGGAAGGGGACGAACTCCGACCGCACTTGAGTATGACTGGTGAGGCAGATTCAAGGAAGGTCAAGTGTGCTTCAGTAGAAGGCACCTAGCATCCCACCTAGCATCCCCTGTCTCACACTCGCAAATGATGTGAAGAGCTATAAAGATTCTGGGCGAGCTGTAGCACCTGGAGCACGATAAGCAAGTACGCCGGTATTGCTCGGCACCTGAAGTGATGCAGCTCCGAATGTTGTGGTCGACTCACCTCGACTGCTTTTCCAGCTTTTCACCCAGGCTCGATGACGAGGGTGATCGATGTGCTTATCTGCATCCATTGAGTCGCGACGTTTCCTGCAGCTGCTGCCGGTCTACCATCTCAACGGTGATGAGATTCAACTGTCAGCTGTATGCACATGAAAACGACCTCTGGAAAGTGGTTCCGAACGTGGTGACTTGTTAACCCTGCAATCGGAGTTGGACAAAACTAGCTGCAAATAAGAAGTAGGACTGGTTCCAACAGAACCGAGGGGCACCTGGAAAGATTATACGTTCTATAGCCCCTGTACACCGTTATATTCACAGGCGTAAATGAAGCAACAAGCACATGACAACATACATAGTCGAAGACACTTAGCGACTGACTTGAATGCCTTGGACATCCGGACATCGATAGACGGTGGCAATCGACAACTACCGGACTTCCAGTCCAGACATCCGAGCTGGAAGCTCTATCAATGCACAGGAATCATTTTATGCACTGCATCTAGTTTAAGGTAGAGGAATCGAGCGTAGGCAATGGTCATAATTCGAAAGTGGACTGTATTGCACGCCATGCTGCCGGAGTCAAATCAGCTTTGCTTTTCCACGTGTCCGATAGGGTACCCTTCTGCTCGTCTCACCTCGCAAAAACATACCCCGCGACCTGAGTATTAGTCTGTTAAGAGCCGGAGCCGGCCTTTCTTGGATTAACTTGTATATTACAACTTAGCGTTTGTCCATTTCTGGTTGTCTACAAAGCATTACAGCATAAAATTTATTATTGATACACCATCATTCGGAATATGGCTAGGCTACCGTATCTTACCTGGCTCAACAACCTGGAGTCATAGCCGTATGTCATGTGCGGTAACCTGCAGGACCACGAATTTGCAATCTTTTGCTATCGAATTGGACAACTTCCACTTGTTACCGCAACAACCCATACAAGATTTACAGGGGCAGCCCAAACTGCACCCCTACTAGCCTTCCTCACCTACAAAGAATAAGGCCCACCCGGGCTCATTTTTAGCGGGATCTTTACAGTAGGGCTAGACGTTGCCAAGGACAATATCGTTCTCCCACTGTCCAACTGAGATGACAGTCAGCTGGACTGCGGGCTTAGACACTGTTCGGGACCGCTTGCTCCGCTCAAAGTGACAAAGATTATACGACTCATCCTGGTATACAGCTGGCGGAGAACTGGCGGAAAGCTCCGCAATATCGCTGTCCTTTGCATTTACGTGGCGAACTTGAGGGTTTGGCAGGGAAGGTGTCCCGGGACACTTTGGAGTGCTACATAGCTACTCTCTTTCTATCTCTTTTGCAGGTTCTACCTGCACATCTGCCTCTTGCTGACTCTCTAAACCTCGCAGTCGAGACCCCCTCTCCTGTCTGTTCCAGCATTGACACACTGCGATCAATGATGGACCAGTCGCTGATACTCCCGGCGCTTCTCGGCGTGGTAAGTACCCATTTGCAGGACTTCCCGTTACAAAGGCTCTGCAATTCGGAAGTCCATTTCGCTGATTCAGTGATGATAATTCATCAGGGCTCACATATAATCTATCACTATCGCGAGCCTGGAATCTTGACAGTTCTACTCGGGTCGTCAGTTATTCTTGGGCCACTCCTAGCACACTTACATCATGAACCCGGTCTCCTTCTACACACATCGCAGATTATCCTCCTTGGTGTCAAGCAGGTCCTCGTATACTATATCGCCATGGCTCTTTCCATCACAGCATACAGATGCACTCCGCTTCATCCAATTTACCACGTACCAGGGCCTTTCATCTGCCGACTTACCCAGCTTTGGATAATCAGGTCTATAATGCGAGGCAAGACGCGTATGGATATACAAAAGCTGCACGAACGCTACGGGGACGTCGTTCGTATCGGTAAGCAGCAGAATGGGCTCTGATTTCTAGTGTTAAATCTCATCTTTTCGCACTTTCTTCATCTCGACGTCTGTGCTGCAAATAGGTCCGAACGAAGTATCAATCCGCTCCGCTGGTGCTGTAATGCAAATAGTTGGCGGTAAATCTTGGCAAAAAGGACCAAGCTACGACAATTCGGCCTCGGCACCCGGGTCGCATGAAACTGCTCTCATCGCTTTACGGGACCGTGAGTATTTCTTCCCGATGACTAGCTGTAATCCAACATACTCATACGTTTTGCTCCATACTTAGACAAGGACCATGCTGTCAGACGTCGCGTTTGGGACAAGGCCTTTTCCATTGCGTCGCTAAAAGAATATCAGGTACCTATACAGAATCGTCTAAATCAGCTTAAGACGTATATAAAGGAGCGCGAAGGCAAAGTACTCGATCTTCACATTACCATGGGGTACTTTGTGTACGATGTCATGTCCGACCTCGCCTACGGTGGCGGCGGTGACATGATCTTGAAGGATGGAGACGATGGTATATTACACGATCTCAGCGAGACTGTGGGACTTGCCGGTATCATAAAGACTGCGCCCTGGATCAGACCTCTGGCGGAGCTGCTGCCATCAGCCAAAACTGCCGACAATTTCCGGTCGTTCGCCAAGTCCATGTTCATGAGGCGTTTTCAGCAATTCGAAAAGGAAGGCCTTACAGACAGAAGCGATGTGTAAGTGCCTTTGAATCGTCTTCACGACACTTCTAGTGAGGGAGCTAACTTTTATCATGTACGGTGACACGGTCGACCAGCTTCTCGTATCTGGTAAATGAGCTTTGTTTGCGAATTTTAACGTTTCTGCTCACATGAAAGCCATGCAGCTCGGTAAAGGACAAGATACAAAGGCCGCCCCGGTAGAGTTGACTGTCAAGGAGCTTGCTGCGGACTCGGCCCTTGTTATCGTTGCCGTAAGCTTGTCGATGCCAGAACAACTATCATTACATTAAGATATGGCATTGAATTCATAGGGGGCGGACACAACTAGGACTATCTTGACGACGATCTTCCACTATATGCTAAAGACTCCACATCTCTACAAAGAACTCCAAAATGCTTTAGACGAGGCTCTTGGTCAGGATGATACGCCCACAGCCGACACGCTCGCTTCGGTAAGGCAACATTTTTAGCAATAGCGATTAATGGCAACTACGATCTGACACGGTTGGGAATAGATTCCCCTGCTGAACGCCTACATCGAGGAAGGACTGCGCATAAATCCTCCCTTGCCTTTCCACATTCAGCGTGTAGTGCCGAAGGAAGGTGCAGTTGTAGCAAACGTCTATTTGCCGGCAGATACCAATGTCCGCATGGCAATCTATGCAATTCATCGGGACCCACGTTACTACAAGGTGAGTAATAAGGATCTGATTGAAGCTGCCGTCCGCTCACGTCTCGAGACCTACAGCATCCAGATGTCTACTCGCCTCGTCGATGGCTGAAAGAGGGACAGGATGAACTTGGTCCTGAAGCCGATAAGAATGCTTTCTTGCCATTGTGAGTCCGCCGGCGTGCACAGCCGGAAATAATGAATCAGGCCTGTAAGGCAGCCATGCTCACGACCTATATGAACCAGCATATACGGGCCATACCATTGCCCCGGTGAGTACAGTTCTGCGGCTAACGAAGAATATATCCTTCGGCTAACTCTTGCGTATCATGAACGTCATTAGGGAAGCAATTTGCTTACCAAGAAATGCGCTTGCTCCTCGCTACGATTGTTAGAGGATGGGACATCAAGCCTGCCGAAAAATTCAATGCAACTGCTTTTGAGGCGACATGGGTTGACAGGACGATTACGGATCTCTTGGGGAGTTTCGATGTTATGATGATGCCAAGACAATCATGAGTAACTGGCATCTTGACTGAACCTGCAGGTCTACTAAAGCAAAAGATTCGTGCTGTTCGATGTGGAAGATCTTTACCCTTAATGTGATTCGTTGTCTCGTTAAGTAAATGGACAGAAATAAACGGTCAAACATGATGTGTGATATTCAAGTAAATTCCTCCACTTCATCCAAATATCTGCAAACAACCTTTTCTGGAGTAAACTGCACTACACGTCAGGCTGCAGGGTTGAAGTCGGCTTCGCTTTTCAACGTCTCTGACAGTACCTCCTTCTTGTGCTCGTCTCGCCATTCGAAGTGATAGTCAAATGGTCTCGGGAATCTATTGGAAAATCAGACGCTTCAGTTAACACATGTCATAACACGAAGTGGAACTGAAAACCTTGAACATACGTCACAGAAACACCATCATACCCATCATAAGGGTGTGAGTTAGGCAGAATTGGCTTCCCAGCATGATCCTTAGGAGCCGAAAAGGTGTATGCCCAGAGAAGACTCATGCATGCTGCATTAACAGATGCCTGAGCCAAGCTGTGAAAACAAACCAAGCGACTCATCAGACTTATTTTCTGCTTTTAAGGGCGTCTGAGCAGCATGACGATGGTAACATACTTGAGCGCAACGCAAATACGTCGACCAAACCCAAATGAGTAGAATTGCTGATTGTTAGGCGTTCCGTCTTCATTCAGAAATCTCATCGGATCAAATCGATCTGCATCGGGATATATACTTTCGTCTCGATGAATTGCCCACAAGTTGGCAACGATGGTCGTTCCCTTTGGAATGAAATGGCCTTGATAGACATCGTCTTCGGAGGTACAATGTGGTACGCCCTGGAGTACAAGACGTTCATCTTAGGAGCGTGTCGTTATCAACGGTGAAGTTGCACTCACCAATCTAGAGACAGGTCGCCATCGTAATACCTCCTTGCAAATCGCATTGACATACGGCAAAGACGGTAAATCCTCGATAGTTGGAAGTCTGCCCTGCCCAATCACGGCGTCTATTTCTTCTTGACCACGCTTCTGGACTTCCGGATAGACTGCAAGGACGCCATTCAGCTGACCTGTTCACCATACCATGTTCGTCCCACTTACGGAGCAATGCCAAAACAAGATTTTGCAAGACGGCCGCGCTCTGTAAAAAGCTTGCGAATCAGCATCACAGGGACGGTGCGTTACATCTGCCCTTCTCGACCTACTGTCTCACTTCCAGCCCCTAAAAGCTGACCGGCAAGCCAATCCTTTTCTTCCAATGACAGATGAGAGCCTTCCTCATTGTCCAACAGGCCTGCTAGAAAGCAAGAAACCGGTTGAATAGCTTTGCGCTCTTGCAGCCACTTGCGCATTTGTTCATTCAGCTGCTTCGTTGCGGCTCGTACTCGCAAAGCTGCTGCCTTTTCGCCTCCAAAGAATTTTGGAAGATATTGAAGAGGTGCTGTGCAACGCAGATTTCAGCTTTGTTTACGGATCTTGGAAAAGAAACACTGCTCACGCAAAATGTCCATGAGCGCTTGGCCCGGTGTAAAAGTGGTGATGATTGTACTAGAGTGTCCTTTGATATTTTTTACCAAGGGATGGTTGGCCTTGCCCGTGTCGAGATCATATACTGCGCGAATGACTACTCCAGTTGCGAATTCTTTTGCAAGAGTGTGGAAGTCATTGGGTCGATCTGCGAGATCTTGAAGCAGTCTGTGAGACTGGTAATTGACTACAAAGTTGTATTGCTTCACGTTGGCGGCATTAAGCTCAGCATGGGCTGCCTTTCGCATGCGTCGCCACTTTTCACCGTAAGGAATCGTAGATAGTCGGTTGCCTCCAGTCATGATAGCCGCACTGGGCATCGGCGGGCGTGAAGAGTAAGTAGAGCCCTTTCGATCCAGCAACTGCTTGCACTATCAATTACTGCTATCGCGCTTAAAGGTCATGTGTGTGTGTGTGTGTTGGCTTACTTCTTTGGCCACCTTTGCGGAGCTTATAATGAGCCAGTTGTTGTGCAGTATCTTGACGCGATAGATCGGGCTGGAAAGCATTCATACCCATTTGCAGTTCAGCCGATGCTCTGCTGCCGGAGCAATTAGTGCGATAGGCTAGCCCACCCGTAAGTCTTCGACCATTCTTCCAGTAGACTCCAAAGGTGGTGTTTGCCGATAATATCCCAATTCCCAAGAATCGGGTATCCTGAAGTGGAAGGCGTAAAGAAGCCTTCTTGCACCTCTTGTGGCAGAGCTCACCTGAAGGTCCATCGAAGTCGGGTGTTGAGCGCTTCCGGCGCGCCAACAGAATGTAAAGGCCAGCAACTCCCGCGAGACCGACAAGCGCAGTCAGTACAAGGGGCGAAAAGCCTACTCTGGCGAGCATCATATCGCAGAATATGTGAGTGATACGAGAACAGCAGAGGTGCTGCAAATAGTATTGTCCAGCTCATGTATATATAGCCGGCTAAGTGTGCTGGCACATTTCTCGATCAGCTTCCTTAGGGTTGCGCTTGTTAGCAAGAATCGCCGGCATGAAATCCGGTTGCCATGAATTGAGTCAGGTGCTTCATCAGTACTGTTGACGGCGCACAGTTCATCGTCCATCATGGCGTCACGTGCGCTCAGTGATATTTCTAGGCCTCTCCAGCACAGGGTCAGGACACCAAGATGCTGTGCGACTACGGGGCGCCACACCGGCAACAACGCCGGTCGCCCAATTTCACAAGACGACGCGAAGAAGCGAAACACATAGTCAATCAATCTACGACTCACTCCACATGAATGTTGGTGGACCCTCGAAACACTCAGAGAAGCCACGAGTTAGCTTTGCCTGCTGTGCAGGCCTGCGGCGGCGGTGGCGTACCGGTTGATTTTTTGGCTGAAGGCTCATTCTCCAATTAAACGTTAGGAAGATGGTTCTGCCTTATATTTATTTCTGCACATACCATATACTAGCTTTGTGCTATTATAAAGAACTTATGCAGCCGGGTTAAAGTCGGCTTCAGCCTTGAGCGTGTCAGCTAGTGTGTCTCGCCTGCATTGATCCCGCCAAGTAAAGGTGTATGGATATGGATGGGGAAAGCTGCTAGTTTTGTCAGCTTTTGATCTAGTCAGGCAATCGCCTCAGGCTTACGTCGCTGATACACCATTGTACCCATCATAAGGGTGAGGGTTTGGCAATACTGGTTTTCCAGCAGCATCCTTTCCAGGACTGAAGGTGGCGCCCCAAAGAAGGTTCATACAAGCCGCATTGACCGAAGCTTGTGCCAAACTGTAAGACCGAACATGAGCTTTTGTATCAGTATTTATTACGAGTTTGTGATACCACACCACCGACACTACTTACTTCAAGGCAACGCAGATGCGACGGCCGAAACCGAAGGGATATATTTGGAGGTTGTTGGGTGTTCCATCGGCATTGAGAAACCTTGTAGGATTGAAGACAGATGCATTTGGGTACAAGCTCTCATCTTGATGTATTTCGTAGAGGTTGGCTATGACTGTGGTGCCTTTGGGTATGAAGTGACCGTTATACACATCATCTTCTGAAGTGGCATGTGGAACGCCCTGTATCGCAGAAAGAACTAGTTAGTTTGGAAGAGAATAGTATAGATTCCGAGCTTTACCAGGCGAGCAACAGGCTTCCATCGAAGAATCTCCTTGCAGATGGCGCTGACATAAGGCAGGGACGGTAGATCTTCAATAGTTGGAGTGCGTCCTGGTCCGATGACGGTATCTAACTCCTCTTGGCCCCGCTTCTGGACTTCAGGGTACACTGGAGGGTTGAGCGGATTGCATAAGTGCTGTGCGATGATAAGCGCTCTTGTAGTCCCTGACTTACAGATGAATACCATGACCAAATTTTGAAGCACTGCAGCGGTCTGTACCATGTCTACAATCAGCCTGGAACGTCGACTAACTATTCCGTCAAGCTCAAAGTTACCGTCTCGCTGCCAGCCCCGAGCAACTGACCAGCAAGCCAATCCTTCTCCTCTACTGACAGATGGGATCCTTCTTCGTTATCGATCAAGCCAGCCAAGAAGCAAGATACTGGTCTTTGTGCCTTTCTTTCCTCCAGCCAGTGCCTCATAGCCTCATTCAACCGCTTCGTACCTTGTCTGACTTTGACCGCACCTGACTTCTCCTTCCATAGCCATGCAGGAAGACGACTCAGTGGGGCTGATGGAATATATCATTAATGATAATGCCGTCCCGCCCCTCGGCATCAGCGAGACCCACGCATAAGGTCCATGAAAGCCTGGCCAGGAGTGAAAGTTGTGATAATTGTGCTAGAATGTCGCTTTAGTTCTTTCACCATGGGATGATTGGCCTTGCCAGTATCTAGATCGTAGACAGCTCGGATAACAACGCCAGTTGCGAATTCCCTAGCTAGCGTGTACATCTTGTCCGGCTGGTCTATCAGATCTTGCAATAATCTGTGTGATTGATAATTCACGACAAAGTTATATTGCTTAACGTTTGAAGCATTCAGCTCAGCGTGAGCTGCTTTGCGCATTCTTCGCCATTTCTCTCCGTAAGGGATGGTAGAAAGGCGGTTACCGCCTGTCATGATGTCTGCACTGGGTATCTGCGGACGCGACGAGTAGATGGACCCTTTGCGATCTAATAGCTGCAAATGACGATCGGTCAATACAGAATTATCACAAAAGTTCCCGAAAGCTGGCGGCCCACCTCTTTCGCTACCTTGGCAGAACTAATGATTAGCCAATTGTTATGCAATATCTTGACCTTGTAGATTGGTCTGTAGTAATATGTTAGTTTGGAAGCCTGTTCCGCTGGGATCTTGTGAGCCTACCCATAAATCTTTGACCACTTCTCTAGCTTATGCCATAGATGGTGACATCCGACAATGTCCCAGTTTCCCAAAATTGGAAGGCCTGCCGCAGACAACGATTCAGTCATCCAAGTCTGCCCTGCTCAAATGAGATCAGCAGCATTACCTGGAGGTCCCGGAAAGTCCGTAGTGGAGCGTGTCAACCTGGCCAAGACCAAATAAGTCACAGCAATGCTTCCAACAATGACTGCAACCGTGACCTGGAGACGCGACAAGGCCATTACGGCCAACTTGATGTCGTTCGTGTTTTGATTGCTTGGATTTAGATCAAATAGAGAAACGATTGTCGGCATGAAATGACTGCGCAAAGCAATACTTGCGACTGATGCTTTACATCAAAATGCCGGGCGATTAGACAAATGCCGAGTGTGGAAGTCGTGGCCCCAGACCGCGGCCATGCTCTTTTCTCGCCGTTGCCGAAAAGCAAACCTGGAGGCCCACTCTTAAATGATCGCATTTCACAAACTCTGATAGGTGTGGAGATATCATTGAGTCCCGATGTCTTGGTAGCTTAAATATCAAAAGCTTTTTGTTCTACTTGCGGCCGCTTAAGCCGGCGGAATAACAGTTCCTGTCTTGACGCGTCTGAACAGGCAGGCATCTGTGACTTCTTCAATAGTCAGTAGTCCATCAATATTTTATGCATATTTGTCAGATGTTTGACGTCTGTCTGGTCGACTTTATACTGATTTGGCCAAGCACGGTTTGACTGGGCTGCTCGAAAAGGCTTCTCAGCACAGTCTCTACAGCCGCATCGTGACCCAGATGAATCGTCCACAGCAGCAGATCTTGCACTAGCGAGTAGTCGCTGACTCAAGATTCCGCCGCAGTGCTTTACTTCTGCAGAGAGCTAACTGTGATGTTGCATGATGTGCTCGTTCTGCCGGTGCTCGATCACGTTACTGCTTGAGCACTTGACGTTCTCATCAGAACAAGGCTAAGAAAACAAAGCTTGCTATGGGCGCGTGTGCTCTGATGAAACTGATGGTACAGAGTAGATCATTCACCTCCGCTTGTAATGCTCTAGCCTAGAGCAAGCTTTGTCGCACGTTTGTACATGGAGAAAATGAGCACGTGAATGGTTTCTGGTTTGCTCTTCTGGATTGAGACAGCTAGATAACCGCTCGCATCCCTACCACATCGTTACTGAAGACGAGAAAACAACCAGAAGATATTTTGCACTATGTCTAATTCTGCTCGGCTTGTCGACTTAGGCAACTATCGACCATATCATCTCACATTCGCGTGTGCGGTACCCATCAACGCCTATCGAAAAGGTTCACTCTCATTGTCAGGTGCCATTCTAGCTGGTATATTTGCAATCATTACATTAGTCATTTCTCCAACATTAGTATTTGCAATTCCACTTCTCACATTCTTTTTCGTTGGTTCAAAAGCTACAAAATATAAAGCTGGTATTAAAGCTAATCTTGAAGAGTCAGAACAAGAAATACATGCGAAAGAATTGAGTAAACGAAAGGATGATGCTACTTTAGAAGACAAGAAGAAAAAGAAGGATTTATCCTCTGGCAATAGAGACGCATACCAAGTTGCATGCAATGGACTAGTTGGAACACTTGCTTGTGTAGCTTGGATTTGGCAGTTTGGTTCTACATTCTCTTTTGCTTCCAATGAAGCTATCCCATGTCCTGTTTCAGAAAATGTTGGAGATAATGAGGAAATGAAAATCAGCAACGCGTTGATCTTCGCGGCTGTCGGGTAAGTTGGAGTCCAACTATTTCCTCACAAACCGCCTTAATGAGCTCATCACCTACTTCTCCTGTGCACTATATATGAGCAGTTTCTGGGCAGCTTGCATGGGTGATACATTAGCGAGCGAGGTGATTGCGAAATATTGGAACCTGTTTGTCATTTGACTCAAGCTAAGATATCTTTTAACTTGTAACAGCTTGGCATGCTGGCTAAAAGCAAGCCCATGCTTATCACTTCAGGTAGACGTGTTCCGCCCGGCACAAATGTGAGTGTAGAGTCGTCTCCTCAACAGTCATACCATTCGCACCTAGATCATCTGACTTCATCGCAATAGGGTGGCATCACCGCATGGGGAACGTTCGTCAGCGGTGCCGGAGGAGCATTCATTGCTTTTGCAGCCTTGCTAGTATTGGTGTTTGAGAACAATACTTGCTCTTTCACTCTCAGCTCGGCGGCAAGTCTCAAATTCTGTGTATCTTTCGTTGGGATGGGCATTTTTGCCGGATTATTCGGTAGTCTAGTAAGCTTTCAAACGCTTTGCACAGCCTTTGCTTTTGGGACGGCTCCTTTTACCTTCAAAAGCATGTCAGAGATACTGACCTATATCTTTGATCCGACTGTATACACTTACTTAGCTTGATTCTCTACTCGGAGCGACACTTCAAGAGACTCTTTACTCCGAGTCAGCCAAAAGAATAGTACATTCAAGAAGTGGAAATGCAAAAGATAAAATCGTTAGGATACAAGGGAGGGCTATCTTATCCAACAATGCAGTGAGTTACAGACAAGAGGAGCTTTTTTGTCGTTGGCACTCTTTAGCTCATTTAGGTTGCATGGGGTAAACGTACTGATACTTCGATATTTCGCACGTGCTGCTTTTCTTCTTCCTCTTTGATCTCTCAAGGTAAATGCTGTATCTAGCATAGTCACTGCGCTGCTATGCGGATGGATAGGGTGGAAGCTGTAATAAAATTCAGAGGATCAGGGTGCTTTTTCGGGCCGAAGACGACCACTTTTAGGCGTTATATTCGCAAAGGCAGAAGCCAATAAGCAAAGATCGTTTGTAATTTGCCTCTGGCATAAGCCTGTTCAATAACTGCTAAAAATAGGGATGGCAACGACTTTAAATTACAACGTCCATTGCCTAGTTACAATGTCCGTTATCGTTCTGACATCCAGAGTGAAAGAGAGGGTGAAGAGAGAGAATATACAGAGAGAAAGAAAGTGTAAATAAGTTAACACCGATGTATTCACCGTGTATAGGTATATTGTTAGTAATGTGCGCAAATTTGGAAATGAACAGCGGAGTTGGAAGCCAAAAGACAGGTCAACAGTAGAAGTTTGAAAGAACAAAAGCCAGGTTGCATTGCCATAATACTTCAAAATGAGAAGTAACCTCTTCGACTTTCATCTAGCTATTTACAAAAGGGAAAGAAAAAAAGTAAAAGCTAGTGAAAATGAGACGAAGCACTAATCATAGAGAAGATCACGACAATGACAGAAAAGATGGGGTGGACCAGTGTTGATTTTGCCTTCCCGAATCATATGATCATGATTCCTTCCAGCGATTGTGTAGATAACAGGACACAGGACGCTAATCCAACCATCCCGATTTCCCAAGTTGAAGCGATGTGAAAACTGCTTGAGGTGGTAGAAGCCGTTTCTCCTCGTTTAATGAGAAGCAGCAGCAGCACGCTTAGCTTTAACACCAGCATCATGAGATTTCTTTTCAGATTGTCTTTTAGCAACAATAGTTTTATATTCTTCAACTTGAGCTTTTTGGACTTCTGTTCTTCTTCTGTTCAAAGAGCGTAGGTGACGTCTTCTCTGTAGGCGTTCTGGTGTGACGAGGCGTTGAATTTTAGGTCTACATGAAGCACATGGAAGGTCAGTTATGTGAAGGAGATTTGCAAGCGAGTATGGTTGAAGCTCACGCCTTGGTGTAGGGCTTAGCCTCTGGGTTCTTCTGCGACTTGACTTCACGTCTAATGACAAACTTGCGAACATCATCTTCCTTGGAGAGGTTGAAGAATCTTCGGATCTATATTGTGTAACAAGAGATATAACAAATCATGAGACGTCAGCTAGCAGATTCTCTTTGCCGAATTTAAGGGAGAATGGCGTTGAAACTCACCTTGGTAGCTCTCTTAGGTCCCAATCGCTTAGGTAGTACGGTATCAGTTAAACCCGGGATATCATTATCACCTTGTTTAACGACAGCCAAAGCTAAGACAGCGATATCAGGTCCGACAATGCAACCTCTGACTGATTTTCTAACTCTTTCTCCCTTTCTTCGTGGTCTGTAGCATGAGTGACCAGCGGATAGGAGAAGTCTAACTCGGTGGTTTTGTAGAACACCTTGCTTCATTGGGAAACTGTGATACGAGAATTAAATCAAGGACAAAATAAGGTCAGTAAAACATCTTGTATGGATTTGTCTATATTGCGGACGATGTCTCGTGTCATGGGTCGGCAGGTCTCGTGGAGACTTTGCAGGGCAAGGTCGTTGGGAGCGGCGAGTCTGAGGCTGCTTGAGAGTGGAAAAATTCTAGGGATGATTTTTCGAGACTGTTCCTGCTTCCTCTGAGCCAAACCGCACTCTTCTATCCTTGAAGCTGCATGGTATTGACTACAAGCATACGACTCGTTGTATGCCGGACCCTCGGAGCCGACGTGAATGGTGTGAAATATGGTTCTTCGAAAGCAGCGAGACATTTCTTGAACGCTCGCAAGCCTTCCAAGTCGCTTTTCACCAATGCTCCGGAGTCATTGTTGTTCAACGTCTTCTCTGTGCTGCCAATATCGAAAGCACATTGAATGCACCAAACTTCGCCCAACGAGACCTTCTTCTTGCCAATTGACATGACGCGAGACACGGACCAGAGAGAAAGAAGATAATAACAACTCACCCCTGCTTGTCATTTCCACCGGTGATCTTAACGACATAACCAGCGAATTCAGGGCCAATAGAATCAATAGCTACTTCCTGGGACATTCTCTTTTCCATGAATACTCTGACTTTTCGCTCATCGTCGATGTCCTGTCAAACGACTCATTATCATTAGCTAAATGTATTACTTTTCCAATTGAGGTCTCTCTTAGTTAAAAGAGTCTAGAAGTCAAACGCACAATGAGCTTTTGCTGCCCAGTAGCTGGGTTGGAGAAATTGAGCTTCTGTAGACGCAGAAAGAAGGAAAGACGTTGATATTAGCAATCTTGCATGAGATTCAAGTTTCGAGAGCAACGTCTCTGGCTGCCTGTTCTGCCTCTCCCCTCGACCAAGGAATCGCGAATGACTGGATGGGATGGCATGGCGTGTGCAGGATTGAGAGGATGCTTCGCTTGACGTAGACTAGCCAGACTGAGGCATCAAAACGTTGCGTGGTTTTGAAGATAGCCTGCCATTCCTAGTATCTCCTCGCCTATGCCCTCCACCTCGAGTCCAATCCTGCAATGCCCTCCCATGCCAGTTTGCTTGCACGATTCGATTCCTTCTGGTCGAGGTCGAGGGCGAGGGCGAGCAGGCCTCTAACGAGGTGCCTTTATTGAAGGGAATAACGCACCATGATGTGCGAGAACTAGATGCTTTGGATCCGACTGTAGTAGGTTGAGTGTAGTACGAGGATATCAGCTTCTGATGCTCTGCTCTTGCTCTTAATCCCCCGTTTGCGCTCCTTCGCTGTCTTTGTTCGCTCTTATACACACCTTCGTGAGTTGTCGAGTCCTGGTGGATGGATAACAGCACAGTAAGTACGCAAGTATAAGACGCACAACAATGCAATGCAGTCCCCCACCTATGCTGCTTGATGTGCTCGCTCTGGATGTTCTGGTCGAGAGGACTGCGATGGATTGCTTCGCTTCGATTGCCTTTGCCTGGCCTTGACTCTTTCGCCCTGCTCTGCTTTGCCCGCGTGTTTTGCCACCAACTTTTGCGGCGGGCAGAGTGGAGGGCGGGCAGTCCAGCGAATGCAGGGGTGGAAGAAACGGAAGGAATTCAGGCATGGGCGAGGGAAGGCTCAGCTTCCAGGCGGGCAGGAGGGAGAGGGCGGAAATTGGCCTGCAGGCGAGCCCGTCCACAGGCAGAGGAAGCACAAGCAGGCGATCGCACCTCAGCAGGCAGTCGAGGCATTCTTCTATCTTCGAATCATATCCACCCTCGACATCAAATACTAGTGAGTGCATGCAGAGAGTGTATACGCTATGGTGATATGTTAACTGACCTGTCCTTTATTCCCCTCCAGACCAAGTGAGTGCCAGCTCGTCGATCTAGTCGTCCATCCATCCATCCATCCATCCTCCGAACATTGATGCATCAAGAGAGAGGAAAGGCTACATCCAGGCAGGAGCAGCGGAGAAATGAGAGACTGCGTTGAAGGCCGCAGAAGACGAGGACATGCTCGTCAGAGAGCTATGCCAGCTTTCAAGAGTTCGGTGGAGCAGCGAGGACTCTGCTGGACTTCGCTTCTGGAGAATCTTCAATGCAGGGGACGGCAGAAACGACATAGTCAGACATGAAGAGCAGATTATGCCTCGATACGCAAGTCTAGATACTGCAGCGCTATGTTATAGTCGCTAGGTATCTTAGAACAACTCGAGGAAGACCGAAATACTGCCAAATGGATGGACGGACGCATCGATGGATGGATGGGTGGATGGACAGACAGGACGACTGGATAGACATCCTCTTGAAGCAGAAGAACACCTTATATTGACTTCTGGTTTTGCTTGTTTCTTCTCCTCGCAGAAATGGGCAGAATTCACAACCCAGGAAAGGGTATCTCCGGATCTTCCCTCCCATACAAGCGAACTCCTCCTAAATGGCAGAAGGTGCGCTTTCCCTCTTTTTTACTATTTATAAAAGGCGGTGTGGTATCAGTGAACTAACTTTGGAAATGTATATAGACTTCCCCTGAAGAGGTCGCTGACCAAATCTTCAAGTTCGCCAAAAAGGGCATGACCCCATCTCAAATTGGTATCGTACTAAGAGACTCTTATGGTATTCCTCAAGTCAAGTCTATTACTGGCAACAAGATTGTCAGAATCTTGAAGACTGCTAGTGAGTTTGAGCACCGCTAGCACAGCTGAGCACCGTTGAGCACCGATAGGTGCGAAGCGTGCGAAGCGTGCGAAGCGAGTGAAGGCATTTTAGATCAGCTCTCGCTTTAAAGTGCCAGAGCATCTTTCTTTACGAGAACACTTGCTGATCATCAATCTTTTCCTCTTTCTTCTGTTCCCTCACTCCTTCGTATTCAACTGAAACAACTGAAACACTTGGACTTCATTTAACTCAAACAGACCTCGCCCCAGAAGTCCCAGAAGATCTCTTCCATCTAATGAAAAAAGCAGTAGCAATCCACAAGCATCTTTCTTTCAACCGTAAAGATATGGATTCAAAATACCGAATGGTATTGATTGAAGCTAGAATCCATCGTCTTGTTAGATACTACAAGACTGCTGGTCAATTACCCCCTAACTTCAAGTATGAAGCTGACAAGGCTTCTGCTCTCGTCTCATAAACGCAACGCAACGCAAAGATAGTAGCAATTGACTCTCGTTGAGTTTCACATCTTCGAGTGATTTTGTCATCTTTCGTGAGGAGCGTAGAGGAAGCGTTGTGCTGGGTTTGCAAGGAAATGGAGAGATATGGAGGATCGACTCGGAGAAAGCTAGGATGAAATGGAGATAGATCTAGTACACTATCTAGCTTGATAGCTTTATTTTCATGAAAGGTCATCTTTGAATATCGCCCACATCTTCTTTTCACTTACACTCGGTCGACGCTTGTACCAGTATGCAATACACCACCTAAACAGTACAATCCCTGTCCCCTATCCCCTGTGTCCTTGGTCTTACTCTTGATCTGTGTGTCGTCTGATGTTTTGTATTATCTTGCATCTCTTCATACTGCCAACAGCAGTACTCAACTTCAGTATAACTTCAGTAATATACAGAGCAAGCTTTCCTTCTTAGATAGACATT
Organism: Cystobasidium onofrii; assembly: GCA_022813105.1. Taxonomy (NCBI): domain Eukaryota; kingdom Fungi; phylum Basidiomycota; class Cystobasidiomycetes; order Cystobasidiales; family Cystobasidiaceae; genus Cystobasidium; species Cystobasidium onofrii. Next base: position 228,980 of record JAKLNA010000015.1, read on the forward strand.
ATTGCAATCTAATGATGATAATCTTAATTCTGCGTAGCTTGCCATCGATAACACGCTGATAACAGTTATGATGCCCTTGCTTTGCATTACCAAATGCCAATATACGGGATATACTCTTCATACCGCAATTTACCGCGTCTTGCTTTCATCGATCAGCCGGTTCTCCACGGTCCGAAGTTACGACATGCGTTTTACACTTGCACCTTTCCTGTCAGGTAGAGATGCACCTCAAGATGGTAATTTTTCATCCATATTGGAAAAAAGAATGATACTCTCGCGAACTCGTTTGGCGTTATGAATGAGCTGTGAAGAGGGCTTAAAAGTCATTTACGCGCTTCCAGACTACTCTGTGGGTTTCAAGGGCTTCCGAAGGTCTATCAAGATTGTTCAGACTGGTGGAGTTCGAGGACTATCATCACGTAGTGTCCACTAGATACTATATGCGTGAATCTTTTGGAAATAACACCCTATACCTCGGCATATCGAGTGCTTGTTCGGAATCTCCATAGCAATCATCGTTCTTTATAACAAGTGGCAACTCTGGAAGGTCTCCCACGCGATATTACTACTACCTCCTTCGAATGCCTAGTTTTTGAGCGAACTTACGTTAAAGATTCGAAGCATTATGTCATTCAGTTCAATATCAGGTAGTCATACTTCTTCTACTTTATACCCACTCTCTACATCTCATTTACATCCCATTCGAAAACCCTATGAATTCCCATCTTTCGATCCTCCTCCTCCTCCTTCCTCTTCCTCCAAATCAATACAATCTAATTCTTTATTATCAGTCATAGATGAAAGACCTTCATCTTCATTCTATAAATTTGAAGATAATGTAAATGATGAAATTAGAGAAGGATTAGAAAGGTTAGATTTAGCTAGGAAGAGAGAAAAGAATGTTATTCAATCTACATCATCATCGTCGTCATCATCGTTACCTGATATACCGCTTAGGAAATCTACTTCAACGAAACATCCTCAGAATTTCTTTCCAGTATCCTACAGTGAGTTTTCTAAAAAATAAACTTTTTGACACTTTGTCTGTATAATTTAACATATACGGTTCTTCTTTTCGCACCGTTCTCAAGTTCGTGGAGAATGGATGCAAAGATTGTTAGACTTAGATTTAGGTAAAAGAAAGATACGTTATTTTCTTTCTGATGAAACTTTATGCCTTGGAACTCCGTTAGCACCTATAACATCAGATTTTTTATCAGGTCTTACTTTCTACGAAGCTTATACACATGTAGAACCTAAAGATTCAAAGGTATATATGAGTGAAGAACAAGTAATTTGGTTAATAGATGAATTATATAGTATATTAGGAATAAAAAACTCTAAACTTAATTATGAAGATGTTAATATTGATATATCTAAAAGAGTAGGATTAAAAGATTTTAAAGCTATGAGAAAAATTTCTTTTAGAAATAATGTTGCTGGATTTAGAAAAAAATGTGGTATACCTATTATTACGAAGGCTACCTTCACCGGAAACCAAAAGGCAGCTTATGAGATAGAAAGTCGTATCAAACAGAATTGGAGGAATGGTATCACGCACCCCAAGTCATCTAATGCAGAAACTTCGTCTACATCTTCCAAAAAGCAAGATGGACTTAATTCCTCTAACTTCAAAATACATCCTGCTACATCAACCGACGTGTCAAGTTCGGCGAAAACGAGCGCTATCACCAACTGTACAGAGAAGGTTAAAATTGACTCAGTATCCAGCAAAGTAGAAAGCCCATCGTCAGGTGTTCTTCCTACATCAGCCCCTAAATCCTTCGCATCAATGACAAAAGCAGAGAGGCAAGCTCGTCTTCAAGCGCAACGAGAAGAAGCTCTACGAAAACATTTAGCACTACAACGCCAGCTTCTACCTTTACATCGTCAGTTTTATCGCAACTTGGAGAAACATGGAGGAGCGGCACTGGCTTGTGATGTTGAGAGTTGGACTGAAGATGCAGAGGTATTGTTGGAGTTAGGGATGGCGTGGTTCGTGTGGACACCATCCTCAACTGATCAAGGGATCATAGAGAGGGATGGTGGAAGCTGTCATTACAGTGAGTACTTGCAGATACGGTCTCAATCTTCGACGTGACTGATGTTTTATCGCAATCTTTCTCTCTTACTCAATGACTTAACAGTCATTGAGGAGACTATACAATATCGAAATGAGGAAATTGAAGCTACAAGATGGGATTTTTCACTTGGACGATCTGAGACCCTGCCTCAGCGAAAGATATCTGAAAAGCTTAAAATGAAAATTGATGAATTATCAAAATATGGTCCACTTGTGCTTGTCAGTATTTTCTACTCCATTTCTCATTCACTCTACATGAATTAACTAAACAATCTGTTCTGTTATACAACTGCCAGGTCTTTCACGATGCATCTGCCGAGACACGCTATTTTCAGAGACTAGGTATCGACTGCGATATTTTCTTTTCGACTCCACCAGCGGATTTATCTAGTCCAAAATCTAAATGGCCTTCTATACCTCTACAGAGACCGATAATCATTATTCAAGATACGCAAAGTTTATATGCTGGATGGAGTAATCCACAGATTAAACAAATTAATTTAGGCAGAGCATGTCTGACATTTGGATTAGAGGATGAAGCTAGAAAATTACATAATGCTGGTAATGATGCTTTTGCTACTTTAAGAATTTGGGAAATCTTGCTGGAGATGGAAGTGAATGAAGAGCAAAGCGAGGCTAGAATTACGAAGGTGGGCATGAGGGATATGTCGGAGAAGTCAACTTCGAATGTAGAGCAAGTGCAAAACGATGAGAGTCAATTGCAAAAGGAAGCAAAACAGCCAATAGAAGCTAGCTTTCCTGATCTTATTGAACTATGGTAGAAGTTTTAAACTAGAGCGAAGGCATTTTACGCGTTACTTATCGTGTTGTTGTGTTGCCGCACAGCGAGCCTGCATAGGTAGAGGAAAAAAGTAGCCTCAGAGAGTCACATTCACATTGATTGATCGTTCATGAAGTGTCAGCTGCATTCGCGTAGTGCTCACCCAGTATACTGCACATACCGCCGGTCAATTGGTGGCGCATTTGCAGACGTGGTGGTCACCGAAGCTCTTCTCTGTGTTTCGTCATTAGTGTCCAGTCAGCCAGAGCAAGAGAAAGAGGTGTCGCCGAGGTGATAAGGGGAGCAAGAGAGGGGAGAGAGGGTTCACACAAGATGTCTCCCTCTTCCACTCGCAGCAGAAAAGCGAAGCCATCCGGCAACATGATTGTCGGAGGAGACGAAAGTGGCTCGCCCATTGTTGCGCGCGCGCAGGATGTCGTGGAATACTCTGATGATGCTTCGGGAGCAAGCACACCTGGCATAATGGTGTCTGAGATGGCTGCTGGTGATAGTACAGCAAGCGACACCTCAAGCCCAAGTACCGACAACAGCCGCAGCAGCAGTCCTGAGCAGCAGCGCACGCGAACGACGATCACAACGAGTACGACAAGTGGCAGCACAGAGAGGCAAATGGCAACGACAGTGCAATATACTGGCGCAGCTGCTGTTTCTTCCGATGTTGGAAAAGACGGTACACTTCATATCCATCCAATACCGTCGAGAAAAGATAGGAAAGTCAAAGTGAAGAAGGTTATATCGTTTATTCCAAGAACGTCGCATTTCGACCGTTTTCATCCTACTTCACAAGGAGATCCTTTTAGAGGTTTCTACGTTCTTTTTTGGTTGATGATGGGCCTTACAATGTCAAGAGTTCTCTATCATGGTTACTTGCGCTCAGGTGAAGTAGTAGGCATGCGATTCGCAAAGCTCATTTCGGAAGATGCAATCGTGCTGGGAATAAGTGATGGTATTCTGGTTGGAAGTACTGTCCTTTCTGTACCGTTCATGAAGGTAAGCGTGCTTGATACAATTTGTTACCGAAGTGAGTTGGGGGAATTGACTATTTGGATTGGTTTGCGCACGTGCAGCTCATTCAGAAAGGCTGGATCAGGTACCATTATACCGGTCTTGTCATTCAACACCTCTTCCAGTGTGCATTCTTATTCACTGCGATCCGTTGGACGTTCCATCGCCATTGGTACTGGGTGCAAAGGTCAGTATGCATAAGAGCCTCATAGTACGGTAGTCGTCCTGATCTCAAGACTCCTCTGCAGCGGTTTCCTTACTCTCCATTCTTTAACGATGCTCATGAAGATGCATTCATATTGCGCATTCAATGGCGCAGCATCAGAAAAGGCTCTTCAGCTGGAAAAGGCAACGACAAAGCTAGAGAAAGCAGTACAAGAAAAAGGTGGATGGTCGCAAGTTCTGGCGAATGCAAAACGCGAAGAAGTGCAAGGCTCCAGCGAAAGTCACGACGTCGATACGAGTGCAGTGGCGAATGGCGAATTGAGCCCACTTAGCCCGACCGGCCAAAGCCTCCGACATCGAAGGAAGAGCAGTGATCGTGCCGCGCGCATGTCGAATCAAAAGACGAATTCTGAAGACGCCAGAGACCCGTTCAAACTTGTCGACTATTCCGACCCTACCATCCATAAACTCGCGAATGAATGCGCTGATCTGGAAGAAGATCTGACGAGCCCTGGTCCAGCTGCTATACGATACCCCGACAACTTGACCTATGCAAATTACATCGATTATCTCCTTGTACCAACCCTGGTTTATGAACTAGAATACCCAAGAACATCCTCTATTCGCCCTCTCTACGTAGTCGAAAAGACGTTAGCAACATTCGGTACATTCTTTTTGATCTATGCAATCACGGAACATGTCATTATACCGCATCATGAAGCAGCTAAAGGCAAGCCTCCAACGCTGGAGAACTCCATTGGTATCGCTTTGGATTTAGTAATGCCCTTCATGGTTAATTATTTACTTATCTTCTATATTATATTCGAGTGTATATGTAATGGATTCGCAGAACTTACTAGATTCGCGGATAGAGGCTTCTATGAGGATTGGTGGAATGCTGTTACTTGGGATGAATTCGCTAGAAAGTGGAATAAACCAGTACATCATGTGAGTTATTTCGTTGTCTTTACGCACGCGCATCGAAGGAAAGCATTACTGATCAAATGTCTTTATTCCCACTCTTTCCGTGTACTAGTTCCTTTTACGACATGTATACGCTTCAACCATTGCAGCTTTTCGTCTAAGCAAATTTCAAGCATCTTTCGTTACTTTTCTCTTAAGTGCATGTATACACGAACTCGTTATGGTGAGCTGCCTTTCTACTTTAGAACGCCCATGTACTCATGTATGGGAATTGACCATTATATTCTTTCAGGCCGTCGTTAGCAAGAAGTTCCGCTTTTACCTTTTCATGATGCAAATGATGCAATTGCCTATGATAGCGATAGGCCGCTTGCCACTACTGCGCAAGAACCCTACGCTTGGCAATATTTTTTTCTGGGCAGGCTTGATTTGGGGCTTCCCACTGCTCGCTGTCGGGTAAGTGATTATACTTTAATTGACTGAAATGGAATCATTACTGAAGATTACTTTCTAATACATAGGTATTTGCGCTTTTGAAAAGGTGACACACCCGATTCGCGTCATTGGTTTTGCAGATATTCCGGCTTTGTCGAATTTCATGTAGTTACGAAACCTGGATATCGACGAAATATTGTAACATAGTGTATCCCTAGTGTAGCAATATGCAAGAACCACCGCTTAACAAGGTTATTTAACTCTGGCTTTTACCCTACTCTTTGCTTCGATCGGTTCGCAGTAGTACCCTCTGCGTCAATACTGAGATTTTACTGGGGTCTTCCATCTTTCTCCCAATAATCACAACAGTAGCAGTCTTATCCACTTCATCGTACATACTTCACTTCGCAACGCACACAACATTCTTGCAACACACGCGGCAAGCTTGCCATCCAGTCATTATCAAGCTTGTGTGTCTCTCATTGAACCGCAAGATTTCAGCACACGACACGGCTTCGCAACGAAACCCCGGAAGAAAGCCAGACTGGCATTGTAGTTAAGCATATAAGAGCGCTGGCAGCTCTATACTTCACCATCAAATAGCATTACAGTTCAAAATGGACCAATCTCGAAGGCGCCCACCTCCGCCACGCATTAGCATCAATCCTCATTCACCAACATTCGCGTCAAGCGCGCAAGCTGCTCATGCGGGCAAAAACGATGCTCCCAACCCAGCTTCGGATGTTGATATCAACCTCATGGAACAGCGTTGTAAGTGCACCTTTCGTCTTCTATGTTCCATCGCGTCGCTGCCAATCTGGCGTGTATATTGGCATGCGTGCCAGTTTAGCGAGTTTCAGTGAACAGCAGACAGCTGGCAGCTGGAACAGGGTTGACCATGTGGTACATTCCATTCTCCTTGTTACATGCTTCCAATCTCTACCGGCGATTTTGCTTCTTCTGGAAATGCTTCTTACTGTCGTGCTGGCTGGTTCTTCCTGGTGTATCAATACTCCGATTTTCTCGATCGGTTGCACACTCATACAGACGCAGAAGCGCTGGCAGATACGACAGAGCGGCCTATTACGCAAGATGATAGAGATGAGCTGGCTCACGTCGAGGGGATCTATCCTCCCAAAATGTCACATGAAGCAGTCCTGAATAGCAGTAAGAATGGTACAGATTCAGTAGCTACTACACCAGAGACAGAAACGGAATTCGACTGGGAACAGACTGATTCGGAGGATGAAGAACAAGTCGCTGCTGCTCGAAAGGCGAGAGAAGAAGATAAATATGCGGATCAGCAGAAGGTTGTTATCAAACGTGCCAAGCGACTCAGAAAACTATACCTCGCGTGTATGCGCTTGTCGAGACCTGTCCGAACACTACTCATCGCGCTAGTAGGAGGTGGGATCCTTGCTGTGCCAACTATCGTCGTATGGACTCGCTTCGATGGTGATAGAGCCAGCACAACAATCACAGACAATGTCAAAGTTTGGAGTCTGTGGCTTACAATCTTGTGGACCAGTAAGTTTATGCAAACAAGCCACGCCTTTCATTGAACAGAGATGCTAACAGCGGTCTCATCTCCAGGCTCTTGCGCTACAGTGAGGATCCCGTTGCCAGTGTGTCGTAACTGAAGCTGATGACACCATACAACAGAGTCTGCTCGTAGATGCTATACCTTGGATGGTTTCAAAAATATCCATCCTACTGACTGGTTTATATCCTCAAACACTGAAGTACAAGATGAACTGTCCGTCGTATCCACGTTCTTGATGGACCTGAGCGGTGCTGACTTCTGCTCCTATGTACAGTGTTCGATGGTGCACGCTTCTGGCTCAAATGCATCCTGATTTCGATCTGGTCATGGATTTCAGGTTCTGTTCTGACAGACCACATCTTCACTGGCCAGGACTTGGACTATTTTAGATGGGTAGGGGCTGTCATACCGGATGAGCTTGCCTCCTCCTGCTGACAGTCTTTTTGCTTAGGTCCTACACGCCGTGCAGTCGATCTTCGCATCCTCCATTGTCCTCTACGTAGAGAAGCTCATCGTTCAGAGCGTCAAAGCGTCTTTCCACGAGACGAACCTGAAAGATCGAATCGAAGAAAATGCAAGAGCACTCTGGGCACTGGATAAGCTGGCATCTGCGAAAAAGTACAGTCGAAACAAGCGAGGTTGGGGATTCCACAGTCGGCCACGCTCGCAAGTCAATACACCAGCGGCCTCTCGCCCTGTCTCGCGACAGGGCTCTCCAGAACGCTGGGAACAAGCTGGTACGCTGGGCCACCAAGGGGAGGCGGTTGTCGAGGTACCACTCACACCTCATGGAGGCCAACCCACGTATCACGATCGAGATGGTACTTTACGCAACCGAACCATTATCAAGGGAGAAAAGGACGGCGCCCTGCATACGAATGCCGGTACAACAGGAAACGATAGTCCCGATTTTAGCAAACAAGCCGGACGGTCCAAGATGTATTTTCGCAAAAGGGCAAACTCGAAAACTATAGCTGAACAACTTACCCAAGCTCTTTCAGCTGCCACTCTCAAAGACAAGCAGCGTGAAAGTGCTAGCACACAACATTCGGCTACTAAGATGGCCAAGAGACTATTCGAGGGTTTAGGCAATGCGCGTGAATACCTCATCCCAGAAGACTTTGTACCTTATTTCGCTACCAAGGCAGACGCAGAAGTCGCTTTTGCCCTCTTTGACAAAGATGGGAACGGTGATATCAGCAAGAAAGAAATGCGTGGTGCGGTACAGCGAATCTATAGAGAGAGGAAAGCCCTCAAAGCAAGCTTGCAAGATATGGGCTCTGCTGTGAGGAAACTCGACGCGGTCATGCTGGCAGTTTGTCTTGTTATCATTCTCTTGTGAGTCTTAGCATTTGGCTAAGAATTGTCTGTGGAGGCTCGATGCTAATTCAACTATGTCCTGCTTCAGCATTTGGTTCCTTATCTTTGACCGCACGAGCACTATTAGCAGCTTGACCAGTATTTCAACAATAGTTGCTGCCTTGTCTTTCATTTTCAGCAATGTGAGTACATTGACCTAACCCAGTAGAATACGGTACCGACGCTTTAGACCCTTCACCTAGGCCGCTTCAACACTCTTCAACTCAATGATCTTCATTTTCTCCACCCAGCCATACAGTATTGGTGATCTTTGTTTCATTGATGGGGATCCTTTGGTCGTCAAAGAGTTTGGTCTAATGAGCACGGTCTTCGAACGAGTTGATGGCCAAGTTATGATCATGCCAAATAGTATCCTGTCTACTACAAAGCACATTCTCAACGTCAGACGGTCCGGTGCAATGTGGGAAACTACCAACATCCAAATTGGCTATGATACGCCGCTCGACCTCATTTCGGAACTCCGTAGCAAAATGCGACAATTCGTGAACGAAAATAGCCGAGAATGGGCTGGTGGACTAGGTAGGCTTCCTTTGCGTATTTTTCTAAACCTTTACACCAGACTGCTAACAGAGAATGTTGCGCTACACAGACATTAACTTCAACAATATTAATAATCAGAACTACATCGAATTGATCGTTGCAATGCAGCATAAGGGTAACTGGCAAGGTGAGCATATCCCCGATAATATGCACTACCTTCGCAAGGAGCTGACTCGCTGCGGGCTATTTTCGAAAGACTGGGGTGGTAGATGGAACCGTCGAACAAAGTTGATGCGACATATGAAGACGTCTCTCGATGAACTTGGTATCGCTTACAAGTTGCCTCTGCAGCCTGTTCAGCTACAGATTCGAGGGGGTCCAGCACCATGGAATCCGAACTCACAGGGTACAAACAATAATCAGGGTGGAAGGCACGGGTTCAATCTACCGCCTGATAATCGTTTCTTGTCACCCGATGCCCTCGGTAATGGCGCTCGGATCGGTGGTGGAAGCTTCCAGCCAGGTCTCACGCGTAATGTAGGTTTGGATGGTGGCGCTTGAGGATGTATAAGCATTCGACTTGCACGTAAAATGGTAGAAGTGGACTACTCTTGGGATATCGCTACAGTGCTCAGCAGTTCAATCATTAGAATCAGAATAGATATGCATCATCCCCATGTGCAAAGTACCTTCAACGTGTTAACGAAAATTGTAGATTAGCTTCCTTTATAGACAATCATTTGTGCTGGCCACTTGTGTAGATTACCCCCAGCAACTGAATAGAAAAAAGATGGAGTTGTGTGCAAAAGATCTGATACGGACAACAACATGAAATACTACATACTTCTCTAGCCTACTGAAGTCTACCTGCACACCTTATTAATCACCGACACGTTTTGCAGCCCTGAAACTCCACCTCATCCATCGGTGAAAGTGATATGTCACTCGGTATTTGAGATGCCGCTGATGGATCTGACACCTTCTGATGCTGTTCTAGATACAGACGCCGCCTGATTTGATCCTGGAATTCTTTCTCTCGTGCTTCGCGTTCCAACTTTTTGGCTGCTTGGCGAGCTTCATCGCGAATGACGCCGGCGTACATGGTCTGCGGGTCTAGGTCAGCCAACAAGTCTGTAGTATTACATTAAATGATAAGCAACCCACATCTCGCTCCTTCTGCTGCAGGTAATGCACACCCCAGACTATGAAGGTTGATGCTCCGATCGAGGATAGTAGGAAGGTCTTTGCCGCTCGCGACATTGGTGAATAGCGACGGGCGAGGTGATACAGTATTCACTTGTGTAGCTATGTGAAGGGAGTGCAGCTTGCTGGGTAGATGTCCTTATAAGAAAGCCTCGTCTCGATAAGCTATAGATCAATTCTGGCCGCCACACGAGTTGAGACAAGAGCAAAAAGCAGGTTCCGACATTCTTGCATGGAGCTCGACTGTTGCCTCTACAGGCTGCACGGACTGGATACACTTTTACATCATAACGTGCAGTATGGCCGACTCTCTGCCTAATCTGGCCTTTCCTTCGTTCAGAGAGGTCATCCCACAGCCATTCCATGGTCCGCTGCGAAGACTGCTCGTCCGGGCACTGCGACTTCTCCCACTACCTCGACATGTCGCATTCATTATGGATGGGAACAGGCGCAAGGCCAGAAATGAAGGCCTGGAAGTAATCAAAGGCCATGAGAAAGGCTTCGAAGCTCTGAAGACTGTATGTCACTGTTCTTGAGTAGCACGCTGCTCAATTCATGGCAACCTCGCCACTGATAATTCACGTGTCGCTGTTTCTAGCTGCTGGAATTCCTGCTAGCCCTGGAGATTCCAAATGTCACAGTTTACGCATTTGCCATCGACAACTTCAACCGTCCAAGCGATGAAGTTGACGGTCTGCTGGAACTTGCGCGCGTCAAGCTGTTGGAGCTGAGCGACCGGGGTAACATCCTGGACCACTATGGTGTGCGAATCAACGTAGTAGGCAGAAAAGACCTGTTGCCGGAAAATCTACAACGTGCTATTGAGCATACAGAGCATGCAACAAGAGATAACAAAAGGTACGGCACAAGCAAAGGCCTTTTACTGCCATGTCTATTACGGCCGATAGCTGACTTATACTATGGTTCAAGGGGTACTCTGAACATCTGTTGCGCCTATTCAAGCCGGGATGAAATCACACATGCTATTCAGACGACGGTAGATGAAGTTGAAGCAGGTCAGAAACAGGGCTCGTACGTACCATCGGAACAGACATGTTCGACCTTAGGCTTATTATCGGTTTCAATCGCAGGGACATCACCGCTAAGACGATCGAGGAGTCGTTGTATACGTCGTCCAGTGCACTACAAGGGTGGCACTTGCCAGATCCAGATATTCTCGTCCGCACCTCCGGAGTCAGCCGATTAAGCGACTTCTTGCTGTGGCAGGTAAGCCATAAGCAGTGTTTAATTGTTTACTCGACTGGAAAATCCTGAAAGACTTTACGCAGGTCTGCGAGAAGACCTCTCTGAGCTTCATTCCCCGCCTATGGCCGGAAATAGGTGTCGCTGATCTTCTACCCGTCCTACTTGGCTGGCAAGCCGAAGAGACTTGGAGAAGGATGAAGGTCGACTACGTCAAGTGGGAGAAGGCAGACTAGCGGATCCTTGCCCACGCTTGCCAATCCGGATAACGACCTTCCCATCCGCGCGTCGACTATGATCTCAGGTCAGCCCGTACATTGGACGGTATTACAAGCCCTGCCCTTACGTTGCTAGACGTTTGTAGCCTTCTAATGCATCTTCAAAGTCGTAGATGGAGTCGATGGTTGGTAGTATCCAGTCTGAGGCCAAGCGTCAGTACTTAGTTTCGGCCTCCGGGGCTATCCTATGCACACCTTTTTCATGGAAGTGTTCAAGCACATGCATACCTTCCACGGTATCCCTCTCTCTGGAGACCGTTACAAAGCGGAAATGGCGTCCACAGCCACCTTTCGAACCGAGCAAAGTCAGTACGTCGCGCCAGCTACACATTAATCAAGGTTCACGTACCAAGCCAAGATGGTAGAAAACCCATGGTGACAGTCGCAATAAACCATGAGAGGAATCTCCACAGTGTTGGACTGGATAGACCTCCACCAAAGGCAATGAACACACCATCTTTGGCTAGAAATCGATGGCTTCGCTTGAGCAGGCTTCTGTCTCCTACAAGATCAATAGCAGAATCGAATGGTTCAAAGCTCTCCTGTAAATGGCCAGAAAGGTCCTTGATCTCCTTATAGTTGACGATGTTGTCTGGTCGAAATCGCTCAACAATGTGCCAGCTTTGCGTAGAGGCAGTTGTGGCTACTGTTGCGTCTTTCCAATTCTTCAATATCTGTAAGAGCGCAAGACCAATACCGCCAGATCCTCCGTTCACAAAGACTTTTGAACCACTGCGGACATTTGAGGCCAGTTTGTATGCCGAAACAAATGCTGTAGTTAGGGAAGCCGCCTCTTCGTATGTTAAATAGCAAGGTTTAGCGACAATCCAGTCAGGCGAGACAGCCACTTTCTCTGCTAGAGTTCCTGTGTTCCCAATAACATGTCGTACAGGCGGGATGTGGCCATACACCTTGTCACCGACCTTGAATGAACAGCTGGAAGGGACCTTGCCTATTTGTGATATAGCACCGGCGAAGTCGATTTCAGGAATTCGCGGCGACCCGCGCAGAAGAAACCCTGGGATGTTGATGTTCAGCACTCTTGGAACGAAGCATGAGCCAGTCTACTTACTGGGTATGATCCGCATCAGAACGCTGGAGTCAGGGTTTAATGCGGCTGCATGGACGTCGACGATGATCGGCGTCGCTGTCGTAGCCTCTGGGTCAGCAACTCCACTGCACAGCTGCAAGACCTCTGAGGGTAGGCCTTGAGTCTTATAGCACCATGCTCGCATCCTGAGTAGACTGTCTTGTCGATAGGTGACAGACGGCAAGAGCTACAGTGCCACCAACACCGATGACAACCTCAGAAATGATCACGTGTGTGGGCGCAGTGCGTCGTGACTAGAGCGAAAGTGTGTAGACTGCGTCCTAGTGACGGTGTTGCAGACTCCAATATTCGCGATTTTCAATGCTAGCAGGCTACATGATAAAGTGCATCGAGGGGCGCGACTATACTAAAAGCCGCGCTCTACACACAAATTACAAAGCTACAAATGAACCCTGTTGTCGTTCACTCTTTACGCTACACAGAACTCACCGCATCCTAGTCCAGCGAAGTCAGGTTGCGTTCAATGAGGTCCGCTTGGCTTAGCAGCCTATCCATATCTAAAGCAGGCAGTGCCAGAGCTAATGACCTAGCTTCACTCCTGTCCAACTCTTGCAATGCTTCGTTGCACATAGCAAGAAGGGCTAAGCAGACGTAAATTTGATAATCTGCCTGTCCAGACTTCATAGCGAAGTAAACGTCTCAATTTGATAGCATTAGTTAGGCTTGAGCAGTCGCCATCTTTTAATGTTGAAGCTTTATGCTGCTTACCCCATAGCCGAAGAACGTCTGGCAGCATCATCTCTCTTGAAAAATAGCTTGTCATCCATGACTCTGCCATTTCATTCAAGTCCATCTAGAGACCCAACGTCAGGTCAGCTTCGCACATGTTGGGGCTAAACTGCTGAACCTGAGTCTTACATCTTCCTCATCCATATAGCAGTATAAATCGGGTAAGACTACTCTAAACTTATTGACGAGTTCTCCTATGGCTTTTCGGAGGCTCTTCACGCTACCTGAGGTTCATGTTAGCCAACAGCATGAACATCCTTTGGAGTGAGATGGAACGTACTCCGGAAGCAAGCTGCCACCTTTTCGAAGTGTCGTATCACGTCTTCGTCATCTTCAAACGTGACAGCTAAAGGCATCATTATATATGTCCACACAGTACTGTAGCTCTTCCTTGCTTCTATGAGCTTGCCAAATGCCGATTCGCATAGCCGGAGGTACCGTTCTTCTTCCGGTAGTGGAATTGCTTCTGAACGATTGTCCAAGTCTCCTTCTATGCGATCAGTGATGGGCGATGACGGAGGATTCAACATGAGAGCAGCACGAGCGACATGTCTAGCATAACAGCGAGATGCATCTTCCTCGATGTGCATGGGGAGATTCACTGGGACCAAATACCCTGGAGGTTCATCCTCCTCTTCTTCCTTGGCTTGATTCTGAATACCCAAGCGTTAGTTAGAGTGTAGCGCAGCCTAGCATAGTCGTCCTCACCTCCATCGTCTCTAGCAGATGACTCCAGCATTGCTGTGGCGAAAAGTGTCAGTCTACTTTGCGATGCTGTGATGTTGCGCAATACGTACCGCTCGAATGCTACGGGGAAAGCCTCGTCTCGCCAGAGCTGTTGCTGAGTGGTCATCTGAACTTCCAAGGCATAAGTGTCTGTTAACCGTATAAACACTTCTGCTTCACCTGTAAGCACGCGGTGTCTGCGGTAGCCGTCATCAGCTTGTGCACTATAGCATGATCGACGTAGCCTTACAGAATCTGAGATGCACCATGAGTGACAAGGGCGACACGGTTCAGTTTTCATATTCCACACATCACAGTGCAAGTATCGTCACCTCTTGCAGTTCCAGAGGCGAGCCGTCCATATGAAGTGTGCTGGCTGGTTGATATCGATCGAAGGACAACCTCGTCCAAGACAAACGTGACTTCTTAATTCTTGCACAACATGTACTTGTAAAGCGTACAGTCAGCGCGTAATCCCTCTGGGCCAGCAAGCATAGGCCATTGCAGCTATGTCACACCACAAGAAGCCTGTCCAGCCAGCACCACCTACAGACAAGTTGTTCCTGCGTGCTGGCAACCTCGAAGATCCAAAATGTATGGCTTCGCTGAACAAGGCAGTCTGTCACCAACCCTTCCTGTCGCAAGTACGAATGGTTCGGTCTTAATTCTTGACTATGATAGGCCCGCTAAACCTGCGATTGTCGTCCCGCAGCTCGAGCTACTGGTCTCTACTACATCGCCTGCAACCGAGCTCCCTACCGAAATCAAGCAGATCGTAGAAGAATATACATTTTCACATGCTCGTATTAATCCAGCCGAGTTGCTTTGCCCTACATTCATGAACACATACATTCGTGCAAACAGAAGCGGTAGGCCATTCCTACGGAAGTGTCTATTTTCATCGTTCTAATCAAAAAGCCACCGGTACAGACTCACTAGTCCTGGTGTCCGCAGGCGATTCATCCGAGAACGTGCTTGCCATTGACGGAACAGGCCATCTGATCCTGTGCGTGCACAAAGATACATACAGCATTCTGGGAATCCCGGGTCATCGGTCAAGATATGGCGGTGACGGATATTGTGAATTTATCTGAAAGATTCCAGCCCTCGTGATATGTTGCCTGACTAGATCTGTTCCGTAGACATAGAAGTAGATCTAAAGCCAGATTACATGCGATCTGGAAAGTCTGGTTTCGAACGTATACGGGAAGGCCTGCGGAAACTAGGCGAACTGGACTTGATTGCGACATTTGTCGACCATAAAGGCAAGCTATCATCACACTGGAAAATCTTCGCACTCCTTAAACATTCTGCTTGTAGGGGTATCAAGCCAGGTGCAATTTCCATCTACAGCTCTTTCGACCCAGATACTTCGGCCACGATTTACATGCGAAGCGTCCAATTCGAGTCCTGCTAGCAAGCTCCTCGACCTACAGGAAGCTCTAAGCAATCACGATTTCAACAGTGAGAAGTCCCGTAAACGAAAAAGGGATGGCAAAGCCGTGCAGCAGTCTCAAGAGCAAGAAGATACTGGTCTTCTCATACAGGGATTTCTAGAGGCTGTCACTCTGGTGGATGACAGCCCTGCTAAGAGTAACACAGGCGAAAGCATACTACGCATCACTATTAATGGTCTACTTCATTCCTCTCTGGCGCAAATTCTACTCAAGCAATTAATGTAAGTCACCTTCACCTTCACCTTCATTTCCACTATCTGGATGTGGTCCAGTTTCACACCTGCATCACATCAAATCTACCGAGGGTTGGGTGTATTTGCATCCCGTTTGCGGTAGCTGGTAGCTGTCTTGGAGCTGCCGGATAGCCTTCAATGACACACATATATCCTGAGAAATTATATAGCCTCGTCAGATTACTAAAAGGCACTTCGTTTGTATACCTCCGCAGATCCTCGAAATCACATCAGCTAATCAGTATGACAGCTCAAACGATGTCAAATGCGCCTGTTCATAAATTTATCAAGAGAGACGGACTATCAGAACGAGAAAAAGGGCGAAGAAATGGACAGGAAGAAAGAGCAGTTGACGATAGCAGGATATTAGATGGATGGTCTCTTATTTTCGGTAGAGTGCCCGATTCTGAGAGAACACGATTCGTATATGTAGATAGTACTCCTACCTGATCCCCGAAACTCAAAGCAGCTCACGGAAAAGACTTGAGACGCCACGGCACATGTTGACAAGCAGTCTCGAACCATCATGTCCTTCCACTCTCGGTCACAAGGAAAGAAATTATGTCTCTCTTTTTGCATTTGCTGGCTTGTATGGCCAGGACAATCCTATCTCGTTATAGCACCAACGACAATTCTCACAGACTGAAATAAGCAACAACGTAACACTAACAAAAGACTTCTTGCGTACTACGGTAAAACAGATGTGATAGTAGCAGATAAATGGACGACTGAAGCACTTTAAAGAAGAAAAGGAGACAAAATTCGAGCGTATTTTAAAGACTGAAGCTACAGAAGTGGGCTGGAATGAAAGTACTGCTTCTAAACCAGACGATGGCGGTAGAGGATTTTCCTGAAGCTTTTTCGTGGATGTCCCAGCAATAAAGGTGTAAAGGAGGAGTTTAATACGGCACATATCTAATTCAATGATAGAATTACCAAACTCCTCTCTTTATTTGTATGACAGGTTGTTGCCGGTTTTGAGGATGGTTGAGGTCCAAGAGGCGCTTTTTTTCAATAGGCGAATGTCGAAGAGTTATCCGCAGCTAAGGTACTAGTAATAGTATTACTAGCTCTTCTTTGCAATTGCATTTCACCCATATTTGGAAGATTAAAAGGTAATGTATGACGATGAAAAACACCAGCTGAAGGTGAGAAATCATCTACTATTGAAGGTGTAGATCTTCTATCTATAACTTGTTCATCTTCACGACTGTATCCGAAATCGTAATATCCACCATTTCCATGAGGTGGTTCATCATATTCACTTTCGGTATGCTCTCCTTCTGGTAGGTTTTCAGAATCTTGTCCCTGAGCATGCTCGGAATCGGGTTCCCATATTTCGTTTTGACGCTCAAAACGGGGTGCTGCGTTTGATGTAGCTTGCGTCCCCATCAAGACTTGCGCTAGTTCTGCAATGGCAGCGTTTGATCTAGAAATTGAAGAGGATTCTTCACCTGAGTGAAGAGCAATATGTACTTCGTGCTCGTCAAGCTCAAATTCATGTGTTTCATCGTCCCAATCCCTGTCACCGTCGTCATCGTCTTCGTCTTCGTCCTCCTCCTCCTCGTCGGTCTCAATCGCATCATCAGGATGAGTGAGAGATGGAAACTCCTCATATGGTTCTAGGAAGCGCTGAGGAGAGGGTTAACACAAAGTGCAAAAACGTTGGCCACGTGTTCCCAAGTTTGCCAAATTGCCTGCTCGCTCACCTCTTCGACAGTCGGCAGTGCCTCGTCATCAGGATCAAATGCTTGATGTGCCCATAAGGTAGGTGCATCCTTGACTCTCCTAGGACGCGTGACTATGATGCTGTCGCTATCGTCTGCTCCCACCGGCAGAGTCTCGGGGTGCTTGTTGTGGCTGCTTTCGCCTGCATGGCTGCCTGATGCACCACTGCTGCTGCTGGATGTGCCTGCGAGGAGAGCGAGGTGGCTGACTGTGCTTGCAGTGTATGATGACCTGCCCATGGTGGTGCACGGATTGACTCTAGTATGTTCTCTTGCCGTTCCCGCGCCCCGTGGTGCTCCCCTGGAGTTCTGTGGATGTCGAGGTGGTGCAAGACGTGCAGTTCAACGAGGGTGTGATTCGAGCAGCAGGCAGCAGTCTGGCTGTGCGTGCAGTGCAGTGTGCTCCAGTGACCTGCGACCAATCAAGGTGCGGTGGAGTTGCAGATGGTGGACTGTTGGTGGTGTTTGTAGTAAGTGTAACGTGTATCATGTGGTTGGACTTTCATTTGTCTCTCAACACCTCGAGAAGCACGACCGCCTCGAGGACAAGTGGCGAATCGGCATGCAAGTTGTAACATGACTGTATTGGTAGCCTTATACTACTGAATCCTTCTTCAATGTACTGTTACACTTCCTCACTAGCATCTACCGTCCGCCCTGCTTGTGTCCGTCTCTCCTGCCCAGCCCTCACTTGCGCTTCCTCGCTTTCCCAGCAGGTGTACCGGCGCTCTTCTTCGGCTTGCTGTGTCCAGCGGGTATCCACTCGTTCTCCTCCACTACCGCTTCCTTGCGTGTCTGTCCATTCTGCGCCAGCACTCGCGCTTCATCCTCTGGTGCAAGGCCATACTTGTGCAGATCGCTTCTCGGGACCGCTATCCGCCGGACGTTCGTTTGGAAGCCTGGGGCCTGCGAAGAGCACCAATTCAGCTTTCCTCATGCATGAGAATACTTTCTGTGGTATGCTCTTACCCCACGCCCAATGCCAGTCTTTGGATCATACGCTTGCGTCTTGCTAGAGCTTGGAAACAAGGCGAGATTGAAGAATCCAAGTTTCCACGCAATCAAGAAGACTACAGGTATCAATGGCAGAGAGAATGCCAATTTGACTACGTTGTCCGATGTGAGAATCGGCATGGTGGATTGTTTTGGCTTTGGGGATGTTGGGTTTATGTCGAAAGACACGCCTTGAAAAGTAGCAAGAAGCACGTGAGAGGCAATTTACCCCTACACCACTATGCATGTCGTTTCTCATTCGACCATTGCACTCAAGCACTATAACCGCCTTTCTTCTAGTTGATTCTACAACGTCATTGCTTGCGTACATATCTCCTATCTTCTATTGCTTTCATAAAACAGTCCAGCTCCCGCATATCTAATCACAAAAGCGAGTACACTTCCAGCAGCTTGTATAGCCATGATGCTTTTCGTAAGGTTCGCTTCTTTCATAGGTCCGAAGAGGCATAGTACCATACAAATTATCGTCAAGTTGGTTGTGCTTTTGATATATTTCTTATCTTCTGTATAAGTCAGCTTTACTAGCCTCAGAATTGCGAAGACGCGAAGAATAATAGTAGTAAGGAGACTTGGTGGCTTCTTGTCGAAAATAGCTACACTCGGATATAGTAAGCCTGTTTTTGGATCGAATCTGGTTGTTGTTACAGATATGGAGGACGGTTAGCACTACTAGTCGTCATATGTGTTTGCAACATGGCATTTGAAGGAACAAGCTTACCTAGGCACTCGATGTCGAGGGCAAGGAACCAATCCAAACAATTGTGGACACGAAAAAATAAAGTTGATGACTTGGGGTATGAAGAACAATAGTAGAGTTTTGCTGAAATGACCAAGTATGCCAACGACTGCGAATGCCATTCCTGAGAAATAGCAGAATGTATCGCCTATGAAAGCTTTTGCAGGGTACCTGTTGAAACCATAAGATAGTAAACTCAGAATGACATATGGGATTTCCTGTATGCGAATACTCGAAGATGGCCAAGTCTTTGCGACATACCAATTATGTTTGAGAAGTCCGAAACATACTCCTATCAGAGGAAGCATGAAATATAAACTGAACAGATGACGATCCGCAAGTTCAGGGCTATCTCTTGCCAATCCTATACCTATCAAATGCGGTTCATTCGACTTCGAGTATGGATATAGTATGTTGATATTGAACCGGATATACAGTAAATCATTGATTGCAATCGACAACGCAATAACGAGGGCTTGTCCGACCTAGGCAGAGCACTCCTCAGTCATGTGCCGATGCATAGTCGGAAAGCGTGAAAACTCACCTCGATACCATTGACACCTGCGAGTATATTGATGCTATTTGTGCAGAATGTCGATAGCATGGACATGTAAAGGTAATACAGGGGTCCTAGCGGCAGTAAAGCTGCGTGAGCCCGACATTCTTTCATGCGACCTTGGGTATAATGACACACCGAGATGAAGCACGCCAGTCACATGCTCTACTCTGAATAGCTTTCGCAGTCCGAATATCCTAGGAAGGACTATATCTGTAATTCCATGACCAGCGAAATACACCACCAGGAGCGGCACAGAAGCAATGACTGAGGGAGAAGTAGTAAAGATTAGCGATCTTCCTCTATTTGTATCCAATCTATGTTGTCCACCACCAAGCAGTGGCCGCGAATTCCAAACTAATAAACTTACTGGGGATAGGAAGTTTATACCTCCACCGAATATCAAACAAATCATCCAAGAATCCCAAAAAGGTAGCAATAAGGAGTGATAATAAACTGGCCAGGTAGGTAGTTAAAGAATGATGAGGAAAAGCAACACCTGCATCCGTTGTTATTCCTTCTTTTATATCTTGAGCTGATATTGAAGTTGGAGGTAAGAAATGGGAATAATATGGTAATGGAGCGAAAAAGGTAAGTAGGAGAACGTAGACTGCTGCTCCTATCATTCCAGTTGATTCAGGTCTTTACATAGTATTTAGTTATAAGTATTTAGAAAGCCGAAAGGCGAATGATCGGGTCGAAGGCAATTAGAAAGTCAGTAACTGTACCTATACTTCAAAAGGTATGATTGTTCAATAAGAAATAGAGAAAGCTCGCTTACAAAGCTGGACCTTTGAGCTTTCCACCATCATCACGCTCGTAGCCCTTCAGCAGATCAATGCCTTTGAGGCCTTTCGCTATGAAGTCATTTCGGAGTCGTGGTATGAGAGCACTCGTTGCCACGTAGGCAATGTAGGAGATACAGAGAGATCCAGCGAGCGTGAGAAGCGACTCCGGGGCACTGTACGTCGACAGAAGTGCCGACGAGGCTGTTTGTCCCATCGAGGGTAGTCTGGTGCTGTTCGCATATCGGAGAAGGTCTGCAGAGCTGCGTTTCGAAAGGCAAGCTTGCACTCGATCACGAGGTTGGCTCGTTTCAAAGGCAAGTTGGTCGAATAGAGCTGTCATACTCCAACTCTTAACTTCTCTGGACTACCGTAGCTTCGTACTTTGAGGTTGGGAGCCATTGGCAATTTAAAATTGCATAATACCATTACAACGACATGGGCACTTTCGACTAGTAACAAGCGAAGACTGCTCAAAGGGGGCTAGCAGTAAATCATGATGGAACGTCCTTTCGTTTTATAACACTCCCAACGTCGAGCAGGCCTTTGACATATCGAACAGCTTCGCGAGTCTGTAGTGGGTGTTTACAACTCAGCACAGATTGTTTTCGGGAGCAAGGGCAAATGGGGAGATGCATCAGCTTACTTGTTGAAGATTGCTCTTCGATCTATCTCCATCTGATGGTTTGAAGGATATCTGATTATTCTCGTTGTGATGATCTAACTTCGTCAAACGTGCTAATAACGCTTGATAGCCGAGTTCACCAGATTTCGATTCTGTACTAGGTATTATATACGGGCAAAATCGACGGTGAGAAGATGATACATCGACACTTGACAGCTTATTGGGTGAGGGAAGAGGCAGTTGCTGTGTCGCTGCTGTGTCTCCGGATGTCTCGCTCGCCTTTTCGGCGTTGCTGGCAGTGTTCTTTCTTTTAACTGCAAGTCTGCGGGCACAGAGCTTGCATTGCATTATAAGATTGTTTGAAGAGGCATTGTTGGATGACGAGGAAGAAGAGGATGTTGACGCAACCGGTGCAGTGGCCCATCCGAATAGTGCAGCGATAGTCGCAGATTGATTGAAGTTTGAATGGTCTTCAGGTCGAACAGCTTGGACAATCTCCGTTCCTCGTTCACTATGTAAAGCCTTGTCTAGTTCTTCAACCTCTTGTCCAGAGAGCGGATGTTTGACGTCGAACTGAAAGTCTGCCGGGAAGGACGCTGCTCTTTCCGCTAACTCGCGTAGAAGCTGCTGTGGCGGCGCCGAAAGGTGCAACCGATACAACTCAGCTGCAAAGAGTATTAGCATATGGCCTACTGGATGGAGCAGAGGGGAAGCTTACGAGGGCACGGCCTGCTCCGCCACGGACAACTTTTGCCATGCTTCGTAACGATATCATGCTGTAGCGCTTCCTTGTCCATAGACAGTTGACTGCCGGACGATACCTGCCATGTCGCATGACAGACATCGCAAGTGACTTCCTCCCTTCTTTTACCCATACACCTCCATCCCCTTCTTGCAAAGTCAACGGCACTGCATCCATCAGGCTTCCTGTCATTCCAAAGTGTAAGGTTGAACGTCGCTATTCGTGCCAGCAGATCTTCGCTAGAGAGCGGTCGAAAGACTTGCTTTGGTGACCGAATCTCCTTTAGTTGCTCTTCTGCTAGCCATGAGATTCTCTGTCGCTTTCTTGAAGGCGGCAAGACTGACATCAACGCTGGTGTGGATACCGAGGTGTTCCTCGACAATGGTGCTGGTCGTGTTCGTTTGGCACTCCCTGGACTCGCTTGAGCTGGCTGGAAGACCTTGTCCAGCTCAGCTATCGCTGTCATGACGGAAGAGCGTGCATGCTGCTCTTCAGACCTCCCAATCTCAGCCATATAGGTAGTCGATGTATTGCTAACAGTTCAAGCCGGTGCTGGAAGGAGGAGAATAAGGTGGATCTCGGCTGGAGTGGCAACAGTATGCACAGGAGAGCATGTTGTCCGGGCAGTTACAGCATTAGACTATAGTACACAGCAGGAATCTCCCAATGTTCCGAAGAGTAGCTGGACAGGTTCACGCATTCGAATTTATGATACAGTCTACCCGCAACACGGCGTGCACGTGCTCATTCCGATGCATCGGGGACGTGTCGATTCGCTATTTCTACATCTCTGGTCTCAAGCATACGCCTCACTTCAGTCATGAATGAGCCCAGAGGGTCATTTGGACTTGCGGCGGGTGCTGATTGAGCAGGTCGAGGAGGTGGAGTATCTTGGGCTATAGTCCGTCTTCCAATTAGCTTGGTAGCCTGCCCGGGAAGACCTTTAATTGGTAAGTGTTCAGGGTCAACCACCCTCCTTCCATATGCACCAAGCTTCGTCTGTAGCGACATCTCAACCCCGCTGAAATACTCTTCGGGTGAAGGTGGTACAGGTTGCGGCGAGGGTATAACTTCCATCGGAGAGAAGGCAACAGCATGATAATCATATTCGTACCCTTCGTAGTACTCGTAATACTCTTGCTCAATGTCAGTTGGGATTGGACAAGTCTCGTCATAAAAATCTTCCCAGTAACTAGAGGATGTTGCAAATTTTGGCTGGTGCGCGGCAGGCAAAGCACTTGACGGTATTCTGTCACCATCGAGGATGCTATCCGAGAAAATGCACCCCATACGGGCTTCATCCTCGTCATCGTATACTTCAAGAGCCGGCTCGGTGAAATACAGATGCGTGAATCTGCCTTCTGAGTTGTGGTAGTTTGACTGATCAGGAGTCAAATGTGGTTTGGCTAAGACAAAGTCACGGTCTTCTGAAGCTCTGAAACCGCAAAGAGGTAGCGGAGTTCCTTCTTCATGTGTCACAGCTGAACAAGATGCCTGCGCAAGTACCATGTGGTCGATGCCCTCTATAATACTGGAGTGCGTAGGCACACTTCTGCCTGCTTTGAACGGACTGCAAGTGGTGATCTCGTTTTTGCTCGCGTCATTACGCAGACCAAGTGGTGGTTCTGGACAATCGCGGTCGCTTGTGTCTGTATCCAGGACTAAGTATAGGTCAGAGATGGCGGTCGCCCTGACCTTTGTCGTATTGGTAGTCCGGAGCGTGAATAGCTTTGTAGCGTTGGAGCTCTTTGTCTGCGGTGTCAAAGGCATGAGAATATCGCAGATATGGGGAACAACCTCTTCTGTTATCGCTGTATTGATGGGTCTTGCAGACTCCGTCACGGAAGGCGCACACCCAGATTGCTGCTGATCGTCGTCTGCAGGCAATGCCTCAGAATGGGCATGTCTTTCTTGTTCTACGGGTAAGAGATTTTTGCCTGTAACATCTGCAAGAGAGTCTACGTTTGAAGGCCGGGGAGCTGTCGTCGTATCCTGACAGACTCCTTGATCCATATCAGGGTCAATCGGTACTTGCTCATCTTGGGAAGTCAAAGTCTGGTGTATCACTGCCTTATCTGGCTCTGAAAGGTGAGGAGCCTCGTCGGCATTTGCAATATCGTCATGCTGACCAAGCCCATTAGCATTTACCTTGCTGCTGGGGTATTTCAGCGCAAGTGGTCGATGACCGGTAGGGATCTGTCCCTGTTTCTGTCTCTTCTTTCTTTTTGAAGTTGTACGTATTGCTAGGGTCTTCTGTGTCTTCCCTCTGTCTAAATAGCTTGCAGCAGATCGACTACCATGCTTCCTGACAGTAGCTTCTGTTCCATGATTGTGCGCGACAATATGCCTGTTCAATCGGGAGAGAGGTTTCTTGCGTCCATCACTAGCTTCATCGTCGATAGTATTCTCGACATTTCCTGTTTGTGCTTTGTGATTCCGGGAGGTTCCGACAGTAACGGACCTCGACTTCCGCGCAATGTCCCTCAAAGCTTTGAAGTCTGTTTGCGATACACGTCCCAGTATCATAGGCCTTAGCTCACGGACACTTTCATAGGCTTGATTATCCTTGTCTCCCCACTTTTCTGGGGCTCGAATCGAAGGAGTCGGGACAAGATAACCCATCTCCAAAGCCTTACAGCCTGGACGCGGATCGCCATCTTTGTGTCTATGGGGGTACTCAAGAATTCTCTCATAGACGTAGCTTTTATACTGTCTGTGCTTGGCTACAAGTTGTGTTCTTGCGTCTTCTGACCCTTGAAAGTGTATTGGCAGGAGATTCGAGTATAGGTCCTCTGCATCATAGACATCAGCATACGACGGGCCGTCGGGTATGGCTTGAGCTACTCCTTCATTGAGGATGTTGTTTGTGGGTCTTGCGGACAATGGAGAGCCCGGTTGGCTCTTCCTACCTTGAGCCAGAAGAGCTTTGGTGCGGATTCGGGGGATCGGCTCGTCGTCGAGGACCAGACCTCGTTTGGAGGGTGAGGGATCATTGGTGTGGCAGTTTGTTGTTCCTACCGGACTATGAGATACTTCTGCTTGAATAGAATGACCTTTTCTTGAATCGTCATGAGATCCTCTGTCTTCCTCTTCCGATTCATCTGTCAGTTGGCTCCGCGTACCATGAACTTGACGGAGTCGTACACCTGTAGTCAAGCCAGTATCGCTCTCGAAACCCTGAAGAGCCTCAGTTCTCAATATGCTCCTGTTTGTGCGTTTGCTGCTATAGGTACATCTCGGTTTGAAGGTGGTGCGGGTAGACGGCCAGCTTTCCTGGTCAGACTTGTCGGGTCGGGCATGTACGTTGTCTGCATGACGCGGAGGGGTGATGGGTAGCAACGTGCTACAGGTATCTGCTGAAGTGGTGACTTTGTCCGGTGTGCTTGAGCTTGATGAGGAATTACCCTGGTCCGCAGATATAGTGGCACGTAGCGGTGAAGAGTGGGTGGAGATATATTCGTTATCTTTTCGAAGGCTGATGACTTCGGGAAACAATAGCTGAAGCAGGTCATCTACATCTCGGCTCCTTTCTCTAGAGGGAGAATCTTGGTCTGTTGATTTTCGTTTTTGTGGCGACAGTTGCGGACTTGCTACATTGTGTGCGTCTTGAGGCGCTATTTGATGCGTCTCCTTGTCTGCTGCTCGTTCATCATCTTTTCCATGCTCAATCAGCCTGTCAAAAAAAGGTCTTGGACGCTTAGACGCCCATGGAGCACCTCTCGTACGTTTGCATTGAGGTGATGGTGACGGAGGCGTTGGGAGACAGTCGGAGAAATCCAGGTCAGGACAGGAAGGCGGCGAGTGAGAAGCACGTGGCATGTCACTCCGTCCTGCTTGAGAGTTGTCAGCTGCATACTTCGTCCAGCTGTGGTGTCTGCATCTCTATGACTTGTTGTTATTGGTGTCAGAGAAAGATTAGCGAGTCTCATGAGCTGGGTGATCGTCCGGAGACTCTCTCTCGACGATCACCTTCATCGAACAGCAACATTACCTTACACTCCATATCATTAGCTTATGCCTTTATTTGCTACTCTTAGTCTGGCTGCAAGTTACTGAAGCTGGAAAGTCGTTGTGGACAGCTGGCACTGGCCAATGCATAATTTTCTTATGCTGACACGGTGTGCATTGGATAGCAAAGCAATTTAGATGAAAACGTCTAGTGACTTGCGAATGAGTATATATACAAAAACCCTGATATGATCTACTTTGCTACACAATGAAGAAAATGATGGAGGTACGAAAAGAAATAAAAGCCGACTTTGTGTGGTACGTGTGTATATGGGTAGGGGTTTCCACTTTTTTTGGCGAAGCAGCTATATTACATACATTCTGCAGTTAGGATTTGAAAGGTCTTCGGGTTTGATAATAGAGGAGGATGGTCTTCCTGTTCCTCAAAGCATTAGCAATATGATAAGGGTTTTCAGGCGAGCGAAAAGAATCGTTTGTGGAGAAACTGGAGTTGCTTAAGTCCTTGTCGAACTCCTTCTAAAGAAAGCAAAAGCTCCCGACATCCCGCCCTTCCCTCTCTTAGGTGATCCTAAACCAACATCTTGCTGTTGCTGTTTACTATGGACAGACATGCCCATGGGAGCATTAATGGAAGAAGATGCATGCGAATCATGAGAGCCAATTTTCTTCATACTTGTTGATCTAGCATTATGCTGTATTGTCATTGGCGACAGGAAAGAATTTTGTGATGCATTATTAGGGTTCATATTTACTGAAGCTGGAGGAGAAGCCAGTGTGACCTCATGTAGTGCAATTACTGGACTTGAATTTGATGATGCCGCGCTTGAATCATGCAAGCTGCCTACTTCTTCTTCTTCAAGAGCATAATCCATTACCTCCCCACTTTTCCTTTTGTTATTCGTGACCATACCGGGAATACTGGAAGGCTTTTCAAGCGTCACCGCTACCTTGTGGCTTGAGTTTCGCTTGTATGAACTGATCTTGTCATGAGGAAACATAGCTCTAGGATGTATCGATTCCTCCTTTTTAATCGAGGTGTTCGTATCAGAAAGCGAGATAACAGGGGGTCTAAGACTGAATCCCGAGAAATCCGCAAAGAGTCCATTGACAGCAGCAGGAGTAACGGGTGAATACTGAAACGGATTCTCAATTTTCAACGTATCCAACTTCTGTTCCGGAAACAAGTTGTCCTTTCCTGATGAACATGATTTGGGAGATAGGTCGATGGAAGAAGTGATAGATCCCGATGAGGAAGTCTTGCTTGATAAAGAAGGTGGCTCAGATGGTGTACACGACGATGGTGTACACGATGACAAAGCTGAAGAAGACGCTGTATTCGTAGTTTGTGATGATGATATCTGTAGGATTGCCACTGCTGCTGCAGGATCGACAGTGAAGTTTGCAGTAGAGGCATTCGAGAATGTACTCCACGCTGAACTTGTTGCAGCATGCTCTAGACCAGCCGAGCTCTTAGGTCTAGAAGCTCCAATACCAGCGAACGAGGTGATGCTCTTCGTACTGTTGGCGGTGGTAGGCCTGCTTCGTCCATTTGCCGTACGAGGGCGCGAAGTAGAAGAAGAGATAACAGATAGAGAAGGTGAAACAGTGTTCAAGTAAGGAGATCCCACAACAGGACTTAGGTCCGAAGTAGAGCCAAAGCGTTGTCTTGTACGTGAAGGTGTTTCAAGTGATAGATCCCCCTGTTCAGAACGCCTTCGCACCGTACTCAGACGAGGCATATCATCTTCTTCAGTCTCGGAAGCATTGACTTGTGGACTAGACGATGCTGAGGCTGAAGCAATACCACCAGTACCGACTTTGGGAGATACAGACTGACTAATTCGAATTCTTGAAGATTGTGAAGTTGGTCTAACCTTTTGCTGGTCTGAAGAATTGGATGATGAAGAGGTGCCTTTGAGAGTATGAGTAGATCTGGCAATGTTTGCGGGTTGTTTTCTTTGCCTCTCATTATATGATTGGTCATTCTTGCCATTCTCAATATGCTCATCATCACCACCAAACAATCTAGCTTCAGCTTTTTGAATAGCCAATATTTTTCCTTTCATTTCTATAGCTTTTTTCCTTTCTTCATTTGAAACAATACTTAAAAAAATCTCCACTTTCTGTAATTCTATAAAGTTCTTTTGGTTCTTATATTGGATCTTCGGTACCAAATAAAATTTAGAATTGGCGAAAAGAGTAGAACAAGTTTCACCTAAAGCATAATGATATATAGATTTTGATTTTGGTAATGATGATTTTATTTTACCTTGCCAATTTGAATTTGTGAATAAACAATCTATTTCAAATGTAGCTAATGTTGTCAATTCATCTTTACGCTTCTTATTATTACCATTATCATGTGAATGATTATGAGATTGAGAGCGAGTAATAGACGAAGGAAGCGTAATTGGTATAGGAGGAGGAGGTACATATGTATGTTGATACTGATGGTGATGTTGTTGTTGTTTAGCATGCGAAGAGCTTTTCGAAAATACCCCAAAATAGGATTCGGATGTAGCGTCTGTATATTCACCAGGTGTAGGTATATTAGAAGGTGGAGTAGCAGGCATATAAGTTGACAATGACGACATCGTAGAAGCGTTTGAAAGAGGTGGTGGCGTGATGATCAAAGCTTCTGTAGATTCAGACTTGTATTTCGTATGTGCGACGGGAGGCGGGGCAATAATATTCGATAATAAACCACCTCCTGAACTACTTCGAGCATGCTTTGCCAGTCTAGCAGCAGTACTGTTGTGCTTGGGAATGGCATCTTTGGATGGTTGATGATTTTGTATCACCTCTTTCGAACTCGATGTAGCTCCATCTACTCCACCTGAGCAGAAGCATATCTCTCTCCTCAACTCAATGACCACCTTCTTGGGAGTTTCAGCCATTATGGTCTTTTTCGCAAGTTTTACATCGAAAGTAATGGGGTCACTTGAACCAAGGGCGGACAATGGTGTTGTGATATCGTAGCTGAGGGGATGTGGGTTGGTGGGCGAAGATATCCATGATAGGGGAGTATTCGACGATGATGGAAGAGGTGAGTACGATAATAATGCGACTTGATGTGATTTGATAATCTTATCGCCATGAATACCTAAAGGACGATGTGAAATAACTATTACGAAGACAGCGGTAACAAATATTAGCCACTTGACAATAGTATATAAGTTTGGGAGAACGAGAAAAAGGCTTACCAGCTTCTACAGCCCACCATATTCTCCAGTTTTTAAAGATCATTGTACTTTTAGCACCTTGTTCAACAGCATTAATAGGAATTACAATTCTCCAAGCTTTTGTAAAATCGCCTAGTGTAGCATATTTTTCACTAGATCCTGATGAGTCAGAAGAAGAAGAAGTTGAAGTATCTCTTGAACGAGGGGGATAGGCATGTGGCGGTGATGTATCTTGACTTGATGAGCGGGATGATAGAGGCGTTGATGTTCCGGAAGCAGAAGTGGTAGTGATAGTAGGGGATATAGGAGGACTCCACATCTGTATGCTCTTCTCATATAGTACTCTCCCTTTCGCATTGCTAGTACTGCCGCTATTAGCATTTGATGAGGATGTAGATGATGGGGCACCACCTTTGAAGAGGTCGGAAAACGAGTAGCTCGATGAATGAGAGGTTGATGATGATGAGGCACCACCAAGACAGCTGGAAGAATGATAGCTAGAGGATGAACCTCCGTTAGCAGCAGCAGAAGCTGATGATCTTCGCTCCTTCGTAGTACTTGTGGAAGGCGCGCCACCAGTTCCTAGACTCTCATAGCACCTCACGCGGACCACCAAGGAACTCGCTTCTACAGTTTTCAAGTCTTCTTCGATTTTGACGCGCACTACACCAGCTAGGGTGACTGGAGTCATCCCTAGGAAGCCAGTGGATGGGAAAGTACGCGCTCCATTGCCTCGATGAGGCGTGAGTGTCAATTTGACCATCTTCGTCTACGCTTGCCTTGATCGGGTATGTCGGAGTACGCCAGCAGCGAGATGGGGATGTAGCAGAAGCACGGCGTAGAACAGAAAATGTGACTATTCTACTGAATCGACACCTCCAACGCTCTTGGACTGCACTTTCTTCCTCCTCGTCCACTTGCCTCCCCTTGCCCTCGCCTGAATGCGCTTGCTGGCTTCAGCTCGACTAGCCTGGGAATGGCTGATCCAGCAGCTCCTTCGTTGGGAGTGGAGTGTCCTTGCAGTTACTCCATGGCAGTAGAGTGGCAGAAATCTTGGTGGAGTGAGAGTAGTGTCTGTGTAGCCTATGCTGCTGAGCCTCGTCCTGCGTACGATATGCCTCCCTTTGTACCTTCCTCACGCTAGACTGAGATCTTCTAGCTGCAGCCTAAGTTCGCAAGCACGCACGCTATGATATAGCAGCAAGCGGATGGGAGTAATGGCGATGATGTGGTAGCAGTGACCTCTTGTTCAACTACCAATCTCGCTTGACCATGCTGGAGAGCCGTGATGGATTGCTGGCGGGCAAGCTTCCTCACTGTTCTCCAAAAGTGTAGTGCGTCTGTACTTGTAACACTACTTCCTCGTGCTTCTGCCCACCCCGCTTCGGCTGTGATGGGCCTGAGTGAGGGTAAGTCTTCGCAGACGGTGGTCTGGCCTGCTGCTTTTGTGATGCTCGGCGCACGATTTAGCGCGCTTATGCTGCTGCCTGTTACGAAACGCTGCGTGGGCGTGAATACTGTAGCTCGAAACTTTGATGGCGCTGGGACCTTATGCGGGAGGAGCTGAAGTAGGCGTATGATAGACAAGAAAGACAGACTGAACATTTACTCTGAGCGTATTAATATCATGATTACAGTTCATCATCGCCATGCGCTGTCTTGTCCTGTCTTTGCATGCTTTCCAGCCACTTTGTCCATTTCACCTTCCCGCTCAACACTGCGCTCACGTGCTTCTTGACTGGCCAGGCCCTGTAGCTTTTATAGACTCGAATTCTATTTCACACAGGCGACATTGCAATGACGGGCACTTTCTGAGTAGTCATGCCGTATGTATGATACGGTACCGGTACAGTACCTCTGTATGGTTGTATAGTGATCACAACTTCATGCTTTGCGTACCAAAAGCATACTTATCACATCTCGTACCCCTCGTCAACTGTCACAACTGTCAAATGCAATCAGGATGAATGGGCAACGTGCAAAGCTGAGTGGACGCCCAAGTCACAGCGATGATGAAATGCTAAGTCAGAGAACAGGCTGAAACCAGTATTATGATACTGTAGGAGCGTATGATACTGTATGTGGCATAGTCTATGCAAATTGCACACCGAGTCCAGCTGTCCCGGTTCGCATATGTCCGAAACGTCTTCCAATTGCAAAGCGCGTCTCTCAGAAATGATCATCAGCGCGATCGAACGGGAAGACATGGGCCGGAGATAGCCGGCGATTTCATACACACGTCGAGAGCAAAAAGAGGAAAAAAGAGCCTAAGCCTCTTTCGGAAAGCTGTCGATTTCTTTACCTTGTTCATCACCTGCAGGCAAGTCAAAGCTGTCAAGTATTACATGTCAAGAAAACGCTTCAATACTCGTCTGCACATGCAAAATACTGTCATACCTGTTTACCATTTCAAGCAATACTACTGTCCTAGTGAAATTGCTGAATTACCCACGCTTCCAGCTTTATGACGAGAACGAAAAACCTGAAAATGCTCTGATTCTACAAGTAGTGTATATACTAACATGCCCTTTCGAGAAGAATATCATCAGATGCTTCTGTATCTCTTGAAATTCCCAAATCCAAATCAGTATTCTTCTCCGCATTAATCGCAAGGGCTGGCAGACATGATAGACTGACTGATATCCGTACTATTGTAGGGATTACCTGATTCCTGCAAGATCATGATTCATATTTCGTGGTGGGCTCGAGCTTCGGATGCTTGAAGGCAAGAGCTCCAACAGGGTCTTCGAGTATTCAGGTTGCGCCTTATAGCACCTTGGGACCGACTGACCATGGAGAAAAGCGACCTTGTATATATATTCATAGCGGATCGAGGGCTTCCAACACGGTGCAATTCGGAGTTAGATGGCTGGTAGTGCCTCATAGGCTGGTCCACGCTTGCTAACGGATATCTTGAAATTGAGAATCGCTCTGTCATTCTGAACACCTCCAGTCAATGCAGTGGCGGGCTGATGTTCGATGCACAGGAAATTCCATAGGTCCGCAGTAGAGACTTCACAGCTACAGGGTTCCGTACATCATCAAGTTCTGTTTAAGCTGCGACGAGAGCTTTGATGCGCGCGTCGTTGAAGCCATATATGGTTCCAGGTCTTGCATTGTTCGTTTTTCCAGCATCACATGTTTGGGAATAGCATATCCTCGTCCCGGTTAGCTTAAGCTTCGGTAGCACTTGCTCTGCTACACTTCGTATATTGCCTTCGCCGTACTAATCTTATAGCTTTACAAAGTCGCAATGTGTCGTACTGTCGTCTTGATGAATAGGGCTCTAAGTACTGGTATACGTACATCCGAGAGCTTCCAGTATTCTGATCACGTGATTTATGAGTATCGGCCTGGCTTGTTTACCGCGACAGCAAGAGCAACGTCGCTTGCCCTGCATACCACTGTTCAGTCCGGCCATGCAAGCATAGTTACGCCTACTATGGCATCAATACTAGGACCTCTTCAGAGCAGCACCTCCTCGAGGCGTTCCGTGTCTCTGTCGGCCAGTGATTCTGCTTCTCAAACAGCAGCAAACGATCATGGCACCAATAACAGCAACAACACATCAAGTGAAGGTGTAGACCTAGAAGCAATAGAGCAACAGAAGGAAAATATACAACCTCTTTCAAGTGGAAGATCTGCTAAAACCCTACATAGCATATTTACAAGCGATAGAAAGGTTCTTCAGGATGAACTTGAGAAAGGACATGAGAGATTCAGGCTGGAGATAGAAGCTGTGGAAGCGGAAGGAAGTGACGACCCTCTCGATGTATATCACCGGTATGTTTCAATCTTCGACGTTGACGTTAGAAGGCCAGAATTGCGAGTCAGGGCATGTCTGACTGTTTGTTCCGGACCTCGGTTGCAGATACGTACGATGGACGCTCTCTTCATACCCATCAGGACCATCACACGCCTCTCATCTCGTTCCACTACTCGAAAGATCAACAAGACGTTTCGTACATGAAGAGCAATATAAATCAGATATAAGATTATTGAAGCTATGGTTACTATATGCTAAATATGTTGATTGTCCCAAAGATATATTCAGATTCTTGGAAGGTTTACAATGTGGTACTTCTTTGGCTGGATTCTACGAGGAATGGGCATTACTGGAAGAACAGAGCGATAAGTGAGTATCCGGGCATATGATTATCGACTTAGACACTCTCGCGTATCGTTGTCTGGTCATCGCTGAGCCTGTCTGTTGTTCCTTCTCCCTACCACAGCCTAACTGCTGCAGACAAGATCTACAACCTAGGCATAGCAAGACGAGCTCAACCGTTAGAACGCCTGAAGAAACGAAGAGATGCATTTCAGGCTCGTATGCTATTGCCGCGGCCGGCTACTCTACATTCCGAGGACCCGTCATCCAGCTCGTCTCGCAGCTCAGCTCCAGCTCAGCGATCCATTTTAGGCGGATCGTCAACAGGTCCTGCTTTCAAAGGCACAGCATCAACGCAAGCTACCACAAAAGGTCCTCTTCCTAACAATGGAGCAACTGCATTCGCAGTCTTTAAAGATGACTCTCCTTCAAATGGAGACAATGCATTGGCTACTCAAGATAACTGGCATGATTTCGGTACAAATGCAAGTAGGAAGCGGGAGAATACACGCTCTGCTGTACCATGGAAAGGCGAAACTATACCAGTATACAGAGATACACCTGAAGAGTCGAATGCACTCAACAGGAGTAGACCAATCTCCTTATCGTCATCCATGAAGTTTGAGGTATTCAGAGATGATGATGCTGAAATACCAGCTACGGATCTAGGGGCAAGTCATGGAAATAGAGAAAACAATGGGCTATCCATTGCAAAACCGCTGAGAGCACCGCCTGAAGCAGAGTTATTGCGAAGTGACCCCTTTAGGCATTATGCCAAGGAAATGGTCAATCTGGTCGAAGTTCCAGACCTTCCTTTCATGCAGCCTTCCTCAAACGGTACATCCGGGGATGTTAGCAAGAGCAGCAACAAAGCTACGGCCACTGGCACGAAATCAAGTAGCAGTACTAGCAGTAGAGTGAGATCAAGCTCCTCATCAGGATCCACCTTAGCGCCCAGCGAGAAACGCAAGGAAAGAGTAGCATCGCCTCTACACGAGATATACCCTGAAGGAGCAAATGGTCCAGAATATTCCTTTGAAGAATTACAAGCTGCAAAAAGACATTTAAGGCGATTGAAAACCGGTCAATTCGGTTCTGCATCTACTGCTTTCTCAACTGAGGATACATGGAAAATTGAAGCGAGAAATTTGCATACTTCATGGAGAGTGGATAAGAATGGTCAGGTTATACTAAGAGATCCACATTCGGGAGAAGCACTTTTCATATATCTAAGAGAACAAGATGAGCGTGAACAAGAAGCTAAACTCCATCAACAACAAAAGAAGGAACTTGCACAACAAACAGAGGAGAAAGCAAGACGAGAAGCGGAAGAAGCGGCTGTTGCTGAAAAGGAACGAGTCAGGTCAGAACGTCAAAAACGGGAAGATGAAGAGAAATTACGTATAGAAGCTGAACGTCGAGCTATTGCCCAAGCTGAAGAAATAGCAAGAATCGAGGCCGAAAGACGCGCTTTTATAGAAGCTGAAGAAGCTGCAAGAATTGAAGCTGAAAGGCTGGAAGCGGAGAAACGCCAAAGAGAGTTAAAAGCAGCAGAGCGTGACAAACTGCGGCAGCAGGAAGAAGAGCGCTTAAGAAGAGAAGCTGAAGCTGAGGAGGCTCGCCGACTAGCGGAACGGGAAGAAGAGGAGAGGCGTGAAGCAGCGAGATTGCGTGAATGGGAAACTGCCCAGCGATTGGAGAAAGAGCGAGAAGAAAAGGCTGAAGCGAGACGTCGTCAGAAAGAGGAAGAGGAACGAGCGATTGCGAGAGATCTTTTCGACGCCGACGAAGAGAGATCAGTATCACCGCAAGGGTCTGCAGGATATCGACCTCCCTCACCAACGATCAATACGAAAGCAGCATTAGCAGAAGTAAATGCTATGTTCGGCAAGACTATGCGATTTGATGGAGAAACACAGGAAGATGATTACGACTCTTCAGCGACTGAACAATCTGGCTCATCCGAGAATGACTTCGACGAGCAGAATGGACTTGGAAATGACAATGAAACGCCTTTTGTACCCAGTCAAGCTGAGACAGACGGTAGTTTCTGGAGTATGGCACAAAGTCAATCGCAACAACCAGCGTTCTCTCAACCTTTCTCTACGCAACAATCCATGCCTTTCGACTCTCAGAGTAGCTCCCTTGGCTTCCCGTCCGCCTCTGAGTCTGGAGAAACAACGGAAGATAGTGATGGCGAAAGTGATTTGGCTGCTTCCCGAAAATCAACGCACCTCGACCCTGCTTATTATCTACAGCATTCGCTATCGAGATCGTCGTCCTCTTCCTCAAGCGGCATCTCAGCCGAACAGCAGGTATCATTGCAAGCCGCCTTGAAGTCGCATGCGCCAGCTTTCACACCCTTCAGGGAGATAACCGAAAACGATGAAAATGCGATACCATCCCGAAGACAAGAGCGAAGTGCCTTCAAGCCCATGCGAGCTCCATTAGGCATGAAAGGTTCAGCATCTTTGGCCTCCGCCAGCAAGCCAGCCTTTGCCGTTTTCACTGAAGAGGGAGAGTCAGCTCTACCAGCCGCCGAGGAGAGCAGCCAGCAATTAGAAGATGTAGCAGGATACGATATGGGTAGACGACCTGCCGGCAACAACCGCTTCGCGAATATGATGGACATCATGACTCCAATTACGGAACGAACATGCGAGTTCGGGATGCAGACAGCCACAATGACTTCCACGCTAGGCGGTGAGATGCAAGCGAGAATGCTGACGGGCGATCAGTCGAACGTGGAGGATCTCTTTGATCGAGCTGTCCCGGAAGATTTGGCAAGTAGCCGGGGTAGCAACTGGGATGCTGGCAAGAGATTGGAAATGATCGATGAAGAAGGTGATTATTCTAGTCAAGTTGACCAACCCGAAGGTGAGACAAGCATGGCTCGCTACTGCTAACATGATGCTGACTTCTTCCCCTTAAAAAGCCTCCAGTACATCAACAGTGTTGGCTGTAGCGGATACGATAAGCGCAGGATGTGAATCCTCTGGTCGTGCATTTGATCCATTGTCATCAGAAAGGATCGATGCTATAATGATGAAATCGGACAAGCCCGTCACCAGTATGCATGGCTTTCGAGACCACCGTCATAAAGTCTGTGCGAAGCTAGATGGCTTGCAGCGCGTAGCCAGGAGCAGGAGGAAATCGGCTAATAATAGCCGCTCTAGTACTGTACACGAAGATGCAGCGTGGCAAGTTGAACTTCAGCATGATGTTTTTTCAGTTCGTGAAAAGCTCGGAGAAGGAGGATTCGGATCGGTTTATCGAGTGGCAGAGCTTCTTGACAGTATGAGTGAGGAGGACGAAGAAGACTGCAAGCAGACAGCGCTCAAAATCGAGTCCCCGCCAAGCCTTTGGGAATTCTATATCTTGAATGCCCTTCATGCTCGTTTGCCCGAAAGAACACGACTCTCTATCATCAAGGCTCATCGTCTATACGCATTTCAAGATGAAAGCTATCTGCTCCTCGATTATTGCGATCAGGGAAGTTTGCTAGATGCCGTCAATCACGCACATGACGCTGGTATAGGTCCAGCCGGAACAGTCTCGACAGGATTGGAGGAGGTCCTTGCTATCTTCTTCACAATCGAACTTACTCGCATTTTAGAATGCCTACATACGTATCGCTTCCTGCATGGTGATTTCAAGATAGATAACTGTCTCATCAGATTGGACGACGTTCCAGGAGGCGCGGCCCGAAATTGGTCGAATAACTATAAAGCAGATGGGTCAGGAGGGTGGAAATATAAAGGATTATCTATTATCGATTTCGGTCGAACAGTTGATTTAGACAATTTCGAACCTGGGCAAACATTCATTACCAACGTAAAGACCGATAAGCATGATTGCGCTGAAGTTAGAGAAGGAAAACCTTGGATATATCAACCTGATTATTTCGGACTAGCGTGTATGGCACACGTTCTTCTATTCGGCAAGTATCTCGAAATTCTCACAAGCAAAGATAGTCGGACAGGTCATATCAGATACACTATCAAAGAGCCTTTGAAACGATACCATCAAGCAAATCTTTGGAATAGATTCTTTGATCTACTCCTCAACCCTACAAGCTTTACCGACGGCGATCCCGCTAAGCCGATTACACACTTGCTCAAGGATAGTAGACACGACATGGAACGATGGTTGGAGAGCAATTCGGACAAGAACGGCAAGAGTCTGAAAGGCTTGCTCAAAAAGCTGGAGATATGGGCACTCAGCAGGCATTGATACCGCGATTTCTCGTTCAGTTAGACAATTCTTCGACTTTTCTCACATCATTAACTTCCCCTAATCGTTGTTGTACTGAGAACCATTGCGTGTAGAGCAAACTAGTTATCGCAATATCAACTTCACTTTCGGGTACGGGTATGTACTCAATGAAAGGTAAAAGGCTTGCTCAAGGAAAGCAGATTGTTAAGGTAAGATAGCATGCAGCATCGTATATGGCTGTGATAGGACTTTTGAACAGGTCTAAAGAGGCTAACTAGAAGCTACAGGATCCTCCTACTGCTGATATGCAAAGCAACGACATAAATGCCAGTGACGCCCATACTGATCACGTCTAGGAATTACGAAGATAAAGAGGTATATTCATGCTGTGATGCTGGTAGGGTATAAGGTTGCGGAAACAACAACCAAACTAACATTCCTTCATACTTCCTAGAGACAGAGATTGTTCGTAGCCTAAATTTCAGGCCTTTAGCCAAAGTAATGCCCTCTATTTCTTAGATCAGTAGCGGAGACATGCAAGACTCTAACTTTATCCTCTCTTTTACTTTCTTCAGTTGGAGCGATACCTTTAATTTCACTCCAATCAATAATACCAAAAGTAGAAGATCCAGATCTATATTTAACTCTATATTGGAAAAGATTAATATCTTCATTCTTTAATCTTTGAAATAGAATATGTATTCGATGACATGAATATTGTTTCTCTTGTGATTGTTCATCAGTAGTAGAGTCCTCCTCGATTTCAGATGGTGGTGTGCTGGAGTGCGACCTGGGGGAGGGTGATTGGCTCAGACTGCGTGAGGACAAGGACGAAGATGTATTGCGACCATCCGTTTGATTACTAGCTGAAGAGGTAGATTCGATAGACTGTTCCGAATCTCGTCGCTTTTGACCCAAAACATTTGCAACCGCTACAGAGGAGGAGCTGACTTCGGCATCGGCAATGGGAAGTGAAGCTGTTTTGTCATTCTTATTGCCTGATATCGGAGGAGGAGACACTACGCTGAATTCTATTGGAGCAAAAGCCTCTATCGCATCTTGAGTCAAGAATCGTACAGCCACGTAATCATCGTTCGAGAATCTCGGAAGCCAGTACTGTTGAACCAAGCGAATGCTCATCGTCAGTACAAAAGCATGATGTTCAAGAAGGGGAAACTCACATTAATAAACTCCTTTCGCCCTTTCCGATGTAATCCAAGTTTCCATAATACTTTCTCAAGATACCAACTTAAATCATTAACATGGATAACATTTGAGTTATTTCCACTTATATAAAAAGGATCATCTTCATTGTTACTACCGAAACCACTTTTCGTTTTATCGATTAAAGTAGGAGCATCAACGAGAAAAGGAATATTAGATATTGAAGTACTTCCTAATGATGATGCAGGTGATGTTGTAGTTGAAGAAGGTCTTGATCTTGAAGAAGCTACAGAAGCTGTTGAAGTTGATACATCACTTGGATGAGTATACCAAATACTATCTGGTGTATTCGTGGAGAATATTGAAGAAGTGAGTGTAGGAATAGTAGAAGTAGAAGAAAATCTTCCGCCACTTCCTTTTTTATTATTCTTTCTTTTCGATACAGAAGATGATGAAGAAGCAGAAGGTGAAGCGCTCTGAGCGAACAAAACACTCTCCATTTCCTTTCGGTATGCAGTTGGAGGTTTCCTCTTCCCGCTGATTGAGCTAGCTCGCGACATACCAGCAGCGGAAGAGACGCTAGATGACGAGAATGTACGCTGTATCACTTCGGGAGACGTGATGACGGGCGTTGTGACTATATTGTCTGATATCTTGGCGGTAAGGTCCGGACATGCGCACTTTGCACACTCTGCCGTAGTAATTACGTCCGTATCTGGGCTGTTAGAGGCCAACTCTTTCCGGGCTGACTCAAGTAATGCGTCCTGGCCATTGCTGAACAGGCTAGCTCCTGTCCTAGGAGTCACTATGCTGGTAGCGGCACTAAGGCCAGAAGACGCAGAAGTGTAAACAGGGCAAGCCGAGCTTTTCGGATGCTGACAAGCACAGTTCTTATCTGGTGTGATACCGTATGTTCCGTTCTTTGAAGTAGGAGGTGGTGAAGTAGTATTTGTAGCTGAAGCAGTATTCGTCGATCCAGACTTTTCAGATACATTCTCTTCTGATAGAGAACTTTCTATAATTGTAGATAAGCTTGATTTTGATGGTGATAATATGGACGTTCTTGATGTTACCGAAGGTGTTGCTGAGGCCGATGATGGTGAAGCTGAAGATGAAGATGCAGCAGGAGGTGGTGTGCTGACACTTGCTGAAGCAAATGAAGTCGAGAATGGATCACAGCCTGGTGGAAAAGGTGTATATCTATTCGGACTGTATAAAGGTGTAGGAAGGGGAGATGTCTGACCCAAATTCAGCTGCTGTACTTTCTCGAGTAGTGAATTACCTCGATCTTCTTCCTGTGTAGAGTTACTCCCACTAGCCTGCAAAGAGGTAGAGGATACGCCTGCAAAAGCTTCTTGAAGAAGATATGTATTGGTAGTAGGTGATATAGTCTTGACTTGGGGTGCAATCAATTTCCAAGTCGCAAATTGCTGTCGGGTTGATCTGCTTGTACTAGGCGGGCAAGGGGAGTTTGACGAGGAAGAGATAGAGTTGCTCGCACTTCTTGAGTGTGTATGCAGAGAGGGCGAAGAGGTTGAAGTCCTCCGTCTACTCGAATGTCTCGGTATAACCGAGTCGGACGAAGTGTCCGCTGCAGCACGAGACAACGACGCATCCTTACTGGATGGTGAGTTTTCAGTCTTCGAACAGTTCCTTGACGATGCTGAAGGCGTGGCTTTGCTGGCTGTCCCCGTCTCCAGTCCTCCTGCCGCCTGGGTCGACTTTGACGTCGATCCTGAAGCGCCTGAAGGATTCGGTGGTATGCGGACTTGCAGCTCGAGAGGCGTGTACGAGCAGGTGCACGGGAACAAGCCATCCTGCAGCTCTTCGGGGTCTGCACGAGGCAGCAGATAGACGAGATGCCTCTGGGACGGCATGCTGGCCTGCTTGCTTGTTGGTCAAGTATAGCCTCGGAATATGACCACCGCCGCCATTGCCAGCTGGGGGACGGGCAAGGCGTGGGGAGTAGAGTGGCACGGTGCGAGTATGCCTTGTATCTTGTATGTTGTGCTACGGGTAGGTGCAATGCTGAGATGGAGTCTCCTCGAATATGCTGTAATAATGCAATCTCGCTGATGATCTCGCACTAATTCAGAGCAGATGCCGAAGGTGATGCCGAATCCGAGCTGGATATACCACAAGTATGGTAGATACATGCATGTCAGACAATACAGACGATGAGCACACTGATGCCCTTGGCTTCGTGAGTGCTTCGCTCTTCCAGATGACTAGTCGACCTCACCGGATTGTGGTATCATAAGGAATGCAATGCACACTGCTAGCGCATCCCTCAGATATGACAAGGTATGGATGCGTGAATTAGCGTGGGCAGGAATCAGTGGTAAAGCTGGTATCAAAGTGGTAGCATAGTGAATGTGCAGACACCTGATATCTGAATAGATGTCCACTTATGCCTGGTGTCCTACAATGGTGTGCCGTAACAGTCAGCATAAATACGAGATAGTCTCTACTATTTCCCGACACCCAGGCTATGTCGCATTATCGGAGCAGTGACGATGGGTGACGGGCACGTCTCCCGGCTTAACATGCATACTGCCTATCTAGTCTTGCTCTCGCTAGTTGGCATCTGTCTGTCCAGGCCTTGCTCGTAACTCTTAATTGCTCTTACAGCAGGATGATCGTTGAACTTCTTGCTGGGTTTGTGCTGTCTGGCAAGCTGAATTTCCTCCAACCCCATGCTGAACTCATGTACGACCAGCTCGACTTTGCTGCCGCTGTTACTGCCGCTGCTCTTGCCGTATATCAGAAGCAACTGCCATTGAGTGACGATCATCGTCTGCCTCTGGTCGACTGTCGTGGGAGATAAAGCATCAAGGTCTTGATAGTCTATTCCTATATTCCTTCTTCCAATCCATCAACTCCATTTCTTCCTCCATCAATTCACCCTCTCTATTCCCACCGAACGATCCAAATCTACTGCGTTGTCGTCGTTCACGCCCAAGTCTAGTATATGAAATACCATTAAATTGATTTCCTTCTCTTCTTGACCATTTCATGTTTGATGATGAAGAAGGTTGTTTATCTGCATATTCAAGTAATTTCTCCCAAAATTGAGAAATTAAAAGACGTAGTGGTTCTCCTAAACATGTTGATAGACCTGTTTCCATAGAACACATGTATATATCAGCATCATCACAAATGCGTTTATATCAGTAAGAATACATACACAGAAAGATCAACCAGCTGGTCATGAGAATAGCAAATGCTATAATGAACCAGAAAAGAGAGCGATCCATCGCATGGCGATATAGGGAAAGGCCTCCGTTGAATTATCCGTACTGTATCGAGCAGAGGCAAGACGCACGTGCCCAAGTAGTTCCCCTCCAGTGCGCAAAGTGGCAATAGACGACACACATTTGTTAACGATTAATAGAAGCGCTAGGGTAAGACTGTATAGCTATGAATCTGAGCTATCGCATCTACAATCCAGAAATGCTAGCTATTGAAGGAGAAAGCGGCAAGACGCGAGCTCGTTTCTACAACAACAACATATACCCGAGATAACCCTGACTACTATCCAAACTGAGCGACTGTTACTATACGATGTGTCACCGAGCGAGCAAGTAAATGCAGCACTACTTCTTGATGAAACTGTTACCTTTCTGAAGCTCCAAGCATAGAGATCCACAACAAAAAGTTACGATTCGGTAAAGCGTTATACTTCTTCCAGATACGATAAATCTTTCCTTTTGTCGTTTAAACAATAACACATTTCATTCTTCTTCTCTGGTTTTCTTTTCTGAATTTTTTTTCTTCTTCAGCATTTGATTTTTGTCTAATAATCTGTCTTAGAACATCTTCAAAAACATTAATTACATTTAAATTTTTTCTTGCACTTGTTTCATAATATGGTATTCCTTTCCATGTTTTTGCTGTTAATGCTACTGGTATTTCTCTTGGTACTCTTCTTTCTTCGTATAAATCGACTGTCAAAATAGTATGTCAGGATAGTACTAGTTTGGTTTGTCCAATGCCCCATAGATATGTTTCATTGTAAACAGCAAGAAAGGCACACCCACCTTTGTTGCCGACAAGCACGAGCGGCACGTTATCCTACCAGACACGTTGAATCTCGTCAATCGGGAAACCAAGGACCGAGAGAACCAGTTCGGCATCATACCTCATGCAGCCCATCTACTTCCTTCAGCCGTAATATCTGCTCTCTCAGACTTGATAGTTCATTCAGACTTTCCATGCTCGTCACCGAGAATACCAGTACGAAGCCATCCCCAGATTTCATATATATTGAATGTAAAGCCATGAACTGTAAAGAAATAACGGTAGCAGACCCAGATTGATCATTAATACCCAGAGCAATGAATCAATAGTATACGTTTGAGAAACTTGCCTGCTCCGTCCCTGCTGTGTCCAAGAGCTCCAACTGGACTTTGATGCCATCAACTTCGACAATACGCTGGTACTGCGGCATTAGGTTTATTTAGACGACAAGAAGGTCATTAGTGTTATAGTTCTTCATTCATACCTGATCTTCTATCGCTGTTTATAGCAATGAACAAGAACAGAGTCAGATTATAGAAGGCCGAGAGATTACTCGCAATGTGAATATGGACCTACTCGGATCATAATTCTCGACGCTGTGCAAAGCACGTCAAAAACATATAAGAGGTACCGACAGTCAGTTGTCTCCAGTCTAGGTGTACTGGTAGATGCGTCTCGATGCCCGT
Organism: Cystobasidium onofrii; assembly: GCA_022813105.1. Lineage (NCBI taxonomy): Eukaryota > Fungi > Basidiomycota > Cystobasidiomycetes > Cystobasidiales > Cystobasidiaceae > Cystobasidium > Cystobasidium onofrii. The sequence continues at coordinate 272,266 of JAKLNA010000015.1, forward strand.
TGCCAACCTTCGCAGGCTACTCGCATCATTGCACGCACAGATAGATGACTCACAAGACATTATAGACGTATTGACACGTCAAAGCTGATTTACCAACTCCACCAGCTATTGTATAACGTTCCCAGCACGTCGATTAAACCAAAAATATTGGTAGGTACAAACCTTCGATCAGCCTTTGGAGACTGCATCGTTTAGAAAGATGAGCGGACTCACAACCCAGTATCACGACCTTGTACGACCGTATTGTCGGATGACCCTCCAACATTTGCTGTTTTAAGCCTCTTACTTGCTTGCTGGATCAGACAGATAACCCGTCTTCTACCGCTGTATTTTGAAGAGGCGCCCTTCGCGTAACAATAGGGCTGTAAGCAGGGCCGCCGCCTCCTACTGTGCTACCAGACGGATGACTTAGAGGCCGCTTGTAAGCTTGATGCAGTGACACGGCACATCAGCTTCTACCGATGGGAGTTGGAGAGACGAATCCAAGGCACAGTATTATCGCACTCCGTTCTGCGCGTCTGCATTCGTCTTTGGTCACGTGCATTGTTCGCTTCAGGCTGAAGACGACCCTGGCTCGCGTACAATTATGGACTCAAGATACTCGATTAGCGGAGGGCGGCCTTAATTTGGATTTAGAAGAAGGACAGTTTAGCAACAAGATGTCTCTGGTAGGTTTGTCAAGCTCTAACCGGAACAAGGGTGACTTTATTTCAAAGACTGTGATTACATTGGTCTTCTAGGACCAGATTTGGTGTAGAGCTACAGTATATCGTTTCTTTAGCACCGAATGATATGGTGCGATGTGATGAAGTAAGATCTAGCAAGGCTAAGTATGCAATCGCCTGCTTTACCTCCAGAATCTGCCAAAATCTTGAGTGTTGAAGTAGGAGATCCTGACAAACGAGCAAGTTTCCAGCTGAACCAGGATGATCTTAAGTATGATAGACCATCACGCGTTTCCTTGCTCAATGTAGAAAGCTTGCGTGAGTTTACCAGTGAATTCACCGTGATCATTACTAAACTCTTCGGCTACGAGGGCTGGAAGCAGGAAGAAACTCATAAGGAAACTGAATGCTTGATGTGGTCAGTTCACTTGAGAACTCACTGTAGGATCCATCAGGAAAGTTATCGAATGGGACACTAATGCTCTTGCTGGCTACATAGCCATCGAAGGGGATGTTGGCGAGCTGCACGAGTGACAAGAGCGACAAGAGCGATCGTCAGTTTTAGAGCATGCTCTCATATGCAGACACCAGCAGGAAGTATAGACTCACCTCCGTCTTATCACCAGAACTAGATTCCAAGTACACTTTCACATGGTACTCGCTAGATTGCTCACCATCGAGAGCTTTGAAGTCGAAAGAGGAATATGCGCCGGCTGCTGCAGGATTAGGCGAGTACAGAGTATAATCTGGAGCGGGTTCACGAAGCTGGAAGAAGTGAGGTGCTCTTGATGATAGGGTGTTATCTGTTGATTGTATGTCTTTCGGAACAACCAGAGCTAGACTGCTCTGAATAGCGAGAGAAGCCAGTGCGAAGAAGGTGGTGGCGGAGAAGTGCATTTTGCCGATGAAAGTATAGACCAGCTGGAGAATATGCAGCGATATAGCTGTGTATATCTGTGAGTGAGAAGAGAAGAGAAGCACAAACGAGCTTGCATTTCATCTTTTCAAGCTTTTCCTGCACAGCACCGCTTCAGCATCTCATCGATGCGCCGAGTTTAGTCTCCCCGCTAGTTCTGCATACAAACAAACAGACGGCGTCAGATGAAAAGCTGTCATCTTATGACGTTGGCTATTTCTGCACGTGCTTCGTCTGCCTTTCTTACCGGCTTCTAACCTGCCGTTTGCTCGTGTCGCGGGATTAGGCTGTGTTCAACCCTTGTTTTGGTCCCCCGACGCTAATAACGCGGTATAGGGTGCTCTTGCAGAAGTCGCCACCACAAATTATCCTGGCCTACATGTTACAAACGAGCGGAACAACGTACGCGATGCAGTATTAATATCGCCTATTGGCAACACTTTTCAAGCTGCGTAAAAAGCTTCGAGCCATGTGTCCACATCCCTCCCAATCTGAATATAGGTCAACTTCTAAGGTCGTTAGATTAATCGGTCTCGCCAAAGAGGTCTCCCACAGCTTTCCCAGCATAAGCATTGCTTTCTCGTCGTCTTGCAGAAAAATCTCTTGAATTCGCAGGTGCCGAAGGTTCGGAAGGTGTTGAGGTTCGGCAAGGGCTTTGTTCAAGAGCTCCAGCTCGTCATAGTCAATTGCAGAGATCTCCAGGGCGGTAAGGTGGGGATACCGTTGATGCAAGGAGAGAAATTCGCGTGGATCGTATTCATCGGGAAGTTCGCAGTATTTGAGGAGTGTCAAATGTAACAGTATAGCAGGGCAGTCGTCGCTCCACAGTAGCTCCCTAATGGTTGAACCTGCCGCAGTCAATTTGCGAATCTTGAAGCCATACTTTCGCAGGAGCGGTTCCATAACATAGGAACTGACGAATGGCGCCTCCAGCGCTTCCAGCTGGGGAGCCTTGGCGATGAGCGCCAACATAGGAGCTAAGCTATCAGGTGTTGAACCATAGCCATTATAACTCAATGACTTGAGATTCGGAAATGCTGGCATTTGCTCTTTTGAGACGTGCATGTCCATGTCGGAAATTGTTAAACTCTCCAAGCTGGCGGCGCACTGGTGAATCATTGGAGACCATCCAGGGAACCACTCATAGTCGTAATGAAGATGACGAAGGGATTCCATAGACAGGCTCAGAGCCAGGAGATACTTTGGCGCTCTTGCATCGCTGATAATGGACATGAAGAGCTCTAAACGGAACCCGTGTAGGCGCATGTGCGGCAGATGAGATAGGAGATTGTCTTCGGCATCGAATCGCTCGGAAGATAAGTCTAGCTCGAGTTCGCGTATATTCATGAGGTATAGGTATAGGAGTCGATCTTCGGGATTCTTGACCATAAGCATGTTGTGGAATAAACGGATGCCCGCGCTTGTCAATGTGACATTAGCGTTTAATAGTTGCTGAGCCACTTTGTGCATTGCCTTGCTCAAGATGGAGCAACCTAGGAGACAACAGTTGGCGTTCGAAGAGGCCAGTCTGCGCGTACCAGAGTATGGAACTCACTTGAAGAATCCCGCGATGGTAAATACTGGAATATCTGTCGTACGAGCTCTCGGGGCAGATCATCGAGCACAAGAGCTCGCTTATGCGGCAAGACATATGATCCCGATATAGTAGCGTTGTCATATATAAGACCATCAGGTGCCTGGTGAGTGCTTGTAACCGAATTTGCCGTCATCTTGTAGTCCAGTAAATATTGCAGTGAAAAAGTCGAGCTCTTAAGGTTCGAGCGGGAGCAAGGTACGCTTCGCAGCCTGAATTCCTGAAGCAGGTAAGATCCTGCTTAGCCGTGTGCTAGCCTGGTTGGAGCAGACACAGTGTGAGCCTCGAGGCGCGATGTGTTCCACTGGCATTCACTGTCAGTGATATGCAAGTCAAGTTGAACGGCCCTGCTCAGTCTGGACGCATACAGCTCGCCCAGCGCGTCCAACCAAATATTTGGTTACACCTGCATGCAGCGCGTCTTCTGATCTTAGGATGTCTCGCATTAGCCAGGGAACTTCCCACCTGCACTGCCCTTAAAGGTTCTGCTGCACATCCTATTGGTTGAAAGCTTGCTTCATTCGCCAGAAAACGATCTAGTGAGGGCTAACCGCACGGCGAGATCTCGAGGTCAGGAAGATTCGGTAACTTGATAAGCGAATAGCTCAGCAGCAGGGATTTCATGCTCTTCCGTGACGATACAGATGCGGGTGGTGCGGAGGCGAGAGGCGATAGAGAAACTGAAGTAAGAACGAGGCCACACGTTCGCACGTGACGCATCGGTTTGCATCTTTCTCCAGCCGGGATGAATCAGATTCAAGCTATACATGCCAACAAGCAGGTGCTCTTCTTGTGTATACTACATACACGCTCTTCAGACATCACGGTGGTTCTAGCATAAAAGGTATTCCTGGGACAGTTCGTCAGGTCATATACCAACAGCCCCTCCACTCCGGCCAAAGATTGACTCTGAGGGTCGTCAATTCTATACCTCTGTCCAGACACACACCTCGCAGCGCTCGCATCGTTTTTGCACTCTCAATGATATCATCACTGTCGATATCCAGAACAATGATATCTTCGATGCGGAGGTATCGGAGATGTCTAAGGTAGCTATAATGGGAAAGGCTTTGAATTAATACTTCGAGCGTGTCAGAATCGATCGTATCAAATTCTAACACGTATAGCTGGGGGAGAAGGCGACCGAACGACTGGACCGCATGAAACGTGCCTTCAAGGGCTTCTGAGAATGAGTCGTGAAGGTTTGCCCTATTGCGTAACTTCAACACTGTTACGTTCGCACATTTGTCCGCTAGTTCTTTCTGCTGTAGTGCGGGAAGAATAGAAAGAGTTGGCAGTTCCAGTGAGCGAATCTTGACGCTAAAAGCTCGTAGAACGAGGGTCATCTCATCATAACAGAGATTAGATGTATGAAAGGCCTCCAGGTTCGCACATTTGGCGATGAGAGCCACCATAGGACGAGACTCGGTAACTTTGGTCCACCTTGGTTCATATCTCAGCAACTTGAGTCTTGGAAAGTCTGGAGGTCCTTCTGCTGATGGTTCAGGTGAGAAGCCAGTCGTTGTAAGACTCTAAGTGCCCGGAGCACAAGTAAGCTAACTGCCACCATTTGAGTGAATCGTTAAAGAAGAGATGACGGATATATTGGAAACTTGGAGTCAAAGCCTCTATAAACCCTTCCGCAGCTTTAACACTGAAACTTATTTGAGCTTGCACGCGAATCTTGTGGAGAGTCATGTCCGGCAGGTGGTGCTAACATAGCGTGCTCCAAGGAAAAAGGAGAAGTTGACCACGAGTTTGCATATATGAAAATCTCGTGTATGGCTGAGAGATACTTCAAGCGGGCTTGATGGTCTTTCCGCATGAGCATGTCATGGAAGCGCCGGGCATTGGAAGCTGTTATCTTGACAGAAGTATTGAGAAAGTACTGAGCGTCTACAGTGAAGGCCTTGCTTAGCACAGCACATTCTTGAGGAAAAGGGATTCAACTTTTAGCACAGTCTTTTCGTGCGGATGGCGAAGCTCACAGCTTACTCAAGATATCCCGGGTCGGGAGATACTGCAGTATCTGCCTAAGAACTTCCTGTGGCAGATCATGCAACTTGCGCGCGGGCTTATTGAGTGTGTGGGAGGTTAGGATGTCTGCAGCTTGTTGCAGTTCGTAATTACTAGACTTGCTTCGACCATGTTCGACGTCCATGTTTTTGGAAGGCCGTACAGGCCATCACAGTCGACGAGAACGTGTGAATCGTACGGACTAAGCCTGACAGCGCTCAACAGGCTGCCAGAAGAACTGTTGCATGCAAGTGAGTATGTTTAGAGGCACTGATGTGATCAGTATCTATCTGACTATCGGCTGAATAGGCATGAGACGAACGAGCATATCGATGTGGGATGGCTGCCTCTATGCGATCAGGTGTTTGGCTGTCCAACGCATATTCCTTTCTAAAAAGCCACTGCTTGCTTGAAGCCACTCTTATTCGCATTCGTGCTCATTGTAGCGTAGTGATCCACCAGGTCTCGAGCTGCGTCTTGAGGGAAGAAGCGCTCGAGATCCCGTCAGAAAGGTTGCGTGTAGTGTGCCGGCAAGAAGGCCTCGAGCTGGTGAAGATGTTCCTGTTACCACAGCACTGACAAGCGCCTCAAACGAGACGAGCTTCAATAACAAGCGTACATCAATGCTTTGGTGCAGAGTCAAAAGCCTCATCACAAAAATCTCACGTGATTCTGTTCTCTTCATTCTTTCTTTCCGCTCACTCAAAAATGACCAATTCAGCTCTTCTAGATAGACCTGCAAAGGTAACAGTCGGTGTTCTAGCTCTACAAGGCGGCTTTCATGAGCACGAAGAGCTTCTCCAACAAGCTGCTAAAGGCCTAGCAGGTCAAATAGACCTATCCACACGTTTCGTTCGAACGCCTCAAGATCTTGAGTCATGCGATGCACTCATCATTCCGGGAGGCGAGAGCACTACGATAACATTGTTAGCGAAGAAGGGAGGTCTCATGCAGCCGTTAAGAGAGTTCACCAGGTCCAAACCCGTCTGGGGCACTTGCGCTGGTATGATATGCCTTGCTGAAGACATTTACTCGGAAGACGGTGGCGAAAAGCCCATCGAGCAACATAGTATCGGAGGAGTCGATATGAGCGTGGTCAGAAATCAGTATGGACGACAAGTGAGTTGATAGTACATTACCAGCTTCATCTTTTCGTATTATTGATGCAATGCCCTTTGCAACAGCTGGCATCGTTCGAATATCCTCTTACCTTTAAAGGTCTCAGAAGCTCCGAACAACCGTTCACTGGCGTGTTCATCCGAGCTCCCATAGTACATCACTTGTCATCAAATCCGTCAGAGCCACAAGAGATATTGGCGACCGTCCCTCTTGAAGTTCTGCCGGAGGTCAAAGCCGGATCAACGCCACTAGGTCCAGATGCCAATGTCGTAGCTTTCAAGCAGAACAACAAACTCGTCTCTTCCTTTCATCCTGAACTCACGACAGATTCTCGTATACACGAATACTTCTTAACAGCAATGGTATTACCGCAATGCAAGGTCGAATGATTCCCAAAAACTTATTTCATAGTATCTTTCATCTCTGTACAAGTGTGCTGTAGCAGCGACAAACATACCCGCTCCTCATGAATGTCATTGATCCCCACAGGTCATCCAATCACAGCGGAACATTACGATATCTGGCAGCAGACTACTACACTGAAACGTACTTACAACGTTGCTCCTGAAGAAGCATGTGCTAGTGACCCTCATGTATATGCTAGTACTCCCTGGGAAGGAATTTAACTTCATAAACAAGTCTCTGCAATATAAGACGGTTTGACCTATGAACTTCTAATGCCTCCTCCAGTAGACTTAGAGTCTTCGGGTGGTTAGTCTGCCCAATACTGAGATATCGCAAATTTGGTAAACTTTCCGGTGTCTTCAGCAGGGTCATGAGCTCCTCTCCTCGGTATTTTGTCAAGCCTTCAATGTGTAAGCGTTCTAAACCAGGGAAGTTGGTATGTAGTCTTCCGATGTTGCAATTGTAGGCCCAGCCGAACACACGAAAGTCTTTAACATCTGGACAAGTTTTTTGCCATTGTTGTGCCTCAAGGTCTGATCCGTAACGTGCAGCCCCAAAGATCTTGAGTTTATTGCCTGCAGCCTCTATCAATTCCCAAGAATCCAGTTGTTTGGCCATGGGAAAGTACAAGCAATTGAAATTTGGGGCATTTGACAGTATCTCGGAGAGCTGAAGGCCTTTTGAAGGAGATCGCCCCAAGAGCGTCCGGTTGACGTATGTGAGTTTTTCCAACTTGTCAAAGATAGGAAGTTCTGGATGAGTGGTTCCCTTGTACTCCCATTCCACGGGCTTTTGGATGAAAGCTATATTTAACTGAAGCAGACTCTTCGAGCAGAGAACAATAAGTTTCTTTCAGCCTTGCATATGACATCCGTCGTAGTCGAAGAGGAGCGTCAGGCAGCTCAACCGGTCAGACGAGACATAATTTGTCATTGGATTTTGAAGAAGGCATGTGCTGGCGAGAACTTCAAGACTGGACAGTCGTACTCTTGACATGACTCTCCGGAGAGTCCTTTCTTCAAAGATGTTCAGTTTGCCGCATCCGAAGTAACTTAGTGTGACTGAATTAATAGCCTGTAGGACTGCTTCCTGCGCTTCAGGGGTCCGTAATTCCAAATTTGATTCGAAGCGTGCGATGTTGCAGGGTTTCAATCGGATCTCTCGAAACAGGACCGCTTCTACCACATTGCGAAGACGCTTGCTCAACGTCGCATATGCTGTCGAAGGACAGTGCGATAGGTAAGCGTCTTATCCTATGATTGACTTCGGCAGGAGCACATACAGCTGATGCGGCCATTTACGAGGCTGAAAACGTGATCCAGTATCTCGTAAGGGAGGTCTTCAAGTTTCAGAGGGGCAGTGGTAGAGGTAGCACGAGGATGCGCAACACTTTGTTTAAGGCTAGCCATGGCCTGCATAGTCTGGGCGGCGGAGAAGTACACTGTCCCCGATTGAGAGTGCTCTCTTGACGCCCAAGTGAAGCTGGCGCGCGTGGTCGTATACCAGCAGTGACGGTCTGCAGGAGGCAAAAGTGAGACGCAACAGAGCTGTACTCTGCAACTCCTCATTCAATTCGCTTAAGCTTGATCACTTAGAGGGTCAATGCGCTCTGGGCGACGGGACCTCTCTTCAAGCCGTGACTTGCATTATTCTATATTTCGTACGGGAACTGCCTGCAGAGACGGAACCGCTCTTAAGCTACAGACCTGGAAGACCTGTCGTTATCTTTGCACGGCTCGCTAATCGCCAGACAGGCAAGGGTGTCAATTGATTCACGAACTGATTTAATATATTGCAGGAGGGGGTGTATGTGCGACAACCTGTACAGGCTTCTGACAGGGGCAGAGGTCAACATGTCTTAAGCTTGGGTCACAAAGTCCCGTTCAGATGTAGACATCTCTTGGAAGTTCCGCCATACTTCATGTTGCGTAAACCTCAGATTATGGTTTTAAGGGCCTCGGGAGCGGGCAGGCACAATCTCAATCCACTACAAAGAGCAGATCAGTAAATGGGGTCTGCTGAATGAGCTGAATTACACATACGTAGTTATCAGGGTCTAGCATGAAGGCAATGTGCTTCATCTTTCCGTCGGTAAGCCTGTTGGAAGCGAACATGAGATGGGCTTGCCTAAGAGTATGAGGATAGATAAGACACCACTTACTTCTTCTGCCACTTGACACCCATCTTGTCGAAGCGCTCGCAGGCAGCCTCAACATCCTCGACTGAGATGGCGATATGACCGAATCTATGGCAGCCGGGTAATCATATGTCACGTGGATAGGAAGAGCAGAGCCAGATCCAGAAAGGTCAGCTTCGTAGCGCAACTTGCGTGAGAGCAACAATAACACTCACCCCTTGTGAGGATCTTGGTTTCCGTTGACATACGAAAAGTTGGGGTCGTCCTCGGTTCCATGCTGCATATAGAAGAAGGTTAGTACACGTGCTCCTTCCCATGGTAAGATCTACCGATAATGGCCAACCCAACCCACATTGTGTGTAAGCTCGAGAATACCTTCTCGGGCGAATCGAGACTTTGCCTTGTCCCCCTTGGACAGGTGCTCGTATCTATAGCGAAAGAGACAATCTTGTTAGCCGCAGCCCTTGCTTTCTTCACAGCAAAGATCTCGAAAGATCGCCTATTAACCGCATGAAAAATGAGGCGATAACTCACTCGGGCAAGGGGAAAGCCAGGAAGTATAGTGTGAAGTCAGAAGCCTCATGCTTGTCGACAAGCTCCATGCCTGCGAGAACCACATATCTGTGTCGGTTCAAGTGTCGTGCAAATCTTCTCGCTAACCGCGGCTATTGCGACTGGCCGGTTAACCTGGCAGGCAGGCAGACTCACCGACGACTTCCTGGTAGAATTTCAAGCTGGCCTTGGGATCTTTGACCCTCAACATAGTGTGGTTGAACTTGAAAGACTCTGTTCCTTCAGGGCGAACCATCTTGATTGCTGTTGATGTGGAAAGCGGAGATTGCTGAATGGATGGCAGGGGACGTCGAAGAGCTCTGACTGCGAGCGACTGTCTACCTGTTTCTGGAGTGGTTCTGACGGTCGATTTGATAAGGCTTTGAGCTAGTACGGGTATGCGTCGATGCATAGGAAAGCAAAGCTGAACATGCTTCTTTCTTTCCCGAAGTAGCCGCTGCCTTCAAGCCTGATCGAGCTTCTTTGCCGCGTCACAGATTCTATATTTCGACATGCAGCACACACTGGCAGAGTGTAGTGCTCGCTCAGTATAGAAGGTTTTCTGCACAAGGACATCGCTTTACACCTGCTGGTTGATACGATGATGTTACGGCTGCAACCAGTCATGGTTGAGAGTTAGCCGTGCATATGAACTTTCAAGCCCCGGCGTACTTGCGCAGGGTTCAACCTTGCCTCCTATTCTAATATTCTTACAACCACGTAAGGCTTGTTGTCACATCCTACATTGTATTGTCACCTTCCAAGCCTCCGCCGCCGTCTTTCACGCGCTGTCTCTCCGCCTGACGGTGCTGTATTCTGTTCCACACCATTTGCTTTATGTATCACTGGACCAGTCTTTTTCGCCGACCTTACTGCGAGCAGCCTTTTCTTTAGCGATTCGACTCGCTCATCTGCTTCACGCTGTTCTCGTTCCTCTCTGCATGTCGAATGCTAGTATCAGCCTGCTTGCTCGAAGAGTAGTACTACCCCACAAGTACCGCCACTTACTGCTCGATACGCTCCATCAGCTCTTCACGCTCCTCTCTAGCCAACCTTTCCTCTTCAGTTTCCTTTGGTTCACCATCATCATCATCTTCTTCTTCTGCCTCTTCTCCATCAGGCCTGTCTTCGCCTTCTGGATCATTGTTAAACAGAACTTCGTCGGCTGATATTGTAGCTTGGACAGAAAAGACAGTAGGTCCAGCTGAGGATGTCGAAGCTTCAGGTTCTTCTGCAGCGAGGAAAGCTTCGAATTCGGCCATCTCATCGTCTTCTGCAGGCTGTGGTGCGGCATTGTCATTGTCTATTGTCGATTGACTTGCTTCGAGAACAGGTGCCTTGCTGGGATCATCAAAGAATCCAGCCGGTAATCCAGATGTAACAGCATTTTCACTTTGCGATGATTGTGCAGGCCCTTCTTGCTCTTCTTGATCCTCCCATCTCACTCGCTTTGCTGATCCAGCTGCATCCTCGTCGCCAGCTTCACCCACTCCAGCAGCATCGTCTGCGGCTCTCTTCGTTCCAACTACCGAAGTTGACGCCGACGTCGACTGTTCAGCTTCTGCATCTTCCTTGGCTGCTGCTATTTGCTGCTGTCGCACATTCTGTCTATGTATCTTGCTCGTCAAATGAGCTGGCCACAAGACCTCGTTTTTCACATTGAGCGTACACAGCGAACAACTCAGCTGTCCGGAGTTACTGTACTTGGCGTATGGATGGTCAATTCGCTTCGAAGCAGCCTTACGCTCTTTCATGAGCGCACGTAGGTCTGCCATCTTTGGTACGACTTATGGTCGGGAAGTTGAAGTCGACGCAAGACAAGCCTAAGGCAAAGCCACATGATGGAAGTGTGGCCAGGATCTGTGCCCATGAACGACTTCATGACAGAAAGATTTCCAGATACCTCCAGGATGATGATGCGTTAATTTACTCCGGTCGCCTTGTACAGGCTGTGATAGCATTGTGCTAATTGGCGGACTAGTTGACAAAACCAGCAGATCTCGGCCCGATGCAATGCATGAATGCCAGACAAGCAGACATCTCGAAAGACATACCGCAACGGAAGTCATCAAGTTGGACCAACACTACGTAGGCTCTACATACTCCTTTGTGTATTCAACGCTGTTCTGGCCTACACGCATACACCGCCCAAACCTGTTCAACCACTCTGACTAAAACGACTGAGGGTATAAATGGCGGTCGTGTCTGGCCTTTTCTCCCTCTCTCCCACTCTTCCTCTCTTCAACTCACATCACTTCCCTCACCTATTCTTTATCAGCCTCCGGCAACCTTGTTCATACATCACTGTCTGCACTTCCACAGAACACCGCGCCTGTCATGCTTTTACTCACGCGTCAAGCCCTCTTCATCCTTACGACTGGTCTGCTAGCACTCACGCCAAGCGCCTTTGCCCGAGAGTCGCCAGGTAAGCCTGTCTTACAATACCTGGCGTTACACCACGCCTGACATACCACTCACTCCAGCTGCAGGCGCTGCCATCGAAATTGTCAAGCCTGAGGTCGGCTATGTTATTGAACCTCGCAATCCTGCCACCTATTACAAAGGCGACACCAACGAGATGCAATTCACGTTGCAAGGCCATCATGACCTTCATGGCAAGGTGAATGTTACCTTGGCCAAAGGCAAGAAGAGAGGAATCAAGGTAATGATCGTTCATGCCACAAACTGCTTTCGGAAACCCCAAGTTAACTTGTCTGTTACTTCCCAGATCGCAAAGGAGATCCCCGTAACTAACGGTGAAGCTGAAGCACCGATTACCATTGCTTTGTGGAAGTTCACCAGTGACACGTACAGTGAGGTTCCCCATCTTGCCTTAGTTCTCTACAATCATGATTGAACTTGCATGTTTTTCCAGCGCTCAAAGCCATCCTTTATAACGAAGAAGGCAAATTAGGCGAAGCCACTCAGGAAGTTGAGGTAAAGCTCCCCAAGAAACAGAAAGGTGATGGCAAAAGCGATGGCCAGGGTGATGACCAAGGTGATGCTTCCGTGGTGGGACCTTCTGATACTGACACGGCTGAAGCTGGTCCAGAAGCAACTGCAAGCGTTGATAGCGAGTCTGAGAGGAAAGTCAGACGCACTGCCTTTGCCAGAGGTGAGTCGAAGTCGAGCCTCTTGAGTTAAGGCGGACTTGTGAGACTTGTACCTCGATACTGATTTCCTCAATCACAGTCTTCTAGTTGTCTCCTCGACTTGCGTCTATCGACATGTTGTTTTCGAAGCGACCGCTCGTCTCCGATACGACAGCAAGTCCCATGCCTTGCTTCTATTGTAGATAGTTTTCATCACTCATTGTGATGTATAGCATTCATTTCTCGATCCACTAACATCTGGACACTCTTGTTGTATGATAGACAGCTTCCACCAGTCATTCACACCCACTTCTCTTGTCATCAATACTGAGCTCCGCTACCGCGCTGTGAGGAACGAGCCAGTGAGGTGCTGGACTCAGTAGTCTGTTCAGTTAAGCTTTAGCGACAGCCATCTTGCACAGTATGCTAGGTTTCTACGAAAATATGTGGGCCCAGATATCCCCGGATTTTTGATCGAATAGTTGATGGAATGCGCAAGGACTCGCGCAACATGTGATATTGTGTCCGGGTATAAGTTACTCTTTGCCCTCTTTTTTGCATTCACTACAAATACTGCTTTGATTCACACAGCATAGCGAAAATGTCTACAAACGGCCAGACGAATGGTGAAGCCAATGGCAAGCAGACTTTCAATGTGAAGGTTAGTAGCGATGCTTTGCTTCTGCGGACCCAAGCAAAGCCGATTCTGACATCCTGCGATCTCAATGACTCGGAAATGCAGGCTGGCCTTGCAAGTCAGTACAAGGCTTCGATATTATCATGGCCTTGCATGGTCATTCTCAAAGCTAACGTGCTGAATGATGTATCATTCTACCTTACATCCCTCGTCTGCAGAAATGCTCAAAGGTGAATCACCTGATCTTGGCTTTCATGATCGAGTCGTACTTTTTTCTAAGACGCGCTCTTCTGATGTTGTAGGCGGTGTTATCATGGATGTCATCAATGCAGAGCAAGCAAAAATCGCTGAGGCTGCCGGCGCCTGCGCCGTTATGGCCCTAGAGAGGTTGGGAAGCCGCCACGAAAATCATCTGAGATCTTGACAGCTGACTCGGTGGCGGACCCATGCAGAGTACCTTCGGAAATTCGCAAGCAGGGCGGAGTTGCTAGAATGAGCGAGTGAGCGATGCGAGGGCAGGTTGTTCTGTCCCAGCAAGTTATTGATTCCCGCTGCAGTCCCAAAATGATCAAAGAGATCATGGAAGCCGTCTCTATCCCTGTCATGGCCAAAGGTCGTATCGGACATATCGTCGAGTAAGTGTAATTTGCCTTTGAACTCTCTAGTCTATGCTGAACCTCCTCTGCGCAAACAGGGCTCAAGTGCTCCAAGCTATTGGCGTTGACTACATTGACGAGTCCGAGGTTTTGACACCTGCGGACCCCGACTCGCACCTCGACAAGCATGCTTTCAGTGAGTCAAAGCTTGAAGCGTATCCAGCGGAACGTCATCTCACAGCAGATTCTTCCAGACGTTCCTTTCGTGTGCGGTTGCAAAGATATCGGCGAAGCTCTACGGCGCATCTCCGAGGGAGCCGCCATGATCCGGACCAAAGGAGAAGCAGGAACTGGAAATGTCATTGAGGCAGTCCGACACACCAAAGCTGTCATGTCAGCTATCAAGAAACTCACAATCATGAATGAGCGCGATCTTTATAACTTCGCCAAAGAAAACCAGGCACCCATCGAGCTCGTTAGAGAGGTTGCAAAGACAGGAAGATTGCCAGTCGTCAACTTTGCTGCCGGTGGTATTGCAACACCGGCAGATGCTGCTCTCTGCATGCAACTCGGGTGCGATGGTGTTTTTGTGTAAGTCGGCTCTTGCCCCCGAAGTTCTCGACAAAAGGCAGACATGCTCAATCTTGCACTTGTCCCATCATAGCGGAAGCGGCATTTTCAACTCCTCGAATCCAGAAGCCTACGCAAGAGCTATTGTTGAAGCCACAACCCACTACAATGACCCCCTCAAGATCGCCGAAGTCTCGACAGGCCTCGGGGCTGGCATGAAGGGCGAAAATGATCTCAACCGTGAAGGTCTTATCAGTGAGCAAACTCCTTCGCAGTAAATGTCAAAATCCCATGCTGATTCAACGAATTCTGCTCAGAAATGAGTCAGCGCGGCTACTAAACATTCACTAGTAGTGCTAGACCTGGCTTACAGTATATCAGCACACAAACAGCGAGTTTGTGATATTAGCAATGCACAGCACTTCTCATATTGATAACATCGGTCTTGAGCCTCGTGATGATCAGATTGATTGACAAGATTGCTCCATTGCCTCCGAGGGGGACAAGTCTGCTCTTCCATTTCAGCCATATTTATTACTAAGTTAGAAGAGGCCCAGCGACCTGTAGTCACTACAGCTGATGGTCTCGTCCAAGGTCCACGATGCCGGTACGGTTCTCTTACACCCATTTGAAGTTGAATGTTGCGTCCCATGCATTAGTGTTAGGCAGACTTATGAATTTGTGATGACAGCGGTGGTTCCGCATGCATGAGCTCGATCGTTTCTCGGTGTTGCCTTCTACTCCTCACACAACAACAGCAGTAGCATTTTTCGTTATTCGACAGGTTTGCAGTTCGACTTGGTGACCTGCTCACATGGTCTTCAACGCCGCCGGCCTGCTGGCCGTAGTGGAAGTGGCATTTCGCCCGCATTTGCTTGTGCCGAAACTCGTTATAGAAGGTAAATACTTGCATTGCAGGAAGTACTCCTGGTCACGATTATTGTCAGACTGATTCTTCAGATCAACCGCAGATCTACGAGCTCTCAAGCTGCAAAGCTTGAAGTCTCGAGGCGTGGTTGGCGTAGTCTTAGACAAAGACAACTGCCTTGTGAGTCTGGATCAGCAAGGGAAATGCTGATTGATTTCAACCTGACAACCGAGTAACCCACAGACGAAACCAAAACACGATGCTCTAGTCCCAGAACTGCAAGAAGCTTGGCCACAGCTAATCAAAACTTTCGGTAGAGAGAACGTGTTGATTGTCTCAAATAGTGCAGGAACCCGTGACGATGCTGGCTTTCTGCAGGTGCGAAATAGAAAGCATGTCCAAACTAGATCATTGGAGACTAACGAACTCCTCGTGCAACAGGCAGAGTCCGTCTCACGACATCTCGGCGTTCCTGTTCTCCTGCATTCTACTAAGAAGCCTGGTTGCGCTAGAGCTGTACAGAACTACTTTAGCGAGCGCCTCAACACGAACTCTACAGACCGGAAAGGTAAAGGCAAGGCAATCACTCTGGATCAAGTTGCTCTCGACATAGCTATGGCCTCCACCTTTTCCCCCGAAACTCCAGCCACACCTTCTACCTCTGAGGTCCCAAATATTCCACAACCGTCAACTGAAACTCCGGCCATCTTGATTATTGGAGACCGAGTCATGACAGATGTAGTCCTCGCTAATCGAATCAACAAAAAACGCTGGCGACAAAGCACTTCACCAATTTTTCAAGCCTTGCCAGTCTTGACGACTAGGCTTTGGCAGAAAGAGGGTCTAGGCACCCGATTCATGCGGGGTTTGGAGACATTGGCTATGCGCAGAGCTGCAACTTATTATGCCAAAAAGGGGTCAGAAACAGACGAACACTGGCGAGACTGCGTGCTTGTGCCGACTGTACTGCAAGCACCTTCTCCAAAACCATCTATCCGGCCGGCCAAGAGGTCAAAGCGACCGGTCTACCGCTATTTCTCGAAAGAACACTTCAAGTACATGTTCTCAAGGTTAAGTCGTGGCACACTTAATGTTGTGGGGAGGCTACTTGCTCCTATTGTGAGTCGTATCGAGCCGATTCTGAAAGAAGCTCGACAAGCACAGTTCGGCTTCCGGTTACCGCAAGATTACGAGAGAGTGAGGACACTGAGGCAGATATTAGAGGGTCAACGAGCTCTGTCGGGTAGGAAGTAAGCAAATGTAGAGGCAAGACACTGCGAAACTGCGCAGTCGACTAGCTCGACGGAGTTGGGATAGCCGCGGAAGACATTTTGGCGGAAGCTGCAAACAACGATCTACTGCAGTGTATACAAGATAACGTTCACTAATGTCACAATCGTGTCAGACGTTCGAGTCGAGCCTCTCACGAGCCTGCTCTTCTACGCTATGCTGACAACGGATACACGCCATGCAATACAAGCAAATACATACCCTCGAATGCGGCATGGCAATACCTTTGGTTGCTTGAATTGTCACAGTTGAGCAGTGATGAAAAAGGTCTGTACAGTAATGCAACTCGGCCTACAGCCGTCAAGCAGGTGGACCGGGAACTCGCCGCAAACCCCTTGCTGGGCTTGCTCCAACAAATGATCAGGGTGTGACAACCTGGATTTCAACCATTTCTGTCTGCTTTTGAATTGGTCATCAACTCAACGCAAGTGAATCATCGATGGGCCATGCTGACCAAGTCGGTTAGTCCGTCCTGGATATCCTCTACTGCACTCTATAGTCACCGCCTCGCGCTACTGCTTTATGGGTCGCAATGCGCGCTGGCACGGCCGGCAGATGAGCCTACTGCCTCGAAAGCTCGCAAAAGTAATGAAAGCAAGGACGGCTTCCAGATAAAGGGCGTTACATCAGAAGACGAGGATGTTCAGTGAGCCAGGTCATCCACATGTCTTCGACCTGTGCGAGGCTATGCAACTTGGCTGACGCTCCATCAAGGCTAGGGATCCTAGTTTTTGCGTTGTTGGTGGTGTGCATAGCTATCAGCTTGGCTTTGATGATAATGACCTGCGTCTTGAAAGCTAGGACAAGGCAACGCGACGAAATGGAGGCTCGTGTCGAGGAACTCCAGTTGATCCTGACGGCAAAGGCAGAGGCGATGCGGGATGGTGGGGACCCAAACTCCGCTAGGGTTACCGGCAGTGAGAAACAGCAATCTCCAGGGAGACCCCACACTCCAACAAGCTTGACTAGTATTATGCCAGCAACGCAAAGTGCGACCATACCTCCGGAGCCAATTAAGGCGCTACCATCCATGCCCTCCACCTCAGCCGTCAGCGCTGCGCCGCCCTATACATATGCTCCAGGACATGAACGCTCTTTACAGGCTCATCAAATCCCTCTGCCTGGCTCTGTGCCATCCTATGATCACAGTAAAGGCGAAGCATTCACTTCATCACCGGAAACGTTCTCAACCCCTATGGGTCAGCCAATGCCTGTGCCCATCCAGTCCATGCAACCTTATCACATGGTATACGAAGGTCGCGTAGTTGGGGCGGAAGAGCATTGTCCGCCAAACGTGGCATGGCTGACCGATGAACTGGTAGACTCGCCACAGCCTAATAGTGGACGACCGGCTAAAGCTGACGCCTGTTGAAGAAAGCTAGCACAGCTCTATTCATTTCATACTAGTAATATTGTACACATAGCTAGCCAAAGCGAATTGCGAACTGGCAATTTAAGCTTGACAATCGGGCCTGAAGCTGTCTGAACGGCCTCCTTGCGGCACAGCCTCCCCACCTCTACAGGGCATGAAGAGGCACCGAATACAATGATCTAACGAGGGTTTCCTCTGATGCAATACTCATTCATCTTAGTTCCACACAGTCGCTTGCGGCCGTCTGCATTTTCAAGGCTTGCGTTCACTGTAAGTCTTTCGCCTTCAAGTCGGAAGAGCAGATTCCAACGCGAGAGGGATCGGAGATTAGACATGACTGCATCTTTGGGATGGCCATTTTACGTGGTACTCGCTCTCTGCGGTCTGGAGCTGGTAGCCCTGTTCATCTCGATATGGATAGGGTTGGACAGGACTAAGCAAAGGGATCAGGCAAGAGAGCAGATTTTGCTGGACGCAGAGGCTCGTTCCATAGAGTATAGCCGGAAGCCGCAAGATCGAAAGTCATTTGCAGAAGTCTGACATACGTAAAAACGCTACCAAGGTGATCATAAATACTGCTATTCTATCGAACTCGAACGCCATTCTGTACTCGAGGACCACGGCTAGATAGAGCAAGGGAGGTGTTAGCCGCATCTATTGATAAAGATGGCTTCTAGCGTACCCTCTAAATTTCTTTTTTGGCTTGGCCTTGATCTCAGCAATAGGTTTGCCTCGTCTATAATAGTTCATTTGTCGCAAAATGTATCTAGCAGATAAAGATGTTTATTCGAATGTCCGCTAAAGCAGAAGCGGAGTATAGTCGTGGCTTACTTCCTGTCTTTGGGAGCAGTGATACCTGCTTCCTTCAGCTCTTCCGTCCTTTTGGACCATAAGCTAGCCCAGTCCTCGCCAAACTTGCTTTCGTGCTGCTCCATCGACCGTCCTATACGCTTGAGGAAGTCTGCCGGCGTTGCAATGTCATCTGAATCGGCTTCAGAGTCAGCCACGTCGCTTGTAAGCTTCGCACCAGGTGAGCCTACCTCGCTTCTCAGGTATTGAAGGAGCTGCTGCTGTTCTCGAAGTCGTTTGAAAAGTACGAGCAGCAGACGTTGAAGCGACCCTCCATAATGTAGACCTCGAAGATGAGCGAACTGATGCGCAAATACAGTTACACGCGAACGTGGCCATCTTCTGATGAAGGGATAGATAGTCGTTGCAGATAAAACAGCAATTCACGCTCTCTTTCTCAGATCATGAAGATGATCGAAACCAGCCAACATGCACGACAACTCAGCTTCATGCGAACTGTTATCAGGCAGAGACTGGTATGACTGAAGAAGAAGACGAGCACAATGTGACCAATGACCTCGAAGAGGGCACCTCGACAGTCAAGTCTACGCCTGCCAAACCTATCCTAGACGAGACCTGGTCGCAAGTCGAAGAACTACCTGATCCTGATGACTCCGACTATACAGATGAAGAGGTGGGTCAGACTAGCTTAGCGTTCGATTCATGTGTGTGCTGAACGTTGCATAACAGGTAGAATACGTAGCTTTGGATTTGGGAGCCGACTTTCCGAAAGATATGCTCAAGCGGATTGATAGCATACAAGTGACGGTAAGATGAAGTCGCTTCAGCAGCTTTGAAAATCCGACTCTTTGGGCTAATTTCTAAACAACATCTAGAAACTCAACTCCTCTGAACCCTGGATCCGAGTTGGTCCCCATATAATGCATGGACGCTATGAGCGTATGCTAGGTAGCGACCTACTTTTAGAATTTCCGTCGAGTAAGCATATATTGTATATACAGTACAACTAGTCGCTGTTATCAGGTTACTTATTCCTTTCATCTCCTGTAGCAGATGCAGATTCCAGCAAGTCCGAAGAGGTATTACCTCTCGCTACAACACAATGCAGAATACGCTTCGAGCAAGTCGGGCTACACGCAAAATCATATGGCAACCCGAAGGTACGACTCCAAAATGCTTCATCTTACCTAGCTCCGAAAGTACCAAAAACCAATATCGAAGGCAGTGGTAGAGGCAGGGGACGCGGCGGCAATCGCCGCGGGCGCGCTAAGCCGACGGACAATAATAAGTCGACACCCAGAGATACTAGAGAAGGCAGTACAAATTCTTCGGCAATTGCAGAAGAAGAGCGTGATGAAACCGCTAGATCGCTTGACAACGAGGCTGTGGGAGATGATCAACATATGCATGGGCCAGAGGATACTCCAGCGATTGAGGAATTCTGACTTGCTTCGCGAGGGCATCGACATCGGGCGATGAGCAACGTCACATGGACAGAAGGCCTTTCAAATGTTGTTGTATAGTTTGATGAGGTGCTGTGATTTGCAGACAATGCACACAACGCTACATAGGACGCCGGTCATGCCAGATACAAATGGACCCAAATTGGATTATAAGGGTATGCGTCTAGCCAATACTAAGGAAACACTTCCCTCAAATACTGCCCCGAACTAATACTGATAAATAAAATGCTAATGAATAACGTAATTGACAACGATGATAATGATGCTCCACTGCTAAGGGGTCGTGATGATTATGAGCAAATGCTGTGTTTGCATGCCTGCGGCGCGTTAAGGTATAGAATGTACAGTCCGACTCAAATCGTCCTCAATTACGTGAATATCCCTTCTCTCGTCAAGGCTTCCCAATCTCCCGAGCGCGTTCTTCTATCTTTTTTAGTGGCATTAGCCATTTGTTTCCTATTATTTGGTGATAATGACGGCGAGGGCGCTTCTTCCGTTAGAATAGAAACCTTATTCTGATTTGCTGACTGATTCTGGGTTTCCGCATTATTACGATCCTCTTCCTGCTCCAGATCAAAAGTAACACTATCCTGATCGAACCAAAAGGGAACGATATTCGATTCTTCAATTTCGCCATCTTGATGTCTAGCATACAGATCTCTTTGATCGTAGGTATTACAATGATGGGGTAAAGATGTGTAATTGTCCCCAGCTAGATCTGCAGAGTACGAGGGAGGAGTAGCAGTGGAAACCTTGTACTCCATTCTCGCCCGTAGAGGGGACATAGGCCTGTCTTGCTCTCGCAGGCAGTGCTCCATGTCCAGGTCATTCGAGGCCGAATAGTCCTCATCGCTCGAATAACGATGTGATTCCACAGGATATTGGAACGATGCTAAAACGCTTTCGTGACGTTCATTACTAGGATGAAACGGTGACGGTGCGTGAAGCTCAAGCGAGTTTGCGCTCGATATAGGAGCAACCTCATTCTCATAAATCTCTTCTGTTCTGCTTCTTGCGTTCATGAATGGGCCATCGATTTCGCTTCCCGACAAATCACTCTGCATAGCTTGACTAGCTTGTTCATTGTCGTTCTCGTCGTCATCAAAGGCTCTTGAAAACCGTTTGGCTGTACGAGCAGTCTCATCATGCATCATTAGGCCTAGGCTGGAGGACAGTGCGAAAGGTGCATTGTCTATCGACTCTAGACCTTTCTGCATACGGGTGTTAGGGCTTTCCGGCTCAAGGTCAATGGAAATTTGCTCCGTCTCTGGATGAGTAGGATAAGAATGGACCGGAGAAGATGACAGCGAGGCTGCGGTTCGCGGAGGACTCGAGGTGACGAGAGCTGATGCTTCAGGAGAAGTGGATCGACGCCTAAATCTAGATCTAGAATTCGAGACACTGGCTCGTCGAACCCAGGCTGCAGTAAAGTGAAGTAAACATAGTCAGATTTTCGAAAGTAAGTATGTCTACCTTTAAGCAGGTAATTGATGACATACCATTCCAAACTACGAATTTCTTCATTCGTAGAGGTGCATCTCCAGCTTTTGTTCCTTCTGGTAAACGACTTCGCAAAACAGCCAACAATTGAGATTTTAGAACTTCTGGAGGAGGGGCACTATAAGCTTGTGAGTAAGAAGATCCACCAAGCCCTTCTTGCTTTCCAATAGCGGTATCATGAGGTGGTGGTGAGATGAGATCGTTGGCTATCTTTTCTGGATCAGCTTCCATGTTTGGAGGTGCCGAAGCCTGCCTTGAACGTTTCCTTGCTGCTCTAGTACGTATAGGAGATAATGCAGGTTCGAGATATTTGATGTTGTTATCCCCTTCATCAGATATATCAAAAGTAGTAGTTAAAGGAATAGGAGATAATCTAGATAAATTATCTCTTTCTTCTTTTTCCAAATCTTCTTGATCCATATTACTCTTTAAAAGCTTTCTAAAATTTCTTTCTAATGTAGTAATTGACCAATTTTGATAATGGGAGCTAGTAGTATCTGCCCATTTCCATTCATGAGGAGCCATTCTAGATTCTCTACCTAATTCTGAAGTTGCATTTTTCAACCATGGTGGTGCCCGTAAGATATGCTGTATATCAGCTGCACCATCTACACCAGGTAATGGGAAACCTGGAGGTCGTAGTAACAGGAAACTTCGTATTTTGTGTGATAATTTACGCTTCTTTAGACGTTCTGGTATGTTAAGAGTAAAGCCATCCGAAGACCTTTTGGACGCAAAAGGTGATGAGTGATTGAGGTGCGAGGCCGTTCCGTTGTGTCTGCTCGAGCTTTCTCCTTGAGACGAGGCGGGTGATGAAGGCGCGGATCGAGAACTGGAGGATACTGAAGTAGCAGCTGTGTTGTTAAAGGAGATAGCAGAATCGGAGAACACGGTGTTCGAGTGGGATGGAAGGGAAAGGTTTGAGGTTGAAGTCGAGGATGGTGGAGCTTGCTGATTTTCCGAATCCCTGGCGGTACCTACTAACCAACCCTGAAGCTGATCCGACAAGACTGGCGACAGAGAAGGATCTGGAGATGGCAACACGGCAGGTAGGGACGAAGCCCTCTTTCGTATAGCTGGAGCGAGAGGATGGGGTTCATCACCATTGGAATGGTCGAATAAGAAGGGCGCCAATGACAGAGCATCGTCGGGTGCTGTCAGCAGGACGCTGGCATTCTTGTGTGAAGGTTGGGCATGAGCTTGGGAGGTACTTTGCACGGCCATGTTGAGCGGAAAGCTGAATGCCAGACCGCCACTTGGAGCATCGTCGTTGACGCCTATGGACCACGGCAGCGCGGAAGCTGAAGCGAGGTATCTGGTGGCAGGCAAAGGCGGGCGGGAGGATGCAGCATGTATGATGGGGTTACCTAGCACGACTGGGAGTGAATATGTGCGCCTTTCGGTGCAGCCATTGCCGCCGCTGTGGTTGGGTTTGCTGCTGCTGTCGCTGTCGCTGCTGGAGACCGGACTCCGCTGTCGCCTGCTTGGCGAGGAGGATGGCGGTAGAATAGCAGTCACGTCTGCTGGAGCTGGCTTGACATCCTCAACAGCCATAGCAAGCGTATGTGGCTTGTGTGCTTCGTTGGCAGCCTTGCTAATCTTCACGCTCCCTCTTGCGCGTCTTCTCTGCGGCCTCTCCATCGAAGCTGCCTCGGCGTCGTGGCTCTGCTGACAGGTGCAGCTGCTGGCGGAGGCAGGAAGAGCAGCTCTTCGCTTCATCTGCCTCCTTCCGTCGACTGCTGCAGGACCACTAGTGGTGTCGCTGTGCTCCTGCTTGTCCATCTCTTCGCGATGTCCACCACCTGCACCTGCACTGCTGCTGCCAGCTCTCGCCCGACTGCCCATCGACGCCGTCTGCTGTCTCGTGGACCGCCGTCGCATGACTGCTGGGCTGCTGTTGCTCATCGCGGACGGGCAGCGCGTTCACGACATGGCATGCATGGATAGCAGTTGCATCTAAGCACCTCTGAGCCACTGCACGCAAGCGTCCTTCCTCGCTCGCTGTGGCCACATCGTCCGAGCGACTCGACTCGTCCAGCCTGTCTAATCAAAAAAGTTTACACCGCTTGCCGCGGTGCACTTTCTGGCATCTGCAGTTTCTGGCCTCCTTGGGTCCGTTCTTATGGCTTTCTGACGGCGTCATGGGCCCCCGAGTCACTTTAAGCTAGTCTGTACATTGAGCTATACTACTCTCTCCAGCTAGCGAGAACTTAAGTCGAGTATGATACCTAGTCACTACCGTAGTAGCTAAACCAAGCCATGGTACTCAAACAGTAACACAACTTGAGGAAATACCGGCGAACTCGCATATGATACCGACAATTTCTGCCCTCTGCCATTTTGCGGTAACCCACGGGGGGTCACCCGGTAACTTGACTGATACGGTAGACTTTCGCAAACTGATCGAATGGAAGCTTCTAAAGATTTGACACCTTGACAAGATGTCTATAGGTCCCACAAGAAAGCTACTTCTTTGTATGATACGGTAGCGGGTTTCTCTCTCTGTACAAAGTGCTTCTTCAGCGCGATTAGGCTTGGTTTGGTTTACCGCTAGTGACAAAAGATGACGAAACTGTGAGACAACTTGGACCTCTTCGGGTGTCACAAAGACCGCCTGCAACTCCGTCAGATTTTTTTCCTTTTTTTCTTTTTCTTTTTGGCCAAGTTGCCGATAAAACCGGTCTAGACCTCGAACACTTGCCTGCAACAATAGAAGACGTGTGCAGTATGTAGACGACCTGTATGGTAGGTGTACCGGTATGCCATTTAATTGACGCGTGAGTGATTCAATCATCATTCATGCGCAAGTAGTGATATAAATCCCAACCCTCATGCAACTTCAAGTTGACCTCAAACATTATCAGTACTCCCCCTTTGACCAGCTTCTGCAATACTTCCATATGCTCATTACATCCTTGTCTAATTCATGCTATATTTATTCTATGTACAGGGTCTATCTGCTGTCTAAAATGCATTCAAGAGCTCATAAAGCCCCGATTGATCCATGCCCGCTTTCCTCATCTGATGCTAATATCCCTATCTAGTGTTTGAGTCCACAAGAAGCGGACTGCTGATGCCCGCCTCATCATTCTTACCCTTGTCGCCTTAGTTATCGCTCTTTCAAGGAAGGTGTTTTAGGCTCTCCTGAAATACTCCCACGTCTACTTCTACCAGCAACGGGTGTTCTACCATCCAACTGCAACGATTCATGCACTTTCTCTACCTCTCTAACATGCCGAGAAGCAATTTCCTCATCTTCAATAGTTTTTTCATTATCAAAAACACTCAAATCCTCAATGAAAAGATAGCGGTATGGTATTCCTACGAGTAATGCACCGACTGCATTTCCCAAGAAAGAAGGAATTATGGATTTCCAAATGTATAAGCCAGTGGTAATGTCGGGTGATCCCCACATAATTGCGACTCTGTTGAATATATACGGAAAGAAATATTCCGTGAGAATCATCGAGGTTGCTTTGTTGTACAGCTAACA
Organism: Cystobasidium onofrii; assembly: GCA_022813105.1. NCBI lineage: Eukaryota > Fungi > Basidiomycota > Cystobasidiomycetes > Cystobasidiales > Cystobasidiaceae > Cystobasidium > Cystobasidium onofrii. Next base: position 297,361 of record JAKLNA010000015.1, read on the forward strand.
CTGAGCATCGCCAGGCAAACTCACGGGATGAAATACATATTCGCAACGACATGGTCGAACCCGAGAGCGACGAAAATGAAGATAGGTATCCAAAGGGCCATAATCTTCGAAGCTACTTCTCTAGCACCGGCTGAATACACAATCGCGAAACAAGCTGGTATTCAGTATCGAAAGACATAGCAAGCACGACATCCGGAATTTCAGACTTACTGGCTTGCCACACCGCTAAGCAGACCAAAAGATTACATCCGATACCACGCAAGAATATTTGTCCCCATGTTGGGGCAACGACTTTACCAGTTGCGAATTTGAGTGCGTATGCGGCATACGGTTGAGTGAAAATGCCGGAATATCGAATGAGTAAAGCATCCCAGAATAGCCTGCAGAAAAGGGATTGAATTGCAACACAGATGAACTTTCGGTTTATAGGGAAATCTGGGTTTTTCTCTCCAGTACGTACGTTCCTACAAGATTGCCGAAGAAGACTAATGTCCAGTTAAATGGTATCCAATACCACCGTGCTTGCTTGCACAATACAGCCATTGGCACGGACATCTGGTAAAAGACAAGTGTAATTGTCAGAAAGGCAAACTACCTCGCGGTGGGTGAATTAATAGCATACCATATTCGAAGTTAGTAGCTCCTGACTATTTAAGACCGTCATAATGATTCCAACTGGAAAAGCAGCACCAGCCAGTAATTTTTGCAATGCAGGGTTTTCTTCTCCCAAGCCGTGTGTACCACCACCTATAAGTGTAGATAATGCACCTCCGAAACCCAGAAACATGCCTGAGAAACACGCTCTAATGAATGTTGTTACTGGGTGCGAACGACATTTTGACGCTCCATTCTTAACAAATGTTATTGCTATCTCATGGGATGAGAACGCATCGTGCGGCATAGCTTTGACCGCTACACCCTCTCTTTTATCTTGCTTTCTTTCTCTTTATATGCTATTGCTTCTTGCTTTATGGTAACGTATTCAGGGATACTGGTGTGTGTTCCGACAGTTGATCGAGAATAGTATGCCAAGCTTGAGCACTTCGCCGTTACTTATAGTAATGAGGGTGGTAACAGTCGCGCAAGACCAGGTGCCAGGAAGGAACGGATGTATAAATTAGTACGATGGAGAGGAGTTGTGCAGTGTTCTACAAGAGCTCCATGTTCAAGAGTTCTTACTTCCGACTTGAAAAGTTGGGAGCGGCGGAGGCGGCCGCATCCTCCGCTGGCTCGTCGCGGCAGAAGCATTGTGCCTTCCAGCTACCGGTACCGATAGTACGTATTGAGAGTAGTCTTGACTAGAGTTGTACACAGATGTAAAGCAAGATGGCACATCGGTGTAATTAGCGATGTAACCAAAAAGTCTGCGTTGCAATAATCCAGCTGGAAATCAATTACGGTATTCACCTAGGCCTAGGAGCTACTCCAGATTCTGGATCAGAAGTCGGAGCTCCGCCCCTTCACATTTCGATAAGGCCCACTCCTATGATACAGAAACCACCTTGATATATCAAAGCATAGCTAGTCTCGAATAATGCTCGGCAGAAGCCTGGTCAGTCAAAGGCTTAGCTTGTCCGACCAGGGTGCTTCAAGCTTGCATTGTCGTCGGTGTGTTTTTGAGCTGCCTGTAGAGAACAAGTCGGCAAAATGGTTCTTCAGGACCTTCCAAGTCCTTTCTTCTGTCTAACTTGCCTTCGTTGCACTCATATCACTGTACCCGGTTAGCCCTGTGCATTTGTTAATGAGAGTAAAAGCCCTGTAATGAGGATTCCGTATTACCGATGCGCTCGCAATCCGATCCCCTGCATCGTCAAGTTTTTCAACAGCTTTGGGGCATCATTAGCTGCTGAACTGCGTTACCATGAGCTGGCGACTGGAAGATGCTCGCGCTCATTATCTCTAATATCGGCTTGCATATTCACACCTCGCTGGCAGCTCGAGCACTCATTGCCAAGGAGTCCAGCCAGGCGCCATATCTACCGTGTAGTTCTAGGCAAGAGGTACGGCTCTTGAAAGGCAGTGTGGAGCTCAATAATACATCTCTTGCTAGTCCCATCAATTCTATTCGCAATGCCTGGCGAGCTTTTCGATGTCATTAGCTCTACGGTACTTTTTGGGAACTTTGTAGGGTGCAGAGGTACCTAACCCGAGACTCGACCGAGACAGGTCCCAAACCTCATTGCTGTCTTCGCTAGATTCCGAGCCTGCAGAACAAAGCCGAACACCGAATGGCAACGTGACATTGGCCAGCTGACTGGCGACACCGGTCGCCTATAACTATGATACCGCACCGTAAGTATTAAGAATGATAACCCACCTATAGGTAAGCCGGGCCTCCAGGAAGTTCTTATGGGCTTGGTCGTTAAGCGATTCGGTCCATGTAGATAGAGAAGCTTTGCACGTGCTCTGCACATGGACAGCTTGTAGACTTTCCTTCCAGACCTCCTTGGCTGCTCTGACTGTCACTCCGGGAAAAAAGGTCGATCGTCCGGAAATTGGTGGCGGCTCGAGATGAGGGTTGCGTACCGATAAGTCATTATGATATCCAGACATGTGCTGGCCTTCGGTTCGCAGTCGTTCCGTCGACAAAATTAGCTGACGTGTGAATGGTTGCAACACGCCGTCATTTTGTCTTCAGCTCGACACCTTCTCTGTTTCTTGCCAACAGTCCTGTACCCACAGCTGTACAGATTGCTGGTTGGCCCCACGCTTCCGTCATCCTCGCACCAATGATGCCAAGCAAAGTTCAGGCGACGATAACGTTCCGTCTCTTGGTGACGCACATGATTTTTTTGGAACTCGCCAAGCATCTCCGGAGTCATTGATGCCTGGGAAATCAGCATTTTACGCCGTCCTGCACCTTCTGACGAGGCGTCAGGTGGCCATTCTGCCGTGATAAGGCAGGTAAAACACCCAAGCAATTAAGCTTTTTGTGGTGTGTGTCCATGGTACCGGTCCATGCAAAACCCAGCGTATCAGCGTGAGGACTTCTGTATGTCTGATGGTTTACGGGCCGTGTAGCCCTTTTGATCCATTTAATCCCGTGGTTTCAGCCATCACTGCTTGCCTTCTAGCTCCTCTTTCTCTCCCCACTCTTCTTCTCTTCTTGCCTCCTTTCCCAAAGCTCATCGCGAATTTACGCTTCAATTAGCGGAAGACCTGTACGGCAACCATGGCGGAAAAGAAGGACTTCGACTCCAAGGATGGAGGCAGCGGCATCGCCGATGTGCAAGTCACGACAATGAAGAAGTCGTCCGGCTTCTACGATCCTATGCAAGAATCAAGGGCAACACGTCTCGGTCTAACATGGGAGTCCTTCAAGCGGGCACCCGGCAGCACCGGTGGACAGGTTGTGCATGGCCAGGAGCACGCCGATCCTGAGCATGCCAATGACTCCCCTATGCTTCAGCAGCAAATGAAAACCAGACATCTTGTACGTCGTGTTTTAGCTCTGCCGTCTTTGGAGATGCAGTGGTTCTGAGAAAGATCTGCATTGCTTTCTTTAGAATATGATCGCCGTCGGTGGAAGTATCGGAACCGGTCTCTTCATCGGTTCTGGCCGAGCTCTACGCACTGGTGGTCCAGCAGGTAAGGCATGCACCAAGGACGCTGAGTAGCACTAGTAGCTTATGTTGTCTTCTCTGCTAGCCTTGGTCATTGATTGGATTATTATGGGTATCATGTTGCTTAATACGTGCCAGGCAATCGGTGAAATGGCGATGTGGGTCCGAAAAGGTCACCAGACAGCGGGAAGTGTACTGACTCTTCCTGCCGTCCCTACAGCATGTACCCTGTGTCCGGTGGTTTCTACACGTTGGTCTCTAGATTTGTCGATCCATCTTGGGGTTTCGCCATGGGCTGGAATTATGTGCGTATATGCGATACACGAATGGCTCTGAAAGCCCAAATCTAAACTGACAGCTTGTTGTCAACAGGTCTTTCAATGGGCTGTTGTTCTACCGCTCGAAGTGAGGGACCTTCATTAGCTGTCAGAAGAATCGCAGTGACTGAATACCCGAATACTGTTAGCTCACGGCCGCTGCGTTTACGCTCCAATTCTGGGATAAAAATGGAAGCGTAAACATTGCGGTATGGATCACTATCTTCGCTTTACTCGTCATCATTGTCAACGTCTTCGGCTCGCTCGGCGTAAGTGAGAATACTATCTGCAGGGAACGCATGGACGGCTTTGCTTATTAACGGTCTCCCCAGTTCGCTGAAGAAGAGTTCTGGAGCTCGTGCCTCAAACTACTAGTCATCTTCATCTTTTTATTTGCCTCTTTGGTCTTTGTGCTGGGTGGCGGCCCAAGTAGCGGTGAATACAGCTCGTAAGCACATTTCTTGGAAATTATGAGTCTTCATCTAATTGTATTCTGCGATGTGCAGATATGTTGGAGGGCGCTATTATCAGAACCCCGGCGCTTTTGCGAACGGCTTCAAGGGTGTCTGCAGCGTTTTCGTTACTGCCGCCTTCTCCTTCGCTGGAACCGAGCTGGTTGGCCTTGCTGCAACCGAGCATCCTGTGAGTGGCATGTACATGGTTTATCTAGCATCTTTCTGACTTAAGTTATTTCCCTTGTAGAACCCCAGAAAGGCTCTACCCTCTGCCATCAAAATGACTGTATGGCGTGTCTCCATCATTTACATCCTTTCTCTTCTGTTCGTTGGTCTCCTTGTCCCATTTGACGATCAACGACTTGTTGGTGGCTCCTATGGTCCGTCTAGCGTCACTCGAAATTATACAATCGTCAAAGTCCTGATCGTTTTGTTCATTTTGCAGATGCCAATACTTCGCCATTCGTCCTCGTTTTCGTAAGAGCTGGTGTTCCAGGTCTGCCTCACCTCATCAACGCCACAATCACCGTTTCCGTCCTATCAATCGGCATGTCCTGCGTTTATGCCGGAAGCCGCACTCTGCTAGCACTTGCTGAGCAAGGATATGCGCCTAAGTTCTTCACATACGTCGACAAAGCTGGTAGACCCTTATGGACAGTTCTTTTCATCATCGCTTTCTTCCCTATTGCCTACGCAAACTGTGCAGATGTCGGTACTCAGATCTTTGACTGTAAGTCCGGTCTGCTGAAGCAACAAGTCCGGTCTCTGAAGGATTGATGACTTAACTCTCTTATAGGGCTCCTCGCATTGAGTGGTCTATCTACTATCTTCACGTGGTTGAGCATCAATGTCGCTCATATCCGCTTCAGAATGGCCTGGAAGGCTCAAGGACACCATGTTGACGAGCTGCCCTTCCGTGCTCTCGGCGGTGTTTGGGGATCTGCTTTCGGTGCTACTGTTCTCGTCCTGGTTCTAATCGCACAGGTAAGCTTCGCGGAATAACCCATATTCGGACCAGTAAAATTGACCCTCTCGCATCTAGTTTTACATTGCTGTCGCCCCAATCGGTGGTACCGCCGGCGCTGGCGAAGCTGTCGAGGCGTTCTTCCTGAGCTACCTTGCTCTGCCGGTCGTGATGCTTTTCTACATTATTGGCGTCCTTTGGAAGCGCACCGGCCCGAGGAAAGCTTCGGAAATCGATCTGGTCACTGGCCGAAAGTGCTGGTCAACAGCGGAGGAGCTGAACGCTTGGGTAGGTGCTCCTTGCGTCTTCTGATTGCGTCAATATAAGCTGACTTGCAAAAAAAATATGAAGCGAGAGTCCAGAAAACAACTACCTTTCCTCAAGCGAACAAAACTCATGCTTTTCGGCTAGAAAAACACTCTCCACTGTCTCCTGTAGTCCTTGTCCGTCGGAGCGAGGAGATTCCCAGTTCCGATTTACTCTAGCTCGATTCACTACTCAACATTGTTTTAATTCCAGTAAGGCTGTACATATCGTACGGACTTCCAAATTTCTTGCCACAGTTCCGCCTTGTCGCAGACAGCCTGAGAGTGTGATCCCGCTGAAAAGCCTTACGCATATCCTGGCGGACGTATGGCCGTCTATTGAGCTCCGTCTTTTCCTGTGGGGACTCCCATACCCTTTAAAGTCGTCTCAATCTGTGCTTCACGTTCTGCCTCTGTCATTTCGCCTTTGGCCGCCAGCATGAGCTCATACAGCTGTCCCACTTGCTCGGGGGACATCTGCATGAAATATGTGCAACTTTTCAGCGGATTCTCGTGTCTCGTACCGGCTGACAGGCAGTCCTGACCTTTTCTAGGAACTCTACGTCCAGCTGTTTGCCCTTCGACCCTTCACCTGCCTCGACGGCGTCCAAGTATTTCTTCCATCTGTGCAAGGTTGTGATATTTGATCAAGGCGCTGCGTTGCAAGAGCTGGCATCCAAGGCTTACTCGCTCAGGAAGCCCATTATATGCAAAGGATTATCTGTTGTCCGCGTCCGGCGAAACTCGGCTTTCACATAATCATCACCTGCGGAATAAATCATTTAGCCAATGACAGTCAGCTCAGGCCTATCGGATGAGCGTACCCAAGACTTTCATCTCCACCGGCAGATGCTTCTTGTGCGCTCGTAACAGTCTCTTGTACAAAACCAGTGGTGGCAACAGCGACTGGACGGCTGCCTTCATTTCTGGTATCGGGACGGCAGAGACGTTCTGAGCGAATCGTATTACAGCTGCACGCATTTTGAGTTGGAAGTTTTGGACGTGTAGTGTGCAATGGCAGTCAGAGCTGATTGAGTAGATGAAAGTCAAGGTGAGGTATACGAAATCCGATGCGTCGGCCTTGCTTCAATCGACACGGACTCATTCGCCCAAAGCAAGAGAATCGTCAGACATAGTATAGCAAGAACGAGAGAAGGACAACCTGTCCGGTAGCGTTCTGTAGTAGCTACTGGACATGGGCGCCAATGCCAGCACTGCAAGCAATGACCAAAATGCCGAAGACCAAGCTCGATCATCTGCTGGCCCTACAGATTACTATGAACGTGAGCTGCATGTCGCAGATGAGGCGAAGAAAAGCTGGCTGAGTGATTCGCTCTGTCCTTCGTTAAGTCCTTGGAGTCGATGTGGAAGCAACCTCAGAAGAAATCCGAAAAGCGTATGTTGTAGTTGGTTTACAGCAGTCGATGATCTTTCACTCAAAAATGATTTCATGTGACTAGCTTCCGGAAAGAGGCATTGAAATGGCACCCAGACAAGAATGCGGGCTCTGAAGAAGCTGCGCGGCGCTTCATAAAGATTCAAGCCGCGTACGACGTGTGAGAGCATACCAATGCATCGCCACCTACCTGCAGACTGCCTGGCTAAACGCTGATATGTGTATACCATTCAGGCTTTCTGACAACCAGGAGCGAGCCTACTATGACTCCCATCGTGGTGATATATCAGGTAAGCTCACAAGAGGCCATTATGGGGAGGTCACAAGGCGCTGACGAAGCTGCTTTAGATGAGAATGATGATGGTGTAGACCTCCGCCAAAGAGCGCAACAAGCCTCTTCCAGCAAGCAGTCTATCCGCATTTCAGCCAAACAGCTGACGCGCTTTTTCGACGGCTCACTCTGGAACAACGATTTTGGTGACTCTGCTAATAGTTTCTATGGCATATATCGAACCCTGTTTGAAACCATCAACCAGAGTGAGGTGTATGCAACTGCGCCAGCAGGAGAGCCAGCCTTGAGTCCAGTGATACACTACCCAACATTCGGAAATTCCGCAACATCCTACGATGCGCCAGATGGGGAGCTCAAACGCTTCTACTCTGCTTTCCTCTCATTCGCTTCGAGGCGGCCTTTCAATGAAGCCGACAAATATCGCTTGCAAGATGCCCCAGACAGGCAGGTCAGACGCTTGATGGAGCGAGAAAATAAGAGAGCTCGAGATGATGCTCGAAAAGAATATAATGAAGCAGTCAGGTCACTGGCTGCTTTCTTGAAGAAACGTGACCCTCGCTTTTTGAATTCAGCGTCTTCCGATCCCATCAAGCTAAAACAGCTAGAAAAGAAGCGCTTAGAAGCACAACTCAGAGAGGCGGCACTTCAAGCAGCTAAGAAGCGAGAAGAAGCAGCCAAGGCATTTGTAGAGCAAGATTGGATGAAAGTGCAAAGCAATGCCACCGTTGAAGATGATTTTGAAGATTCGGCGGACGAGGATCATGATGAATCAGAACACAATGGTAGCGATACCGCAGCGGGCAATGCTGCTGCTGAAGCGGAAGAAGAGATGGGCGATGAGGAGCCTGTGGATGATTGGTACTGTGCAGCCTGCGACAAGCTCTTCAACTCGCAAGGAGCATGGGACAATCACGAACGCTCAAGAAAGCATCTTCAGAATACGAAGAAGTTAAGGAAAGAGATGCTAGCGGAGAACGATTCCATGACAACCTCACAAGGGCTGGGTGACTCAGGAAACGGTTCGACGGCTCCTCCTTCAGATCCAGAGTTAGATGATTTGGAACGCGAATTCCGGAAACTATCAAAGAAGGAACGAAAGCGTTTCAATCTGCGGCGACCAGTGCCTCTCGATGTCGGACCGCTGGACCCGGACCCACCATCGAGCATACCTGACGATGCTACAGGCCTAGAGGCAGCCTTGTCGCCGGATGCTAGCGCCAAGGGAGAGGATCTGGACGAAGGAAAGGCCGACATCCAAATACCTGACTCCGACACGCCGCAAATGTCCAAACGGGACAAGCGTCGAGCACGAGAAGCAGCCAAGAAAGCAGCACAAGGCGACAACCCGCCAGAAGAGGTAAGCTGCCTTATGAACAGGGAGCGCAGTTGGCTGATCAAAGGTGACTACGATAGATCTGCCGAGTATGCAGTCAAACCTTCACCTCGCGGACCAAGCTGTTCTCGCATATCGAAGAGACTGGCCATGCATCTGCTACAGGCGACGTGGCAGCTCACGCGCATACAGCGGGCCAGGGGCGAAAGAAGGGAAAACGGAAGTGAGCGTCCACACTGTATTTGTTGTCAATTGCTTTTCTGTTGTTGTAAAATACGCTGTTGCGTGTGTCATGCACGTTGAAAAGAGAAACTAGTAGACGAAAAGTTTGCCGCTTGCTTCTTGTCTCGGTATCCAACTGAGAGGGTAGATATGGCCCTCTGCTTTTATGCCTGAGAACCAGGACACGGCAGGCCTTGATAAGTTGACACTCGGTGGCGACTCCAGCGCTTTGCGCATACACTCTTAAGAGCTCAACTTGACTTACTACAATCCATCCGTCGTGGACACGCTCCCGCCCAGCGACCTCTATTCGAGATGCAGATCAAAGTGAAGGTGCGTCTCTCTGCTAGACTTTTCAACCATGCTGCAGTTGCTAATGTCGACATGCACACTTCCGGCAGACGCTTACGGGCAAAGAGGTGCGCCACGAGACATTGCGTCGCTTCAGCATTCACGCAGACGGTCGACAGAGGCTGAATGTACTGTGACATTCTCCCGATAGATTGATCTCGACATTGATCCAGATTTCACAGTGGGTTGCAGCTTCTTGGTGAATGCTGCAGAAGTTCGTCAGATGCTTACAGGTCCGACACACAGGTCGGACGCATCAAAGAGCGCGTAGAGGAGAAAGAAGGCATACCTCCAGCACAACAGCGTCTCATCTTTGGCGGAAAGCAAATGTGAGCTGCTATACATCTGCCCTTTCCGACTCGTGCAACCAGCCTGAGCTGGTGTACGAGGTCTACATATGGAGGCAACTACAGAAGCTGACCGTCTCTCTTGTCCGACCGCCTGACCTCTGTCAAACAGGCAAGATGACAAGACTGCTGAAGAGCTCAACATAGAGAGCGGGACTGTTCTGCACCTGGTGCTCGCGCTGCGTGGCGGATCATCGGCCTTCGCATGACAGACTGAAGCGACCATCATTTGGACCTCAATAGGGTCGTTAGGTGCAAGACTAGCAGGATCAATACGGCGGAAGTCAGGTTCGGAGATGCACAATCTAAATAAGACATGTAACATAGAGAGGCGGGCGCTCTCGTGATCTGTTTGGCAAGAGTCACACGTAGATTACCTTCCGATACAACAACACATTCTCTCTAGTTATCGTCAATCGTCGCCAAACGAGCCTGTTTCGGTGATCTACCGCCATCGTTGACTTCAACCGCACCACTGGCAGGGCTGTCCAAAGACCGCTTTCGTGAAGCGATTGACTCCGCTCCTTCGTCGACACCGGGCCTTGCAGTCACGGGATCCGTTTCGACTGCGGTAACATCGATGGCCGTCGTCGTATCTACATCTGCATCAAGCGCTCCGGTCCCCTTCGCTACACCGCTGCTTGCCTTCCTGATAGCCTTTGGCACTGTACTCCAGTATATAGCCTCTGGAATACCCGCGATTACTTCGGCTTCCATAGGCCGAATGGTGTCACTTTTTCTAACAGCCGCGAAAGCTTCATTGGGATCCGTCGAGTTGGGATCAACATGACTGTACTTTGGATTGCCAGAAAAATACGATGCAAAGAATGAAGCCGTCGCAGCATCTTTGAAGCGCACGTGGCACTGAAGAGGCAATGTCAGTATCGTGAGGAATGAGCAGAACTCAGGCTGTACATGCGTCAAAGCATTGAAGCTTACCGAGTCAACATTCCGTCTGTGGTCCACATGCTGCAGGTAATCTTTTGGACAGACTTCTTCCAGCTCCAGAATTGCTTGAAACAGGGTTTTCAAAACCCCACCTCTTGCCTCAGGATGGAAGCGTTTGACAAAGCAGACACACCCTCGAGGATAGTCATCATCATTTAAGTCATCGTATCGCCTTGTACGTCTTTCATCGCGTTGTGGCGAAAGAGCCTTGCGCTCCCATTTCTCAGGCGAAGGTGAGCGCGCTTTTCGCTCCCATTTATCGGGAGAAGGCGACCTTCGCTGATTTCTCGAGCGCATCGGCGAGGCGGAGCGTCGCTGTGAACGCCTCGAGAAGCTATTCTCATGCAGAGCTTCTTGTTTTTCCTTCAGCACAGTAATGTCTCGTGAGTATCGAAGGTACTCTAATCTCAATTGATTGAATCTCTCGATAGGCATGATACAGAGTCCCGAACGAGTCGCTAGCTGTGTAGGGCTTCTCAAGGTGGCCGACGGATGTGTACCAGTAACTTCAACATTGTCTGCCTTCTGATGAGATTCCAGCATCTTCGAAGACGTTGATGCCTCGGAATCAAGCGAATGACCCGTGTCATGCTCAACAGTCTCCTCTTCCGAAGCCTCGCTTACTTCGCTGGCGCTGTCATCCCCGTCTTCAGCTTCGACCGCCTCTTGATCGTCGAGAGCAGCTCGCTTCCCCTTGCTATCCCAGCTCCACTTCTCTAGTGCTCCCCGGCCTTTCTCACCATCGTTGATGACCACAAAAGCGAAACCTTTGAAAGGACCGCCGTTTTGAGGTACAGCGTACTGGTGCAATACTTTTCCAGAGTCTGACACCGGTGCATCGAATTGAAGGCTGGTTGCGTTGGCAGACTGGTGCGCGTGGTTTGATTTCGCCCCATCCTCATACCCATTTGCGTGCGCATCTGGACCGGACTTGGATTTCTCTCGTGCCTGGTGCACGTAGAATGGAGGTAACCGCAGCGCATCAATATTTGTATCGAAGAGTCGCGATAAGAAATCGCGAAGTGTGTCTAAAGTATACGCTTGTCCTTTGGGTGGCTTGGGTACATTCTCGAGGTATAGAGTGCGTTCCGCCCAGTCTTCAACTGAGGTTTTGACTAATTCATCATAGTCTGGAGGCGTGCGCCGTCGAATCTGGAAGCCTGTTTCGTCAAGCTAGAAGACGGAGGTAAGCACAACGTACACCTAATTTGACAGAATCCGGCACGGCTTACTTCGACAGTATCGGATGCTTGGGCCGTGAAGGCAGCAGTGATATCCGGCATAGAAGGTGCCTGAGAAGCGAGTGTAGGCAAAGAGACAAGGTTCGAGAGATGGACATCTGAGAAGTGCAGTAAGACAAGACACATCAATACGAATGTGCACTATACTCAACGCATTGTGTACATACATCCGGTTTTACTGTCCTTGCATGTCTGCAAAAGTTCTGGGTGAAGACATGACAAGCCCCAGTCTGAAAGACATTCCTCTACAGTGAAACGTAATAGGTTCAAGCGCTCTTGCTCCTTCCTGTCCTTTTTGCTTTCTGAGGTAGAAGCTACGGACTTCGCCTGTTCGTTGTCGATCTTGCTTTCTGCAGCTCCAGTGCACTGCTCTTCATCCTTACTATCTTTGAGCCCGTTTGCAGGACTGTCAACAGCCTGATATCCATCGAGAATTGCACTGCTTTTTGCATTGGCAGCGCCGGCTTCATCTGTGTCCTCTGCGTCTCCCGCTGATGGTGTGGATACGCCTGAATCCGACAGTCCTGTAGCATGTGCTGCTTTGGCTGTCACCTTGCGTTTGACAGCGCGTGGAGCTAGCATCATAACTGTGTGCGCATCTGTCGTTCTATAGGTGGATGTACAAAGCTTCAGGCTTGCAGTACAGCGGCAGGGGTAGAGCAGAGGTGGCCAGTATTTATGCACGACGAAATAATCAAACAGCCCAGGGACATGCCGCAGTGGCAAATCCTTACTTTCAGCCATAATACGACTGCAGGCCAACGACTGCCACGAGGATGGGTGAAGCCATACCGCAGCGAAAACAGAAAGCAACGGCATACTATATTACTAAGATTACGGTAACAGTCCTATTGAATGGAATAAACAGAATGGGTACTGTATGATGCAGACTGAGAGACTAATTCTACTGGAACAAGGCATGGAAGATACGTTTGCCGATGGGCCATTGTCTGCGCTTCTCTCGCTGCTCATTAAGTTCATCAGCTGAGAAGTGACATTTCCTACCGGTGACTAAGTCAATCTCCAGGAGCTTTTTGGGTTTGCGGCGCAGCCAAAGCAGACCAACTATGTAGAAAGCCAAGCAAATCGGTAAAGCCACTGTAAGAAGATCTAATCAGTGACTGTCAACGCGAACATATAAGTTGCACCCTACTCACAGTAAGCCATGAAGAACGATTCTGCACGCTCCGAACCGTTGGCAACTCCGCCGAGAGGCCAGATGGCAATGTAGACTTGAGCGATGAGAACCAATACGAGAATGGTAGCTCTCAAGAAGGAGCCCCAAATTCCGCCGAGAGCCCGGAAAGGCAATTCGTCTACGCTATGACCCTGTGCTTTCCACGCCATACGGAAGCGAATATGTGCGACGTTGATGCTGAGCCATGTAAAGATGGTCGCGAGACCACTGACAGCGATTAGCCAGTCGAAGACTGTTGTGCCAACATCCGCAACATTGATGTATGCCAACGGGAAGAAGATGAGGACACTGGCCAGCGCCCATAGCGGCCGACCAGCTTTGTCGACAAAAGCCATAAACTTGGGAGCGTAGCCTTGTTCTGCCATCGCCAGCATCGTCCGGGAACCGCCGTAGACGCATGACATGCCAATTGAAAGAACGGATACTGTAATGACGGCATTGATGAAGTCGGGGAGACCGCTGACATTGGCATTGCGGAACACCAGGACAAAAGGACTAGTATTTGCGTCTAAACAGGCAGAATAAGCAAATTCAGTGTAAGCTCTGCAAAGCTGGCGCGACGACGTCGCTTACCATAAGAGCCACCAATGAGGCGCTCGTCATCGTAACGGACTGATGGAGAATCCTTGATCAGTTCATCCGCGGGTGTCCGTTAGAAACAAGTCTACATACCCAAGAAGCCAATCATCAACAGAGACAGAACGAAGACGAATGTGATTCGCCAGAAGGTCATCTTAATAGCGCTTGGTAAAGCTTTGATAGGATTCTGTTTTGCGCGGCATCAGCGTATGTTAGGCGGGTACCTATGGTAAGATGCGTCACGTACAGGGTGTTCCGTAGCAGCCAGGCCAACCAGCTCGGTACCAGCGAACGAGAAAGCAGCAGTAACAAAAACTGAGCAAACGCCAGGGAAGCCATTCGCCAGTGCACCCGGATCGTGCCATAACCTTGCACCCCAGTATTGGCCATATTCTCCAGAAGATGGCCCACCGCCCAGCACGAAGACTAAAGAGGCGATCAGGAAGATCGCGATGGTTATGAGCTTGAGACATGATGACCAGAATTCCTCCTCTGCAAATCCCCAGGTGCCAAATACGTTGATGGCAAAAATGACGACAGTGAAGATGGTGATCCAGACAGCTATGTTGACGGTGCCTTGGGTATCCCAGAATTGTATAGTGAAGGCTGCTGCTGTGAGTTCAAGTGGTAGAGTAACGGCCTGAACCATAGAGATTTAGGTCAGCTCGACAGCCCTTTGACGTATCGGCATTGCGAAGGCGTTGCATACCCATTGGAACCTGCATATCAGGCAAGACGTTAGAACATTGCTGATGATACATACTCGGCTTCGTTCTACTCTTCTACTCACCAGTAATTCCAGCCCATGGCGAAACCCCAGGAAGGATCTACGAACCGCGATATGAGGGTGTAAAATCCTCCAGAGACCGGGTACATGCTAGAAAAGGGCGGACTATCAGAAACAGCTGCAGTTGTTCAGCAGATCCGAGAACTTACATGGCCATTTCACCAATTGCCTGACATGTGTTCAATAACATGACTCCCACTGCATAGCAAACAATCAGGACAGGTACAATCTGTTAACGCAATCTTGCTGGCGTACTAATAATCCAGGCAATTAAGATGCCCAGAGGACCACCATCTTGCAGGGCAGAGCCGGAACCAATGAAGAGACCAGTACCTGTCGCATTATTGGAGAATCTGGTCAGTATGCTGGTATTGAAGCGATAACTGTCGTTCGATATCCATTGCCATGATTTTATTCTGCCGGAATGACTCACCAATGCTGCCGCCGACCGCGATCATGTTCAAGTGGCGGTTCTTCATTGTTTGCTGAAGCATTGGGTCTGAAGCATGGTGAATGAGCTACAAACCAGAGGAAGCTGACTTTATACTGTAACATACTGTCAGAGAACTTCTCCAAATCATCTGAACCCTCCAGTCCGAGAACTGTCATGACACCAAAGTAATCATTAGAACGCTGCCGAATGCACTTTTTTTGAGGAGAGTCAAAGCTGGTCGGACTCACCTTGCTGGCCGCCAGTGGTACCAGGCGCTCTTTTAAAGGATTCGACAGTCAATCCTAGTCTTGTCCATACGGATTCCTTGCTTGGATCGTAGAAAGCATCTTTTCCGACGGTAGACACGAGTACATTGTCGCCGCCGTTTGCCTTCTTGTCGCCAGGTTTCAGGCCTTCCGAACCTGGAAGAGCTGGTTTCTCTGAAGGACTAGCTTGACGAGAGGGTTCAACGGCGGTCTCCCCTGAAGGACGACCCTCCATATTGATTGTTAATCCTGAGTTACTTGCGGTAATGAATCTGAGATGAAGAGGTTCGATTTCGCATCAGAAGTCAGCGAAGTTTTTCGCCGCCATGCCGTCTGATTTATTTGGCCGCATGATTTAGCGTACCGGCGTGCAATTTATTCGATCAGACTCCGTATCACGAGTCAGTAATGTATAAATAAATATAGTCAATGATGATAATGATGTCTTCGCTTGAATGGCTTTCCATTGGAAGCTGTTGTCTTTAAAGGCCTCTTCTGTTATACTATCTTTGATATCGCGGTCTTTACCGTACTTGATCACAACCAGAGAGTGAAACCTGGATATCCGAGCGAGAAACATGCGGTGGAGATCCTGTATTCGGCACGCACACGTCACATAATGATAAGCGTAGATACGCTGGGATAAGGCATGGAAAGCAGTTCTTAACGAACTTGGATTCAAGATTAACATACCACCTTCCGCTTCGTACCATGTCCATGTATACCGTTACACCTAGTCCAAGACCTGCCTGCAATCGATCTGCTGGGAGACCTGCGTATAACATACCATACCTAGTAATCGAGCATTATGTCTGCTAGCTGTCTGCCGACTGGCGAAACCAGCATTAGCTGGTGGACTATGGAGCAGCTCCACCCTAACTTTTTTCATCGTTGGTGCGATGCTCCTCGTTAGCTCGCTAATCCCGCTATGCAGCGCGTACAGTAGTGATGCCAATACATCCATCTCGCAACCGTCGGAGGATGGATATAATGCACGACCCGAGGGTATTGCAGTGCTCTTAGCCACGTCGAGCAGCAAGCATTGTCAGACCATTCAACTCAAACACCATCATCCTCGTTCAGCCAGTCCAGCCAGGTGCACCGTGATCTTCGCATAGTAGTAGTTTAGTGCCAGCATGTATGATGATCGCACTGTCAAATCAGACGGTCCGTTTAGGTTGTCTTGAAATAAGAGAACTCGTTAGCAAGTACTGTAGTGCAGAGGAGAGCTGCACCTCTCATAGCCTGTGCGGAATTGGCTTGACTGCGTTCACTCGCTGCCCTTTGTTGGCCAACTCTCGCCACGTCACAATTGCCAGTCCGAGCTGCATTGTCGACCTCCACTTTGCTCTGCATCAATCCTCTCGAGAGAGCAGGCAACTCATTATCTAACACACACCTCGCAAGCTTCTGACTTCCCCCGAACCGACCAGCATGCGTTTCTCAGCCTACTTGCTGGCCGCTGCGGCGCTGTTCACAAGCTCCGCCTACGCAGGACTCGAAGACGTAAAGAGCACCACTACCCTAACAGGTACCAATTTCGACTCGGCTATCTCGGGGAAGCACAGTCTAGTTGCCTTCTTCGCACCTTGGTAGGTCTCCTCCATCCTTCTCTCTTATATAGACAGTTGCTGACCGAGCTTTCTTCATGCTTCTAGGGTAAGTGTCACGACGAGCATGATGGAAGCTCAAGAGAACATAGTCTAACCTCTATTTCATACGGGAGTGTGGTCATTGCAAAAATTGTGAGTATAAATCTCGTTATTTTTGTAAAAGCTGCATCTTCTGACTTTCTCGTCCTCACAGTGGCTCCTACTTGGGAGAAGCTCGGCGAGGCATTCAAGGATGAGGAGACTGTGTTAGTCGGCCAGCTGGATGCAGACAATGCGGACAATAGGGCTACTGCTTCGAGATTCGGCGTCAAAGGATACCCCACCATCAAGGTGAGTCCCGCTTTTTCACGTCGAATGGTATAGGAAGACTGATTTACGGGGTTATGCAGTTCTTCCCTGCCGATGGTTCCGCTCCTCTTGATTATAACGGTGCAAGATCTGAACAAGCTTTCTTAGACTACATCAATAAGGCTGCTGGTACTCACCGAACCCCCGGCGGTCTCCTTAATACTATGGTAGGCTTGTAATTATCCATCATGTCAGCTGAAGCCCAGTCTAACAGGCTTTACTTCTCGTAGGCCGGTCGGCTACCTTCCCTTGACGAGATTGTTTCGACCTATCTGACTACAACTACTGGCGCTCGTGATGCCATCGTTGCACAAGCTAAAGCCATCGCTGCTGAGGTACAAGGTGGCAAACTAGACAAGACCGCTGCTTCCTACTATGTCAAGGTGATGGAGAAGTTGGAAAACTCCAGTGACTGGGCTGTCAAGGAATTGGCCAGACTACAAAAGATGGCTTCCAAGAAGGGAGCTCTTGCCGGCAAGCAACTGGAAGATCTCCAGGTAGGTGTCCCTTGTAGCCAATCTCTTCCTGCAGATTCGACTGAAATGTACTGCATCTTTGTACAGGTTCGCCAGAACATTCTACAAGCCTTCACAGCTGCCAAGGGAGCAGCATCTTCTGTCGCTTCTGATGCTAGTGCGTCTTTGGACTCTGCTGCTTCCCAAGCCAGCGCCACCATCGGCTCTGTCGCTTCACAAGCTTCAGCATCGGCCTCGTCTGTCTCCAAATCAGCTTCTTCCCTAGCTGAGTCAGCTACTGCTCGTGTCAAGGCTGAGCTATAAGTAGAGTTGTTGATTAGATGACTATCTTTACACTCTGAGGAAATGCACGTTTTAACTGTTTGATGCTACAAATGCCTATGCAGTTGATCTGCGATATGCTTGCTTATGACTGTCGCGGAACTCGTGTAGTGCGGTCAGCTCTAACACCAGGAGGATCTAGGGTTGTTTGCAGCAAGAAGGACTTTCCAGTGTACAGCAGGTGATCGGAAGGCTTTGTACGCGGCAAGCAGGTAGCGGCAATCAGATGCAGGGGAAGGGCAAAATTTAGACCGCTTCTGGCAATGAAGCTAATCTCATTGTAATGTTGGTGTCAAGTCACTGAATGTCGCGGAGTGTCACGATTGCCCGTCCGCCCTTTTGCCTCGCGCTGTCACAGTCAATGCAGCCTGCACAAGGCGGCTGCTTTCTTCCTGCCTTTCAACCGGTGATTTGCGGATATCATCTACAGCAGGAAAGCCTTTCAGCATGAACAGTAGGATGGCCAATGCAGCCATGGGAGACATGCCGCCAGCTGGAGGTATTCCAGGCGTCCCACTAGCCATGCAGACGCAGCACATGGCTCCAATCGCTCCGCCAGGCCTAGCAGCACAATCCCAAGAAGCACAGAGTGCAGCAGAGTTCACGCATTGTAAGCATTCGTGTTGTGACGCCTACTCGACAATCATGGCTAATGCATGCTTTTCCCATGCCCTGCTCACAGTATGCACCACATTCGGCGACTGCATCGAGGCACTTCCGCCAACCTTGACACGCTCAATCAGCGACCTCCGAGAATTGGACGCTGTCCTGTCTGGCTCCATTAGCACAATCACAGATCAGCTCAACGAACTACTTCAAATGCTCGAGGATCCGAAAATCTCGCCTGAGCAGCGGTTTCACCACCTTCGACGCTTAGCGGATGAGGCCAAAGACTTTAGGCTAGGAGGAGAGGACAAGATACGCGTTGCGACAGGCACATGTGAGACGGTGAGTCTAGGATTGTGCTGTTCTCGTAATGGTGCATCATGGCTGACAAGCTCTCTAACTTTGCCTCATGGCATTCTTCAGCTCATCCACCACACGAACCAGCTCGACGTCCTCGCCGGCCTGCTATCGACGCTGCTGCCAAGCTCTATGGCAGGAACGATCCCACCGCCGTCCTGGCCACATGGATATCCCATTCTCTTTCCTACGCAAGCATCAGCATCGGGTTCCGCATATCGCAAACCTGACTTCCTGCCTTCGAATCAGCCGCATGGCCGCCACCACGCTTTGTTCCATGATCCAGCGACGCTCGGCTATACTTTCGAAAACGGAGCGTACACAGCACGACAAGCAGATTTGTACGCTCATGCATCGAACAGCGTTAGGAACTACGTCCGCGAAGGTGCTCACCTCCCTGATGAGAACCGCATCAAACAGCATGTCAAGAAGCAGAGACAGGATGCTTCGCTTCAATCTGGTCCGAAGAATCGGCACACCAACGCGGCATCGCACATGCCCACTTCCGACCACAAACATCGTGGTGGAAAGCCTGCTCCTCACCCTAATGCAGCCGCCTACTCTACCAACTACATCGCTGCTCCGGCGTACGGCCCTGGTGCCAACAACGCGTACTTGGCTCAAGGTATGGTTATGGGACCCTCCACGAGCGCTCAGGGTCATGTAGCTTCTCCTTTACCGATGTCAATGGGTATGGGAGGAAGCAATAATATCAATATGAACATTGCAGGTCAGCAAGATGCCGATGTCGGTTTTATTCCATATGCCAACAAGGCTCATCCACGTACTTCTTTCGACAAAGCAGGTGATCCATTACCCAACACTGTGCCTGAAGCGGGCTTCAATGGAGGAAACGGCGCGAATAACGGCAATAATGCTCCACAGCCAGCTGCGAAGAAGAGAAGGACTAGTAATAAGGATAAGCAAGCTTCTCAATCAGATTACGCCGATGGTAACGGAGACAATGTCGATGAGTATGTGCCGCCTGCTAGCCTAGCAAGGGAAAGACAGAACAGCTCAAGAGGTAATGGCGGTCAGAGCCCTGTAGTAGGCAATACAGGGGCCAAACGGTCGCGGAACAATTCCAAGAAGGGAGCAGTGTATGTCCTCTTTACAGTCTCCTTTTCGAGTATTAGGTCTAATCATTCTGCTGTGACTTCAGTGACTCCCCTGACTCCGCTCAGTTCGCTGGCACGTCGAATGGCAAGGGCAACTCGGTAGCTACAAGCTTCGCAGCGCCGCTCAAACGCAAAGGTTCGCAGATTGTGGATACCACTGAGGAGGTGTATGATGGTTCCGGCGTACCTCGGCCTTCCTCACGCACTTCCGGTAACACCGTCCCTGGGCTTGTTCATGATGATGTGGGCGCAACGGCATCAGAGACAGATCATCTCGATAACGAGGGTGACCTCGAGATGATAGGCGATGAAGGCGAAGAGGGCGATGGCGATAATGCAGGCGATGATCGCACTTATTGCTATTGTGACAGAGTAAGCTTCGGAAACATGATAGGTTGTGATGGAGACGACTGTGCTCGCGAGTGGTTCCATCTTGCTTGCGTCGGTATGGATACTCCACCGAAAGGAGAATGGTATTGTGATGATTGTTTGGAGAAACGAAAGCGAGACTTCAACCTTAATAAGAAGAAAAGGTAGTTAAATAATTACATTATGCGCTCCACTTATGATAATCAGTCAGCCAGACGATGAGGCAATCGGGATGGTAATAACAGGCTTGTCGTTGTATTGCAACATGTCTAGAGCTACATTATAATTAGTATTCTACTGCAAAGCTACGTTACCTGACCCATCTACTCAAGTGAACACTGCTAATTCAATATTGACATGACTTATAAGTTATATGACATCTACTCTATCGCTCTGTACCAGAGATTGACTGCCTTGCAGACCGCGTCGGAGTCCGCACAGGCGTGTGGATATATGAAGAAAAGTCCACGAGCTGCTCAACCTCTTCTTGCTGAATGAAAGATGCTACTCCGTATAGATCTTTGCAGGTCTCTATAATATCGCTCAAGGTCTCGACGGCTTGCGATATGGCTTCATTTTCAGCCAAAGCGAAAGCGAAGCTGAAACCAAGCTTTCCTCCAGCCAGCTTTGTATGACGTTTCGTCCGGGTGAGTGGAGGGAACTCAATATTTGCTGGACTTGCAGAAGAAGCTGAATCATTTTCTGATTGATAATTTCCGGACTGTGCGACGATTCCGGTACTGCTCGTAGGTGAAGCAGCCACATCAGCGATGTGATCTTCTATAGCTGCAATTAGATGTTCTAGAGCGAGGTGAGGGTGTGGTAGAAACTGCGGAACTGGAGAATGGGTATGCAGAGAATGACTGATGGCATGCAATATGATCAAAATAGAGGAGATCTGAAAAGTAAAGATCCGACATTAGCAATGGGGCTGCCCGGTAATGCCAAGGGCGCCTCACCAATTCGGTTCTTTGTGGCATGACATCCAGAACAGTCAATTTCCGGGGTATATTTTGACGAATGGCCCGCAGTCCAGACCAGAGGTTCAACAACTCATTCAGATCGCCAATGAGTTTGCGGTACTTTTTGACTGGCTTGGGCAGCAAAGACGTCTCGATATGAACAAGGTTGCATAGGTTTGATGCGCGAGTGAGTATCATCTGATAGATAACGGGCGTTAGCATCAATTGCTTGATCAGCATTCGCTTGGATTTTGTCTTACCCTTGTCTCGTCTTCTAGCGACTCGTATTGATGTCTCGTCTCGTCGGTCATGCGATAATTACGCTGAAGTACTTGTCTGCTCACCCCAGCAATTTAGCATCATTGTGATAGCACCAAGAATTGCCAAATGCAACTTACCTGGACATGGAAAGATACCTGGAAAGCAGAAATGACAGGCATCAGTGGTCTGACCAGCCGGATATAAGCTATATATGTGTATATCGTACAATTTGATGATTCTGTCTGTTGCTTTAGCACAGGCGGCTACCAGCTGCACCCGCGCATGGTATGGCCAGAGGAAGATGTTTATCAAGAGGGCCGATACGATGCCGATCTCTATGTCCTGCGCTCGAACGAAGGCTAATTTGACCTGTCGAGATAGCCTTAGCTTGTCTCACTCTCTGGTCCGCAGCCAGCCAGGACATACCACAGTGTCGTAATGCAAGCCGAGGTATGGCACAAAGAGAATGGCTGGTATTGTCAGTTGCCTGACAAGAATCGCCTTTAGCCACAACTGCGACGAGACATGTCTAGAAGTAGACTGACCCCACTATGCCAACACCTTGATAGCGTGGTGTAAACACGATTAGATAGTTTGTGAAAAAGGCTTGAAATGTCAAGACAGCCACCAGAGCATACGGATCCGTTCCCGCTATTTTCTGGCCCACTAGCCCATATAATGCGCCAAAAAGGGTGCCGAGCTAGTAGTAACTTCCTACGTCAGCACTGGGACCAGCTAGTAATGCCGTGGGTTGACCCACCGTGCGAAAGATGGCATCACGGTAGGTGGCCGCCGTACTTGTTTGGAGGCAGTACAGGAAGGCGATTGCAATCCACGGGCCACGTATATCGTCGAACCAGCGGTAGCCTAGGCAAATATGGGTTAAAAGCAACCTTGCCAATTTTTCTCAATTGCTACATACCTGCATTACTGGCAGGAAGATGCCCAGGCAGAGTCAGGAGAGATATGCCGAATGCACACTTAAAAGCATGCTTAAGGTGCCTCGAGTTCTGGAAAGACTGTATGCGATTGTCAAGTCTTAGCCTGAATTTGTAGACTTTAGAGCTCGACCACCATCGTTTCAATGCTAGTCGTTGAGAAGAAATGAGTGTAGACAAATTTTGCGCTGGTGACACTCGTACTTGAAAACCTGTCTTTGAGAGTTGCTCGGTTGGCAGATCTTCGTTGGTAGACATCACTTCCGAGATATGTCTTCGGTGATCGCGCTTCTCATTGTCTCTCTCCCATTCTTGCTGAGCGGCCTCTAGAAGGTGCAGGTAGGTAAGACATACAATACAGTCAGGAAAGGCGCAGAAAGGCCTGCATTGCTTACCGTCCTCTTCGGTCATGACACTGAATGTTGCTGTAGATTTGGATGTCTCGAACAGAGTGGAGAGGGCAGGCACCCAAATTCTCTTGCTTGTATCGGCAGGTCGTGGAAGCTTGCTTGCAAGATGTAAACCTTCTTGAATATCATTAGAAAGCTCAACCAGGGATGTAAAGAAGAAGCAGTCACGAAAGGCCTGCAATCGGAAAAAACATTTCCCTCAATGAGAGCTGTCGCAGGAGCAAAACGGATCAAGTACTTACATTGCTGCGGAACAGGTTATGTGTCTGATGACCATTTTTATTTGACTCGTGCAAAGCACTATCAAGAGCTTCAACAATGCCGATCCGGAAAGTATCGACAATCCCGTCAAGGCGGACTCGCAGATTCTCAAGTTCGGCAACGCGAAAGTGTTCATGTAGTTGCGCAAAGACAGCAGCGTTATGATCGGTGCTTCCATCTGTCTCCAATAGAGACTTTACTGGGAGATTGCTAGAGTTTGCAAGAGCATTGCGGATCGTGTGTAGAGCGAGAATATTCATCGTGCCAAGCTCGTCTACCAGTGAACGAAGATAAGCAGGTTTATCCTTATTGTCGGATAATTCAAAGTCCGGTACTGCCGATAGCTCGATATCGTGACCTCTGTTTGACAGCTTAAGTCCCATTCGCGAAACCAAAATATTTTGCAATTTGGTTGAAAGGTCTATAAAAGCCTCGTACTTCTCTAGCGGAAATAGTGCGAAAGTAAGCTCGTAGCGAGCATCTTCGTAGGCTGGTCTGAGGTTCTGCACATCTATGCTGATCTTGCGTCGCAACTGTATGACTCTCTCGCCAAGTGTACGATATTCCTTGATTGTACTTATCGATCGTGTATCAACTTGAAAAAGGTGTAGGGTTGTAA
Organism: Cystobasidium onofrii; assembly: GCA_022813105.1. NCBI lineage: Eukaryota > Fungi > Basidiomycota > Cystobasidiomycetes > Cystobasidiales > Cystobasidiaceae > Cystobasidium > Cystobasidium onofrii. The sequence continues at coordinate 321,017 of JAKLNA010000015.1, forward strand.
GGAGAAGGTCGGAGGTGAGACCGAGAACATCGATGAGCTGCTGAGCTAGGAGCTTATTTGAAGACGCGGGAAACACCACCAGGCTGACTGACAGCGAGATGCCTGCGGCGAAGAGTACAGCGTATAACATGCCAAGGAACGGTCCGGCTGTCATCTTCACGTTTAAGCATTTCGTCAGACTTCTGAATAGCTCGCAAAAAACAGAAAAAGACGTTCTTACATGATTCTCTGTGGTAGTGACTGCAAGCAGCCATATCGCAGTGAAGACCGCAAGCAGACAACCTGTTGTCAGACGTGGAAATCTTGATTTGAGGTCGGCCGCTATAAAAGCTATAGTTGCCAAGAAAATGGCAGAAGCAGCTCGTGCCCCTACTGAATTGATACCAGGAGCGGTGTTGTAATTTCTATTCGAAAGGCAAGCCAGGTAGTAGGCTAACGCCGACCAACTGATGCCTATTATAGCACCGCTTATGCCGATTGCTGGTTGTATTGTTAATCAAAGGTGTACAAGGAAGACATCTAGAGGGCACTACTTACCAGTTGCCTGTATATGCTTTCCAACTGTGTGTTTAGCCGGGTGAAAGAAGAGGGTATAAATTACGATAATAAGAAAAGCAAACTCCGCTGTGCCAGAAAGAAATGCGATATGCTTGTTGACGATGAAGATTCCCCCAATGAAGACGCTAATAACACAAGGTAAGAGACCTCTTAACACTCTGAGAAAAGCATATGTTCGCTGCTGCTGTGCTGTAATCTTTGGAGAAGGCAGTGGCGGCAGAGTTGACTTATGCCGCTCTTTCAACCAAATCCTGTCTGAACATTCGGCTGAATTGACCGCCGTCGAGCTTGTCTGGAAGCGAGCCCTGTTGCTTGAACGTGGCCGCAAAGGAGTTTCGACTGGAACACTGGCTGATTGCTTCTTATCGGCACTATTCGAATCTTCCGGCCGGCGACTCTTCGCACATACGACACCGCTTTCGGCATCGCTATCTTGGCTTGTAGAGGTGCTCATGCGGCTTTACAAAACTTGACCATTCTTCGGAGCAACTGAGCCTCTTGACTGCTTACAGACCTGTAGTGAATTTAACCGTAGATAATGTCTGCTGTCTTGCAGTCGCCTCCCTTGTAGATAAGGCAATGCAGGCGGACGGTGGTTGGGTGGCTATCTGGCATGAGGTGACCCAGAATGTCAGCTGGATGTTCTAAATAAAGACGAAGAGACTTGATGGATGCTGGTTGAAAGCGTGCAAGCAGTCTGTGAAGGGAAATCTTGACAAACCTTTCGAGAACGGCAGCTTTCCAGGGTTTGTTCGGATGGATTGTCCTCGTTTGCGTAGCGTGTTCCAGTGCGACTATGCAGACTGCTGTTGAGGCCAGCTATGAAGCGTGCATATGGACGTTGATAGGGATGTAACCTCCGATGGCCTGGATATTGCATAATGAAGCAATGCCGATCACTCTCTTTTGCCTGTCCAAGCGCCTCTGCGGCGAATGATAGCATGTAGATAGGCAGCAAGCTTCCGACCATATGTAAAGCTCTGTAACATCCTCCTCAAGCGCCTGAGGCAGTCCTTACGTTCTTCACTGTGCATGCCGGCCCGAGGACTGGTATGCCGACGCAGACGCCCCATCCGCCACCCGCGAGCAGGCCCATTGATGTGGATCAGCGAGTGCAAACGCTCTGCTTGGAGGTGTCCACTTTGCACCTGTACATACAGGCAGTCTTCTCTGCCTCAAGGCCACCCGGGTATCTCAGACCTACTTGAGCTGAGTTGACGCTCGTCTCAACTGCCGCGTTGGCCCTTCCTTTACACGCAGAAAGACCCACCCTGAAGCCATGGCCAAACTTTGGTGCGTCAACCGGGGTGCCCACGATACCATACGCAACAAGAGCACTTCCTCCAATAGACCTGCTTTAGCGCAAGTCCATCGCAACACTGCCCACAATGCTCGGCAGCTTGGCCACGGTCCTCGTGGTGCAGCCACGCTTGCAAGTTCGCCATTGTCGCGTAGCATGTCGAGGCGAAATGGAAACGGAGCCAAGCTACAGAAGAGAAGCAGGTCAGAAAGCCTCATCGTATGCATTTGACGCTGTCTTGCCCATCATACTCACAGCTGCTCTGCAGGATTTCGAAATCAATGATCGGTGCGCCACACGACTTCCAGCACGTGAGCCACGTTGATAAGGACGAAGCTATGATTTCACAAGTAAGCTGAAGAGAAGCTTCTATGAGCTCAACCTTTGCTACCAACTAAAGCCACTCTTGGGCTTGCTGTCTAGGAAATGAAAGAATTTGTCCATGCTTTGAGGCAGTCGGAAACTATGCCTGGCATCCCGAATAGCGATACGATAATAATAACGTCTGCAGGAAGCAGTTCGAAAGAGAGCACAGAAGCAAAGCGTTTATCAGAAGGCCAGCAAGCGCGCCAATCCTTCGATGGTCCTGGTCGAAAGCCAACTGTCAACAAGCGGAAAGCGCCACCGCCGATTACGCCGAGCATCATCAAAGATGCAGGTCTGCCTTCCTCCCTTGCAACCAATGCAAGACAAAATCTTCCTCTTTCGCCGAACTCACCTCCGAGTCCCGCTCAAGGTCTGCGTGACACGCCGGTCAGGCTAAAAGCTAAGAGGCAGAGCAAAGTTCCAGTCGTACAAGAAGGGAATGAACCATCTCACGTACAGCATGACCAACTAGGGAATAGCACTATCGATGGACTCGGAGGATTGAATGGACTCAGTCCGTTAGAAGGTTTCCTAGCTGTTCATCAGAATGAAGTCACCAGCCCAAATGAACAGTCTGCCGGTCCTGCTCGAAGTGCTACACTCAATAATTTAGCACTGTCAGAGAGCATGGAGAATGTAGTCAGGCGTGCGGACGACATATCCAGGCAAGATGATACCCTGCCGCCCCCAAAATTAGTCACAGCGAGTACCAGTGGACCACTTGCGTACATGACAGACTCAACCAAAATTCGATGGGATAACGGTATGGCGGAAATAGCCAAACAGCTGAAGGAGCAAAATCTTTGACCCCTCATCGGTTGAATCAAGTATGAAATATGGCTCGACAGGATAGTCGATATATGCTGTCAAGTAATCAAGCAGGCTACTCCCGTTGCGGGGGCTGGTAGTAGACATGGCCCTTCATTTCAAATTTTTGGATCCCACCCGTGCAAAGCCAACTCCTGAGCTCATCATGCTGACAATCGAAATCTGACGTCACAAGCACTCGCTTCAGCCTCCCTCGCCTTAACCGGGCTGTGTGCTTTGTCCGTCTCGTAGGCCGTTTTTACCTGTACAGCCTCACAGTGTCATAGTCAGGCTTAAAAACTTGACCTCGTCAACGTTTTCCATCTCTCCTCTCAACCTACTGCTAAACTAAATACTGTCTAACATTCTAGAGAACCATACAGGTAGTGCTTTCCAAAGTTTGCACAGCTGGAAAAGAAGCGCACCATGGCTCTCCGACGAGCGGGTTTTCGGTACACTAGAGGTATACAAGCCTGTTTCGTTCGTCCGCGTTACGCTTCCGTACTGAAATGCACATCTCTCCTTAGGACTAACAGGTCTTCCATTGGCTGGAAGGCGCAACGTTCGTAGTTCAGCTCCCGTTGGATATGCACCGCTCGTAATGCCACCGACGTTCGTTCCAAGGGGCAGTACAGGAACGCTAATCGTGCCGTTGCCCTCTGTACCTTCCAGCCTGGCGGACGCCCAATGACGGGCCCAGCTGCAAGCAGGCCTTCTCAGTCGGGAGCGGCATATGTTCCGTCTTCCACCAGAGGTATACAAGCCTGTTTTGCTCGTCCGCGTTACGCTTCCGTACTGAAGATGCACATCTCTCTTTAGTTCTTCCATTCGCTGGAAGATCCGGCGTTTCAGCACCACGCACTAACTCGGCTCGCAGTGGACTTTCACCGTTCCCGGTGCGAGAGACAACTTCGACTCCAGTTCCAGGGGGTAGCACAGTAACGCTGTTCGTGCCGATTGACCCGGTGACGGGGGAGCCGGTGCGTGGATCGGATGGCCTCCCAATGACGATGACGGGCGCAGCTGCAAGCTCGTATTCTCAGTCAGAAGAGAGAAAAGTAGCGTCAAGAGAGCTCCCTCAGGCGATGCGGGGAATATCAGGACATTTTCCGAGCTCTCAAAGACGCCAGTCGACGTTTCCACCGAATCTTTACGGTGTGCAAATCAGGCGGGATGGCACCCCTTTTATACTCTAGTCCTCTCTCCAGTCGCAGTACTCTGATAACTGATTCATAGACGTTCAATACACGCTCCTATTCACTTTTTACTGTAACATACAGCACACGTTTTTTTCCCTGCGTTTTCCTTTTATGCAATGCTCTACACTACTCTGCCCATTAGGCCCTAGCTACCTCAACGGGTGTGCTGAACGGGATCGATCAATTGCTTTATTGCCAGGAAACAGTTGGTTTGCCCAACATCACTTTTGATCTCCTTGGAATTCAGCGCTAAATTTCCGCACAGAGTGCTAATATAGCTTGCTTTCTGTGGGCGCTCAGATCGCTGCTTGCAAGCGCTGCCGCCGTACTGACGAGGGGCTCGATGCATTCAGCATAAAGCGTGAGCTTTAGCTTAAAGCGGTGCAAGTGTAAGCTTGTCTGACTGTGTTCACAGCCTGATGACACTAGGCGCAGAGAGTTTGACCGTTGGACAGATTGGTCTCGCTCCTTTCCGCCTCTGTTCATACCTGCTCACCAATTGCTGAAGAGGTTGCTACAGACTGTCACTTAAAGATATGTCGGACTCTCGACCTAGACCCGCACGGTTGGCATCGCTGGCAGTTCTTGACGCGGATCTTGGGTCGATACGCAAAGCATTATCAGAAAAAGCGTGAGAGGAGTGCTTGACCATAAACGCCCATTGGCTAATGATGTCTTTCCAAGCGCAGACGCACTTGGTGTGACTAGGGCTGCGTTCTCGGCACTTGCTAGGGTTGTGAACACAGGCTCATCACCAACGCCGAACAATCAACCGCACGTACGGTCAACTTGGTATCGAGTGCCATCTCAACCTCAGTATGCACAATTTCCAAGTTATTATCCACCAGCTGTTTATGCCGCTGCCCCTCCTCAAGCGCCACAATACCCAGGGTGGTATCCTGCCTACACAGACCTTGTTAGGCGCACTAGGGCATGATGAGAGGAAGTGTTTGCGACGTCAGATTGAACATTTCGGTACCGCAGTGAGAGATGGCCTTTCATTGTGATGACAAAATCAGTCTGGCCCGTTGGCTGCTTGAAGGATTGCGTTCTTGGGACACTGCTAGATTTATTCAAATTACGTATTGTTGTATTTGTATTTGAACATCAGAGTCTTCGCCGGTATCTTGCTCAAGGATGCGTCCGAGTGTCGTAGTCGTCAGCGAATTGTCAGAAAGACAAGAAGAAAGACTGGGTGGACGGTGATGCCTTACATTTGTCGGTGGCGATATCCGCAGGCAGTGAGCTGGCCTGCCGCCTTTATCGCTTGCAACTTGTCCAAATCACCGCAGAAACTTCCATCAAGCCCGCCATGGGAGCACTGCTGTCCATCCCACTGCTGGGCAGCGCAGGCTCGATGGCGACAGGCCTCGTGCTGTCGTGCGCCTCTGGCCTCATCGGCGCGTGTGCAGGTCGCTCAGCCACAGCGCTGTGCAAGTCGTGCAACTGCAACAGCTCGGTAGCGTGAGTGGGCGAGCCTGGCTTGCTTGCTCCTGTGGATGCTGACTCTGCTCGCATGCCTCCAGAACCCGCATTGGCTACTCCATCATCCTCCTGCTCAACAGCATGCTTGCCTGGATCATGCTCTCCGACTGGGCGATCAGGCGTCTCGAAAGCTGGTCCTACGACTATATCAAGATCACCTGCAGGAATGGAGATGCTTGCTATGGCGTACTCGCTGTCCATCGCATCAATTTTGCACTCGGCTTGTTCCACCTCATCCTGGCAGGTCTCCTGGTCGGCGTCAAGGATACGAAGACCAAGCGAGCAGCTATCCAGAATGGGTATGTCCTAACCTTGTTCTCTAGTCGATGTAGAGTCTGGTAGCTAATCTGTCGTCCAACACAGTTGGTGGGGTCCCAAGATTCTAGCCTGGCTCACCTTAGTCGTCACCTCATTCTTCATCCCCAATGGTTTCTTCGTATTCTACTCTCGGTACATATCCATCATTGGCGCCTCTATCTTTATCTTTGTCGGTCTCGTTCTTCTGGTCGACTTTGCTCATTCTTGGTCAGAAAAATGTCTAGACAAGTGGGAAATGTCAGATGAACATTCGACTTTCTGGCGGAACATTCTCATCGGATCAACTTTATCGTGCTACGCTGCTATGATAGCCCTCACCGTTGTGGATTATGTTTTCTTCGGCTCAAGATCAGCATGTGGACTCAATCAGTTCTTTATCACTTTCAACCTCATCCTATGCGTTCTCGTCTCCTTCATCTCGGTCATGCCGCAAGTGCAAGATGCAAATCCTAAATCGGGTCTTGGACAATCGGGCATGGTCATCGCATATTGCACCTACCTCGTCACTTCAGCAGTTGCGAACAGAGACAACAGGCAATGTAATCCGTTAACAGCTAGAGCAGAAGGTGCTCAAACCAGTATGATTGTCGTTGGAGCTATTTTCACTTTCTTAGCAATCGCATATTCTACATCACGAGCAGCAACTCAAAGCAAAGCATTACGTGGCAGAAGAAAGCCAGATGAATTTGATACGGGAACAGGTGCTATTAGATTGCCTGATGAGGATAATCATGCTGGTGATGAAGAGATGGCAAGCGTTATTCGTGAACAACCTGCCAAGAAAGACAGTCTCAAGATTCAGGCTCTAAGATCCGCTATTGAAGCTGGTTCTTTGCCTGCTTCAGCACTAGACGAAATGCAAGACAGTGACGATGATGAAGATGTCGGAGCACCCGGTGCTGATGGCAAGGACGATGAGCGTATCCGCACCCGATACAATTACACCTATTTCCATATCATGTAAGATGCCCTTCCCGGGACGACCTTCCTTTGCGTAAGATGCTAACAAGGTTGTTTTCTCATTCGACAGCTTCTTCCTCTCAACAATGTATATCGCTATGCTCCTTACTAATTGGAATGTGGTATCCATCGGAAAAGATACAGATACTCCGAATGAAGACTATACGCCGGTTAAAATTGGCAGCTCTACCGTAGCGATGTGGGTTAGGATAGTGTCAAGCTGGCTTTGTCTCGTCTTGTACGGCTGGAGTCTCATCGCTCCAGTCATTATGCCCGACCGCTTCGCTTAGAATGTGATGTTGAGCCATACAAGGTTTTGTACAATACGCCCCACACCTGCATGTAGCAATTAGGAGGTTCACGTCGTTCCCTGTTTCCCCTTTGGGCAGGTAATACGCCATTCGCAAACATTAGTCTCTAACTTGCTATGCTAAGAAGGAGAATTTTCTACAACATCTACAACAACAACCAAACATACGTATAACTACGAGTATGTACATCGAGAGATCAACCGCTACTCTCAAAATCGGAAATTGGTAGGCAGACCTGCGTTAATCCACCTTCCGCTTCTTGTTGGCACTGTTGTTGAACGTTATGGTGACCCCTGCAGGCCCTTGACCTGCGACAGCGGGCGAAGGTGCACCGTTCGGGCCATTTTGTACCGCAGCAGCTTCTTCCTGCTTTCGTTTTTTCCGCTGCAGAACATATATCTGATGAGTTGGGAATTACAGAGTCCTAAGAGACTAGTGAACTTACCCGCTTCTTTGCTTGCTCATCAGCTTGGGAAAGAGAAAGAGGGGTAAGTCAGCGTAAATCCACTAGAACACCTTCCCAATAAGGCGCTTACCGTCTGCCCGCCATATGCTGGGATCGAACTGACAAAGCAGGCTTCAGCTCAGATAAAGATTCAATACATATGTAGATCGTGACTCACATCTGGTAGCATGCCTACTTCCAATGTGAATGCTTCCCGCAATGCAGTGTCGTCCAGCAGAGATATATTGATATGATCCGGCGGCTCAGGGTTAAGCAGGAGATCCCTCAGAACATGATCCTTTGCCAATTTATTTTGGCCTAAAATAGCAAAATACACATGCTTGTCAGGAAGCCTTCACCCAAATCTGGGCGTCTCCTTGCCACGCTTCGAGGCACAACTTACCCGGCACATCTGCAATCATGTGATTATAGTGCTTCTTCATCGTTTTGCCCTTTTCTCTAACAGTTCCAGCTCCCTCTTCTTGCTTCGAAGCCGAAATTGAGCCAGGTACACCATCATCATCTGTTGCACGTCCTTTGCCTTTGACATCGCCAGGCAGGGATAGATTGAGATAGGGCTTCACTGCACTGTCGTATGCATGGGCGAGACCGAATGTCGTCAAGAGATCATTCGAGCCTGTTATATGCGAAGCAGCAAGACCTATGACCGAACGAGCGAGGTGTTGGGATAGGAATGGCATGTGAGATGCTGTCAGCTATGCTACTGTCACTGCCAGACTGGCATATAAATGCCAGCATCTAGAGCTATTCGGCGAAAGATCACCTTCTGCCTCGAAGGGAAACAGCAGCACTGCCGAAGAGGCCCTAATCGAGCTCTTGGACGTAGCAACAGCCGGTAGACTTGCTTCGGCTTGCTCCTGCTGCTGTGTGGGCGCACTTGATGTACTCGCTAAGGGTGCCTCATCGGCAGTATCGAGGTCCATCCCATCTGCCGACCTTCAGGTAGATGTGACTGAGGCCCACCGCTTGCAGTCGGCTTGGTCTTAGTACTGCACTTATCGTGTGGTAGTCGCCAACGGGCGTCGTATCACCTAGTCATGATGGCCTGCAGTTGGGATGCGCGAAAGAAAGTCAAGAGTTCATCTCGGTGATATCGAAAAGGCAATCGACAGGAATAATGCTGGTCGCCCTCTTCTCTACACGAACACGACAACTTGAACTAAAGACGCGTCTATTTTCATTGCAAGTTCACAAATACGTCTTCAAGAATTTGCGTGCCTCCTGCTATGGTCGACATGTCTCAATGTATGCTTGCAGTCCTACGATCAACAGCTAGTCTATAGCCAGACACACAAGCTTCCCAGATACTGACTTAGCTGACCCACTCTTCGTACCTTTAGACTTGCCTGACGCTAAAGGTGGATATCTGCCATACTGGCAGCTGTTGGTCGGTTCGACTGCTTTCTGGATGGCATTGCAGAGCATAGCTAGTCCTAAGCAGGTCAAGCGCTTATTCACTACAATCAATGGCAAGCACTGCATTTACACGAGTTAGGCTGTATCATCCTTAGAAACAGCTGTCTTATCGTCCCTTACGCAGTCACGGATATTCATGCCAGAACATTTGGCATCTGGAACCTGACCTCAGCGGCCGTTCGTTTGGCAGCAGCTTACGACATTTCAAACAAAACGTACGCCCCATAACACTTCAACCTACAGATACCAATCTGACGTCTACTCGCTCCGACATCTTAGTGTATACGCTCTTGCCTTTGCAACTTACGCAATCGCCTACGTGCATTTTATGTCCGAGCTATTCATCTTCAGGACAATCAAGCTGAATGCACCGAGTCTTTCTCCCATGATAGTTTCAAGTGAGTGTCAAGCCTTGTCGTAAACTTGCTCTGAAGAGACTCAAATCGTCCACCCACTCTCACAGCTGTCTCGCTGATCTGGATGGCCAAGCAAGCCAACTTCTACCTATAAGGGTAGAGGCACTACATGAATGTTGCAAAACCAGCGCGATACATCCATCGCTAGTCAAGGAATCTAGCATATATTGAGACTCGGGGAACTGTTGTAGTACTTATCTTCCATATGTGCGCAGTTTGGCTTTCAGGGCTTTAGCAGTTCGACGTGATCACGTCCACGTAGTAAATACAGTGCTTGAAATTCGAAGGTGCTCCAGCCCACATATGTCATTTGCAGTTATATCGCTCCCGATGCTCTTTATTGCCACCCTACGCAACTTCTGCTATATTGCACGTGCTACTTCTTGACTTCGCACTAAATGATTCGGTGATCCAAAGTACAGGAAGAATATCGATAATGCTATCCAAGACAAATTCACTGGCCTTTCCCGCTTTCAAGACCAGCGTACTTTGTCGAAGATGCGCTTCTACGCGTGCTCGTGCGCTGGTATATACTGAGAGAGGTGAACCCAGCGACGTAAGATAAGCTGGTCGACCGAAACCTTACAGGCCTAAGCAGCTTATTCACTGAATTTTTTACATTACAGGTACTCAAGAGCATAACTTATGATTTACCTGAATTGAAGAGTGACGAAGTTCGCGTACGCTTCAAATATAGTCCACAGAGTATGCTCACCTTGTACGCCGGTGAGATATGATCGCTGTACTGACAAGAAGGCCTGGTAGATCCGGCCGATATCAATGTGATACAAGGTATCTCTGCCAGCTTATCGAAACATGCAGAGGGAGCGAACTTACCTGACTGTCACTCTTATGCATTGGCCAGGATCATATCCGGAGAAGGCCCCTCCCTCCCACTTGATCCCCAAATCAGCAGAAGGCAGGGAGCACTATATAGGTGGAAGTGAAGGCTTTGCTGTTGTGGAGGAGATATCAGCTGATTACTCGTCCGAGCGGAAGCTCAAAGTGGGCGACTGGGGTGCGTAATGCTGGAAGAGATTAAGAGCCGAAGTATTGCTGACAAAATTGCGGGTGCAGTCATAATGGGAAAAACGCAGCAAGGTTGGCTAATCAGCTGACTCTATAAGGTAAAACTACGGCTGATTCATGGAGGGTCGCAGGTACATGGTCATCGCGGTCGAATTTGCCTGCATCTGGACTCTTCCCTGTTCCGAGGTCATCAAGTTCATCAACCTTAAGCGAACTTCAGGCAGCAACATTAGGTATCAACCCACCAACTGCATATAGGATGCTTAAAGACTATGAAAAGCTAGAACAGGGCGACTGGATCATTCAGAATGGCGGAAACTCCCAAGTTGGACTTGCTGTTATCCAGCTTGCCAAGGAGTGGGGGTTAAAAACGATTAATTTCGTGCGCGACAGGTGCGCATAGCTCTTCTGCTAACATTCAGGCTAGTGGTGCCATTGAACCGTATCATTGATTTCTCAGGGATAACATCGACGCTTTGAGGCAGGAACTACAAAACTTAGGTGCAGACCATGTTGTAACGTATTCTGAATTAGCAGATAAGACCTTTCGCAAAACAGTTGCAGAATGGACAGAAGGGGCACCCATTAAACTAGGACTAAACTGCGTAGGTGGAAAAGATACTTCAAATATGGCGAAAATTCTTTCCAAAGAAGCTACATTAGTGACATATGGAGCAATGAGTATGCAACCATTAAGTTTACCTAGTTCATTATTCATTTTCAAAGGTTTAAAAAGTGTAGGATTTTGGATGTCAGATTGGTATCGAAAGTATGGAAGTAGTCAAAAACGAAAAGAAATGACTGAAGAATTGGTTAGATTAATGGAAGAAGGAAAGATGAGAGCTCCTGATGCTGAAATAGTAGAATTGAGGGGGACAGACGAAGAAATTGGTCAAAAAGCAAGAGATGCTATAAGGAATGTGAAGGGGAAGAAAGTAGTCTTCACGTTTCCTGAAGATCGGTGACCCAACCTCAATTTCTTCCCAAGCCAATGTATTGCATACCTTTGTAAGATATACTGCTAGTAAAAACAACAAGACAAAATGTAACATATCTCCAAACACATATTCGTCGGTACTTGCAAGGCGATGATAGGCGAGAAGAACTGCCGTACTATCTGAACGATTCTTACCAGGCTGTGGAGGAGACTAAATGAGTTTTTGCTTGTAGAACCACGTCTACACAACACAACGAGAGTAATACTTCAGTCAGCGGATCCGTGGTACGTAGGAGTGGAATGAACGCTTGAGCAAAGTATGCTAGACTCACCCTTAAAGTCGTCATCTGCCAATAACAAGTTCCCAAAAGAACAATAATTTGTAACATACTCCAATACATAGCTCTAGAATTAGCTTTGTCACTTAAATTTCTAAAATCATGTTCTCTTTCTCTTTGAAACTGTTGTTCTTTACGTATATCTTCTAATTTTTTGTTCAATTCTCTAACTTTTGAAGCTAAATCTTGTACGTGACCTTGTTCTGATTCTTCATCTACTTTGGCTTCCCCGACGCTGTTGCAAGAATAGAACGCAAGGCATCAAGAGCAGGTTAGGAAAGGATGCAATACATTATCATGAGGAAAGAGATGTATGTCAGTCACGCAACATTCTCCGTACAAGCTGAAGGTTAGCCGACGGCCGAACTTACGCGATATCGAGATGCATCTTCACTCTGGGTGTCGAAAACTGGAAGGGAGTGGCATACGTAGAAAGCATCAGTGATGAGGCCCCTAACCGGCCTACCCTACTTGGAGACTGGAGCGCAGCGCCACCTACCCATCCACCAGTATAATTCGACTTTAAGCATATTGAGTGGTCGCCTGCGATATGGCTTGTAAACACGAACTTTCCTTGTGGAGCACCTCTAGTGTTGACGATACGTTCTTCCGTCTCCGTTTCCTGTGTAGTATTGGGGATGGCGTATTTGAAAGCATGAAAGCGGATTTCAAGGGGTTACATTCAAGCATCAGTTTGACTGGTTTATGAAATTCGCTTGTAATATGAGCAGACCCACATCCACGGTTATTTGAATGCCCAGTCTATCGTTGATTATCCATCTATTGTCGTCTGCAGCCCATTCTTCGGCTTTGTAGTGTCCTACGACGATAGTGTCTTGAGGCAGTTCCTCTAAGAAACAGCGGGTCTCTCCGGCCTGACAGACGAGCATAGGATCAGCACTGAGAACCGTGCTGTATGCACACTTGCCTTGCTGGCGAGCTATGGCGCCTTGTAGACGCAGGACACGCCTTACCTGGAGGTAAAAGTACAGAGCACGCGTCTGGCGGGCTGCGAGCGCGAGGACGAGTACGGCGCCGAGCAGCAGTCTGGCGAGCGAGCAGGCCATGGTGCGATACTACTTGCAGACCTTGAGAGCTAGCTGGTGCAGCCCAGTTGGCTGTTGTTGCTGTTGTTGCAGTTGGATGATCAGATTGCAGCAGAAGTAAAGAGAGTTGGAATTCAAGTTGCAGCTTAAAAGTTGGACAACTCGACAGCAGCAATTTGTTATAGCGTACATGCACAAGCCATAGACATGTCGACAGTCATCACTGCACGAGTGTATGTCACCATTAACCACTGCAAGGCCTCCAGCTAGCACTCGCACACAAGACAGGCATAGACGGCAACTATGGAAGGACAGCCAGCCATGGCAGACAGGCATGAGCAGCCGACAGAGGCTCAGCAGCAGGAGAGCAGCAGCAGCAACATATCAACATCATCACTGCCTGTAGAAGTAGGCGCCTCAGCCCTGTCATCGAATCATACACCATCCTCGTCCAGCGGCGATCCAGCGGCTACAGAGCAACTACAGCCGGACCAGCAGCCTTCCAGACGAAGCAAGCGATGGCCTGCGTATTTCTTCCCATCTCTCGCCAGTCAGCGCACAAGCTTCTGTCTCGACGTGCTCAAACGAGAGGATATCAAATCTGTGCGTGATTTCTCCTCTCTTCACCACTTTCTATATCCGAACCTACCGGCTGACCTCTCTTTTCTGATGGCAAATTACACACGCGATTCTGACATAACCGTGTTGGATGGCGATGGCAGGTTTGCGAAGTTGGTTGTGGTCAAGGAGCAGTATTGAAACCAATGACAAATGGTGCTACTCATATCGATTCATTCCCTGAACCGATGTTTGACGAAGCATCACTGATGGCCGAAGAAGCCGACGAGGAAGAGGATACCGAAAGTCAGGTGGATCTGCAGACCCCATCCTCCCTGACCGACAATGAAGTGACAGACGATCTATCGCCGCCCCAAGACGACGATGAAGACTCTCTCGCTCCCTCGCAGAGCGCTTCAAGGCGACACTCACTGGACGAACAAGAAGAAGGTCACGCCACCACCAGTGATTCTCGTGGAAGATCTCCGCCACGTGGCCGTCAAGGTGCTTCCACATTTGACCCCGCACGACGAGCATCACGCTCACTCACTCCAGAGCCTATCGCCTCTACCTCCAAACTGCCTTTGAATGCTGAAATACTGGAAAAATACAAGAAATTGCCTGGCCCAAGAGTACAGGATAAAGAGCTGCATTTGCGCCGAATCGCAGGATTAGACATCTTACAGGACAGTTTACTAGAAGCTATTGAAGTCACTGCTCCTCCTCCTGAAGAGCCATCTCCCTTCTTTACATACTTTTCATATTCGAATCGAGATCGATGGGAAGATCTTCGCGTCGAGATCTGGCAGGGTAGTCTAGACGTCTATAATGATGCTTTAGACAATTTCGAAGCCTTTATCATGACGGAAGTCATTGAACACTTGCACGAAAAGCAATTGAACAAGTTTCCCGAAATTCTATTTGGTAGTTACAGGCCACGTATTATAGTTGTTACCACACCCAATTACGATTTTAATCAGTTTTTTAATAAAGCAAAACAAAATTTGGCAGATGAAGTATCAAGGGATATGGGAGAAAAACCAGAAGATGAAACTAAAAATTCATTTAAAGATCCTACTGGTCGTACTGAAAGATACTTTAGAGATTCAGATCATAAATTCGAATGGACTGAAAAAGAATTTAAAAATTGGTGTGAAATGATTACTTCAAAATATGATTATTCTGTTGAATATTCTGGTGTTGGTTCTTTGAAAAATTATTTTGGTAAAGGTGGAATGCATTCATTATCGGAGGTTATTGATCCGACGACTTCTTCAACAACTACTTCGTCATCATCATCATCTAGACTCCCTCCTCCACATGTTCAAGAAATACTGGATTCAGTACCTGATCCAAGCAAGATGTATGCTACTCAAACAGCAGTATTCAGGCGTAAATTCGCATATGAATCTGAAAGAACTCCTAGATCTCCTGTACAAATGCCATTAGCTTTTTATGGTGTTAAACCAGTTTCAAAAAGACCACTTTCAGCTTCTTCTAATTCATCATCTATTATTCAAACTGGTTTAGGTGCAAGAAGATCTGCAAAATCAAGATCTAATGCTGCTGATACTGAAAGCGATTCCAGTGCTAGTAGAAGTCCAGATCAAAGGCATAAACTTTTAAAGGCTCATTACTTTAAAGCTTGTCCGCAATCTGGTAATGCGAAGTCTTCAAAAGCAATCAGGTGAGCTTTAAAATCAGATTGAGTACTACTTTCTTAGGCTGTAATTGACCTTGATGCTAATGGCCACGAACTTGCTTTCTTCGGTCTTTACCTCTGCAGACGTCTACTGGATGATCTGATGCGGGACAGAATGAGAGCGAGATCAGCAAGTCTTCGAGAGCTGTGGGGTCGTAATGAAATCGCACAGGCTTGTGGAGGCTATATCAATAAGCTTGTTCAAGCCCTCGTTAAAGATTCAGAATGCAAATGGGATATCGAATTCGATCCTTCTGCACTTGAAAAGGGAGGTGAAGTGGAAGATGCTGTTCATATTATCTTGAAAGATTTTGTCGAACCCGAACGACCAGATTGGACCAAAGCATTGGAAGCAGCAGAAGAGGAAGAAGATATTAAGGAACCATACGTGAAGAATCAGTATGACTCGGACGCATCCGACGACGAGCGTGAAGGTAGCAAAGCCAACAATCACAATGAAGAAGAGGACGAAGGACAAGTAATTACAGCACCTCTACAGTTATTTAAACGACAAAAGAAATTAAAAAGAGTTGCAGAAACCCCGTTTTTAGCTCCTATCTTCCCATTAGAAAATGAACCAGTTTGGATGCCAGAGAAAGGAAGTGAAGAAGCTGAAGTATGGTCGGATTGGACTGATCCTGCTAAAAATGCTACTATGATTACGGAAGGTGAATGGGCTAAAGACCCCAAAAACAAGCAGACTTCTGGATGGGATTGAATACTCAAGGAACCATTGAGATCCAAGAGTAGGCCCCCGCAAAAGTCAATAAATTCTATCTATACGCTAAACGACGTATTGTAATTAAGGCAAGCGATATACACGCAAATCGATGTGCATTGCAAAGAAGACGCAATCTCAACCTGCAGTCACATGGCTAGGCCGTCAAGCAGTGTAGTTACTAACTACTATTTAATAGCAGTTCGGTTGGTACTTAGTGTGGATGTTCCTGATGGTTCTGCTGAATGCTAAGTAGTCAATCATCTATGAATGTTGTAAAAGCAGAAAGGAACCGCTGATATATTATAGGCTAAGCAAGAAATCTATACTGTTCCAAAGACTGGAGCCTGCTAATACTCGCACTGAAAAACTGTTGGATGATTGATATACGTCTCGTTATTCATGGCCCCGTACAGCATGTTCTGGAAAATGAAGACACGTGCTTTTGGTGGCAAGCGTATCATGAAGCCGACCGAGTGTGCTGTGAACTTCAGTAGGCTCGAAAGGCTGCTCTAGGGGCTGAAACTTACACTTACCATCAGCTTGACCTGTAGTCGCCTTTCTAGCTGTCTGCTTTTACCGCTGCTGTTTGCTGCTGTCCGATCAGCCTGTAGCAGTGGCTAATGAAGCTGCCTTAAGTGTCTTCGCTTCTGACCATAACAGCAGGCTTGTCGTTCTTCCGACCAGCTCTGCGACCATTTTCCGTTCTTGCACAAATGGAACAGGAAGATTCGCGTGATGCACCGCGGATGACGGTTGATGAAGGCCCTGTAGCATCGACCAGCACGTCGTCAGCGGACGCAACAGCTCCGGACAGTGTTTCGGAACAAGCTACAGCATTGCAAAGCACGAATGAAACAGATTCAAGCGTGGCTGCTTCAGAACAACAGCCTGTCGCCTCCTCCAGTCAAGCATCAACGAGCCAGGTGCCATCGCATCCTGGCTCGTCTGGGTCGACTGCTGCACTAGCCAAAAGCGAGCCTGAGATACGTGTATGGAAGCCCGTCGCGTCAGGGACAATGCCTAGACCTCGTAAGTTGTGGTTAGAAGTAAGATGGCTCCCCTATAGACCTGCCATACTGAGATTTGCCTACGTTCACGCAACTACAGCCGATCTACCAGAGTCATACTATACGCCTACGCCGGGACAACTGCGAGCAGCCTATGCTGGCCAGTCGAATCAGCTGAAGAAGATGGGGGTGGATGTGAATTTCTCCTCGCGAGCGCAAAGAGAGAAGGAAGAACGAGAAAGGCAACAGCAAAGAGCGAGTAGATGGCCTAAAGTAGGTGGCAACTGGAGTTTACAGCTCGTGCAGGCCGAAGAGTGTCCGACTGAATTTGAATTCCTGGTTACTGTATCGCATAGACAATAGTCAGATTACGCTTTCACGACCGACACCAGATTGAAACTACTTTTCTGTCTTCTCGGACTATGGAAGCTGTTTACGCATGGACAAAGTCAATCCTGGATGAAGCGACAAAGAAGGAGACATTCACACTATGTAAGTTCGCAATATCAGATGGCTGTTGTCTGTTACTGAACCACTTTACTGTTTGGTGTAGATGTACCGCCTCGTATAGACTACAAGCTAACAGACCCACAAGTGAAAGGCAAGAGCTTGTTGGATCTGCAAATGGCACCATCTGTTGTTTTCTTGGTTCGCTGGCAAAACAGTGCACTGAATGGTAGGTCTTGCCCTCACTTCCTCTATTCTGTGCCTGAATGCTGAAACCTCAATGACTGCCAGACGCAAATAAGGTCGCTCCTATACGTCCGGATCTACTAGCTCTGGCGGAAGATTTACCTAAACCACCTTCATTTGATCCTTCTCCTGAAGATCTAGCTGCGGAAGAAAAAGCCAAAAATGAAGCAATTGGAGATGGGAAAGATGATGGAAGTGGTAAAGGGAAAACGCTAGGGGGAGCCAAGGCGACGAAATGGCTGAAAGGTATTGGCGGAAAGAAATAGTGATGAAAACACGCATGGTATGTTGACATTGTAAGATGCGCCTGTCTCGGGACATGCAAACGATTGAGTAGTGTCGCAATCTGACTTACTGTAGCGATGTAGATACGTGTTGCAGAAGTTGTTCAGCAATCTGCCTTGTGTGAGTTGAATGAGACAAGAAAAAAGATCTCCTGTAAAACAGAGACAGCTCTTGTAGATGTTCCGTAGCTTACGGACGGTTGCGTCGAGCTCGCTGCCCAGGCGATTGCTGCCGCCCGGCTGATATCATCGGGGATAAAGGGATCTTCCATTTTGCAAATGTACTAACAGAGACTAACTATGAGACAACAGACAATCAAAGGCCACGAACGCGTCAGCTGACGGAAATATGGACAGAATCGATACTTCATCATTCGTGCAGCAGGACGGTGGCAAAGACCCTACCGGCGGGGCAACTACGTACGTACTGCTCGAGGGTATCAGTAATCCACATCAGGGTTTAAAAAAGGACTTGCAGATGCCATGTATTGCACTTCTCTTTCCTTCTCTATCCAACCATCCAGACACTCTTCTCTGACAACCCACATCTAAAAAGCATTATCTAAAGAAAGTAGTCTTACCTGCGAAAGGCCTAGATATCCGCACAATTTCACACACCTTCCCGGACAAGATGACAATTACCGAAATCACAATTTTCGACCTTAAGAAGGCTACTACCAATGAAGAACTAGCTAAAGACGCAACTCATAAAAAGTGCCTCGAAACTGTTAAAGCTGCAAAAGGTTTCCAGAATGTCATCTGGTCCGTTTTGGATGATAACCCGAAAGCTCTTGCTTGGCTTGTCGGTGAGTGCCTTTTCCGTCTTTTAAGAAGACTTCTCTGCTATAGCTCGTCTTCCAAGCTGTCTACTGACTCGCCGTACCCTCTCGCCTTGCCTTGTATCGCCTTCTTGTCCATCCTGGTCCATTCTCCGCGATCACGCCCTTATATAACCCTCGTACACGTTTACGCACGTGACTTGTGCTCTCTGTGGTCGTGACATGTGCTCTTTCGCGCTGCTCCTCTCTCTCCCTTTTACACAGAATGGGGCACCATCGAAGATCACATCGAGACCTTTCAGAACTCCTCAGTTTATAACGGCTTCATCTCCGACCTGAAGAACCTCATCTCGGATGTCCGTTCTTTGGTTCATTACCCATTGGAACCACCGCCATCCAAATTGATTTCCAAAGAAGCACCCTGCCTTGAGCTCTTACAAATTACTCTCAAAGAGGCAGTAACATTTGAACAGAATTATGCAATTGTCAAACCCATCATTGATGGATGGAAGAAAGAAGGAAGAAAATATGCTACTACTCCTAACATTGATGAAGGTGCTACTGATCTTTGTGCCTTTGTCGTAGCTTGGAAATCAAAGGAAGAACATGAACAAGCTCTTAAACAAGACTACTTTGATAAAGCTTTGAAGGAGGCTAAACCTATGTGGAACATTGAGACTTATTCTCACTTGAACCCAATCCTATGAGGATCCAGACTAGAAATGTTAGGAGACAGAAAAAGTAGTATGAAACATCCATCAGCGTTCCCCCTTGTAGTCAAGAAATACTTGACGACGACTGAGTGTCCAAATGTCAGTTTATGATTACGATAGACGAAAATCAATAGCAAGAATGATGTCTGGACGCGTTTTATTGCTCTGCGCCTCTGAGTGCTTAGCGGGTTTATCTGTCCTCAGCTTTCACCGCCGCTGTAGTCAACTAGAGCTCCTTAAAAGCCCGGTATAGAGAAAGACTTGTCCTGTACTTTGCCAGGCGCCTCTGCTCACCCATACTGCTTGCATTTTCTCAGCGATTCGATTAATGGGAAGACAGCACCTTCCGCCAATGACTGAGAGAGAAATAATTTCCAGTCAAGGACCTTCTTGTATTCCTAGTGGGGAGGGGGAGGCATCGACCGGCACCTCTTCTCTGTACTGCATCCTTTGCCTCTACCAGACTTCCAAGCGAAAGCAAGCGTCGTATGTGTCACTTGTGGGCGGGGCGCCAGGATCTTAGAGGCAAGCTCAGATGCGGCTGGACTCCATAATCTCGTATGAATTGCCAGCCATGATGAAAGCGTACTAGTACCGGTAATCGCTCTCATGCGGATTTGTTGCATCTTGGAGAAGACCACGAGAAGTTAGAAGGCTCGCAATTCCCGTACCATAACTTATTGAAAAAGGTACCGGGTCACCTGAAAATTTTCCTGTGATCTCGGCTGTGCAAGTATGCGGTAATGAGGGTCACACCTATGTATCGGTTCGACAATTAGTAGATGTGAGACCATATTCGCCATGGGGACAGTCTTTGGCTGTTTCACATTGTATCAGCGAGAGTGTTCGAGTTGTGCTTGCTGGACATCCATCTCGTATGCCTACAGTACTCGGGACGTTGTTGTTTAAAGAAGTCATGCTTGTTGCCGTGTGTTTTTGCCACAATCTGTACACGGCCAGCCAATTTGCACGGGTGACAGAAGAGCGAGGAAGGCTGCAGGAGTGGGTAGCAGATGTAGAGTGGGTGCTATGGCGGTACATCCAGTGTCTTGCATATAGTCGACGTATGTATGGCTGCTGTTTCGAGTGCTCATTGTCCGGCAGTGTAGCTTCAGCATGAACACGGCGTGTTGTTGATGGTAGCACTGACTCTCAGAGACAGACAGACACAGCATGGCGAGTGAGGATGGGACAGCATGAGTTCACAGACGGCAGCTTGCGTGTGCTGTACTAAACAGTGTCTGTAATCATTGCTGTATACTGCTCTGATCTTGCACTCGTGATCCCGCTCGAGTGACCATCTTCGACGAGCTTCAGCTTCACGCCTTTCTCTCGCTCTGCTCAACCGGAGACGGGCAGTCGGACTCGCACTCAATACACCGATAACACAGCATCGCACACCATCTCAGCCATGAGCGGTACTGGAGGGTGCGTGTCGCTTACTTCCTACGCTGTCCATGCGTCGCAGCTGACTCCCGGCACTTGACATGCAATCACCCCCAATTTGGGAAATCCTGTCGACATCCATCCGTGTACTCCGATGAATCTGGGATCGTCCACTACGCATTCTTCGCATCAACATTCCATGCTTCAAATGCTCGTGGCACACTTGGATCCCACAGCGCAACGTCCCTAGCCCCATCACGCTCGCCTATCACCCCGACTGGCGGCGACGATGGAGGTGCCGATGATAGCAGTACAACAACCGTCCCACCAAGCGGCTCAACGACAACGTCTGGAGGTGGTGGTAAGCATTTCCTATTCTCATAGCTCCTATGTCTCTCTCTTTCTCCCTATCTCTCTACTCTCCACCGATGATCTGGCGTCGACCTCGTGCTGTCCTGCCTGTCGTGACAGACAGCCGACAAGTTGGGATGGAACAATGGACAGGCATGGCCGTGGATAGCAGCGCGAGGCGGTCAGAGAGCCTATACATATCCCACACTCTACAGACCTTTCCCGGGGGGTAGCCCTTTCGTACGGGCACTGGCGGGTGGATGATGGCTCAATCGCCCAATGTCATGCATCCACTTGGAGAATACTCAGAGGCAGTATTAAGAATGCATCATGCACGTCCTGGTCTCTGTTATCTTGGCGTGCATATCCGCATCTCCTGCTGTCATCCGTCGCGGCAGTGCAGAACCCATTTGCAGTACAATGCAGCCCTTCCAAACCCTGCTCGTCTCGGCATCTATTTTCTGCTGTCAATTATACCTGGGTTTACTTTGTATTATCCCCTCGTCGTTTCTATCGTTGTGGACTACATCAGGCTCGACGTCTTCAATATCCTCGACGACGTCAAGCTCGACATCATCGACGTCGACTTCATCTTCTTCGTCAACAACAACATCATCGACGACATCTCCAAGTTCTTCATCTTCCTCCTCCTCTTCATCCACTTCCTCAACAAGCACACCCGGTACGACTTCTTTTACTGACTCTGCGTCTTCCTCTGTTTCGTCATCGTCGTCATCCAACTCACCTTCAACCTCTGCTTCTTCTTTCTCTGTTTCTGCCTCTACTTCAACATTGTCTGCAACATCGATAGACTCGTCTACATCGAGCACTACTTCCAGTACGTCTTCTACTTCTTCTACAAGTACAAGTACCTCACCTACGAGCTCTTCCACTTCTTCTTCTTCTTCCTCCGTTTCTACTACAGCTACAGACGACCCTTCAACAAGTGAAACAACATCAGCAGAGCCTACTACCTCCGCTACTTCTGCTGACCCAACGACTTCCACTTGTACGTTGATCAAACTCGCTTGATCTGAGCACTAGAATGCGATATGCTGATGGTACGCTTCTGACTGTTGTAGCCACATCTATAGCGACGCAAGAGTCGACAGTTACATATGTCACTGTGAGCCTGCCCACTATCGTATCTCACACCATGTGTCCTCATTGCTTATTGTTGGCCTGTTCCCCCTCTCAGTCCGGTGTCACCCTCACATCCATTCAATCGATCACACTCACAGCAAGCATTCCAGTCACCACAAGCGACCAAAGCAACACGAGTACAGGCTCATCAGGTCTGAGTAGTGGTGCCAAAGTTGGCATTGGAGCAGGTGTCGGTGGAGGTGTCGGAGCACTTTTATTAGCTGGCTTAGCATTCTGGTTTTGGAGAAGGAGGAAACAGCGTGTGGGAGACGACTTCAAATGGCCTGATTTAGGAGACGGTACAGGGTCGGGAGGTACCGCGGCTGGATTATATCCCAATCCTACTCATCCTACTGGAAACAATCGATTTGAAATGGATGATGAAGAGTTATTCGACGGTGAAGGTACTACAGCGCTAGGACATGGAAGTCAATCAGGAAGTAAGATGATGTCGGAACGTGATCCCTCTTTCCTTTCTTCTGCAGCTGGATCAGCGGGTGGAGGTGCTGGATATGGAGGCGGTTATCCTGGTGCTGCGGGCGGCGCTGGTGCCGCGGCTGGACTGGCTGGATTCGGAGCTGCGGGTGCTGTAGCTGCTCACCAGGCTCATAGATCGCAAGGTGGCAACAGTGGTGGATATGATGGCAATGATTACTATGGATCGCAAGATGGTCATCACCAATCTCCCCCTGGCTCGCAATTTTCTCACAACAATCAAGCTTATGGTGGAACGACGCAACAGCCCTATGGCAACTATGGAGGGTATGATCCCAACGCAGGTGGATATTACGGCAATGGTGCTCCTTTAGCTGCTGGCGCAGGTCTAGGTGCAGGTGCAGGTGCAGCCTCAGCTGGCTTAGGAAGAACAGGCAGCATCGCCTCTACGGCAGCTAGGAATTATCAAGTAGAAGCGATACCTGGTGGACATGATCAGATGTATGGAGATAATGAATCGCACATGGGTGATAGAGATGATTATAACGATTCATCGAATAATAGAAGTAGCGATTACTATCAGCAACACCAACAAGGATTTCAGGATCGACCGAGGAATAGAAATCGTCTTAGCGTAGTCAACAACCTTGGTGATGTTGGCGAGGAGGATTAGAAGAGCTCTTCTATCACTTCCTAGCCAGTTAGCTCGCTTCCAATCCACGAGAGCAAGCACCAAAAAAGCGCCTTCGATGTCGCAAATGGACAATTCCCACCAATAATCCACTTATCCATATCCTGCTTGATTCCTGGTCGATATATTCTGATTCGTACAGTCCTTGAAGTACAATACCTGATTCATCAAGCATTAATACCAATGTCAACCATTTCGAACTTCGCATTCCTCGCGACCTTGTCTTGTCTTCATGGCAAGCAGT
This sequence comes from Cystobasidium onofrii, assembly GCA_022813105.1. Classification (NCBI taxonomy): domain Eukaryota; kingdom Fungi; phylum Basidiomycota; class Cystobasidiomycetes; order Cystobasidiales; family Cystobasidiaceae; genus Cystobasidium; species Cystobasidium onofrii. Next base: position 344,676 of record JAKLNA010000015.1, read on the forward strand.
CCGAGACCCACCCCGTTTTCCGAATCTCGTACATAGTATATCATCCGATTCCCTTCTGTTACTTGGAAGTCTTGAAGGCACAATTGTGATGTGTGTTGAGTTGATTCATCACACTTCTTCTTTTATAGAGATGAATCTTTATTCCACATCCGAGTCTGTTGTTTGTTCTGCCTTCTTTCGTTTGGGGCATCACGTTGATACACCCTCTTTTTCTCTGAATGTGCCTCTAGTAGAGCGCTTCGATGTAGCATTTTACACACGCTCTTTCTCTATTATTGTGTTAATATACATAGCCGGTGTCGAATTTTCACTGCTGGATTCGCTTGAAGAATGGCCGATAGCGGATGATGGACCCTCAGCGATTCTGTCAGGGGATTTCAGACTTGCAGAACGATATATCAAGTTATGGCACAATGCCCGTTGAAGCTGCGGTGCTCTTGTGCTCGCAATGAGAAGTCTGCAGACGACAAGGACGCGAGGCGAGTCGAGTCAGCGCTTCTGCAGAGCACTCGTATGGCGCTCTGTCGAGACGTGGTGCTGAGGCAGCGGATGATGGACACTTCGAGCATAGCAACAGATTGATCCAAGCTTTGGCTGCACGAGAAGAGTGCTGTTGTTATAACGCAGAATCCGAAGTATTGGCGAGGTTTCCCATGCCATCGGATTACATCGTAGTGCAGAGACAAGGCTCTCTTACCTCGTGCATGCATGCAATACCTCGCTAGCTTTTTCGATCATGCATCCAAGAAGAAGGTGGATATTTATGGCCGCGCCACTAAATCGCTTCGGATGGCTCTGCTTTCTCTTGATATCTCACTGGAACGTCGCAAAGAAGATTTGATATTTACCCGGTGTACAGATATCGATTTCTTCGAGTGCTCAAACATGGAAAATATGGACAATACACCTTTAATACCTGCGGAACAACCCTTTGAACCGATTCCCGCGCCTACTGGTTCTTGCAAACTATGCATTCTAAAAGTAGGCAGTACAAAGTACATTCTCTCCTGTTCTTCCATCACGTACTGAACGTCTGATTTACTTGACTGTTACCCTCTTTCCGGAATGGTGGTATCACCATTCTTGCGGTTTATCCTATGGTGCCCCACTGTACACATGTGGCGAACGTCTGCTGCCCTGCGCGCGCTCTCTTGCGAAATAGACGGGTACTCTGACAATGCCAGCGATGATGTTTGTGCAAGACTACAAAGGAGACATGCTTCTAACGGATTATAGCTTCTTAATTGAACATCGCTCAAGTGGACAACGTATTTTATACGACCTTGGGTTAAGAAAGGTAAGCCAACGTCATAGTTCGTACTCGTACAAATTTTACACGTTACCTGTATCACATAGAAGTAATACTGAAGCTTTCCGCTCAATGAAATCCAATATAGGATCTGAACTATGGACCTAGGCTGGATAAGTTATTCGAAGAATGGAAATGTACAGCTCCTACTTCTCCTCAAGATATTTTACGCAATAAGGGTATAGATCTCGAATCTATTGATACTGTTATATTCAGTCATACGCACTTGTACGTTCATCTTCTCTTTTGAACGGGCATTGTACAAACTGGAAATATCATACTTTACTCTTTCACAGTGACCACGTTGGAGATATCAGAGATCTACCTCTCAAAACAACCTTACAATTTGGACTTTATAACGACAAAAGCAAGATAGAAGATCAAACAAAATTAGCATCTTCTCTGTTTGTGGATGAGGATGATTTGAAAGGTAGAAAAGTTGAACATTCAAGTGAAGCTAATTGGAAGACATATGGAAATTTGAGAGTTGTGGATTTTTTCGGAGATGGAAGTTTGATACTTCTAGATACACCTGGTGTAAGTTTCTCTGCCCTTAACTGAGACCGTTTTAAGCAAAATGCCAGCCAAGCTAACATGTTACTTTTATCGATGACATTGGTCAGCACATGGAAGGTCACCTAGGTGCACTAGTAAATGTATCAGATGATAAAGAAACAGGTCCATTATACTATTTCCTAGGAGGAGATGCAGCTCATCATATTAATCTAATAAATTACGATGATCCAGCTCCAGTTGGGGTATTCAAAGCGAAGCATAATGTAATGTCACCTTCTAGAGAGACGGATCCTGAATCATTACAATCAATGGATGTTGATCTACGTGAGTCTAGATCCAATCACTGGATGGCATGCTACGATGTGAACGTTGTCGATAAAATGGTAAAAGCTGACAGTGTGTTTCCTGTCATAAAAATTAGAGGAATCCAAGAAGACTCTAGCTCTCATGGCACGTCAAGATCATGAACCTAATATCAATGTATTACTCGCTCACGATGAAAGTCTTGAAGCTGTACTTGATAAAATAAGTGGTGATAAAAAAGCAGAGTTTATTAGATTGAAGGGAAATAAAGAGGAATTTGAATTCTTCAAGAATAGAAGAAGGAAGGAAAAGGGAGAAGCTTAGTTGTCGCTGTTTGCATTATTGTAGCATAGCATTCTGAAGGGCAGATACATGTACAGCTAGAATGGATATGCGTTGATAGTAATTCCGATTATTTTCGGATATGACAATGCAGCTTTACGCGTCCTCGAGCTCGACATAAAAAGTTGATCTTTCGAGACATATTGGATCGTTCTACAATTCTCATACGTCCCAAGCACTGATATTCAGTAGACGAGATGCAGGAACATAGTACAGTACCGAAAAGTAGATCCCCGGTTTTTCATGACAAGGGCAGCCTGACGAAGTTTCAAGTTTTGTACCAAGCGGTTTTTCCGTGTTATCATAATACACTTTAGTCAAGAGCGGCGACAATGAATTAGCTCTTGCATTTGATGGCATAACTTGGCTTTTCAGATATAAAATTGCTTTTCGGAGGCAATGTGTGTTCCTTGCCTTTTGTCTTCCTTCTTCAACTTTCGTTTTCTCCCATCAGCATGCTACAAGGAAAGTCAGTCAATCATCATTTGGCCAATCTGCCCACGGCTTTTCCCCGCGCAAATACGAAATCACCTTTTTGCGGAAGACCGACGATAAGTCCGCTGATATTTGTCGACTGAACCAAATACCTACCGTATGACTTTCCGATGGTCGATGGTCGATGTCTGGAATACAACAGTAGTGAGACGGGTCGTCTAACCTGAGCAGTAGCACATACGACGCTACTGCACATCATATCGTCATATCGTACATGAGCAGTATCACAACGGAGAAATGCCGAACAATCCGACTTCCTGCACGTGCTCGATAATGTCGCTCGGGCAGAGTCAGGATGGAGACAGACTAACTACTACTGTCAGCGTGGTGCGATGCCGACGTGGTTCGTATGCGCAATACTGGAGCTGCGTAGTCATCCAGGCTACGGAGTTCGGGTATGTCCAGCGTGCGAGGATATCGCCGATAGAGGAGAGTCAGGTCGGCCGATGGGACACGCGTGCGGGACAAATACGGCCAAACAGCAGCATATGGATGAGAAATTCAGCTGGAGTGCTGGAAGTTGTCTTTCTGACGACTGACTCGCTCAGCTGATACTGCACTGATCTGGCTGTCCACAACACAAGCCGACTCTCTCCTGGAAGCGACTCCCACCGAACGACGTGAATCCATCCATCGCACGATGGCCTCGGACTCGACAACAACCCAGCAGGGCATCGACAGCAGCGATGGAGTAGCCACGCCCGTCAACAACGACATCGTGGCACAGGAGAAAGAACGCAAGCAGTCTGCCTCGGTGTCCGCTGACAATGGCGGCCCGCTGTCGAAATCCCTGACTAGTTCCACTGGAAAGGCAGAACCGGAGGTCGTTTCGGGCGGTGGCGATCTTGAAGGCAATAAGCCTGCTGTTGTGCAGGACGAGTCGAAACTCCTTCATGGCAGTGAGTGCTGTCTTCCTGTCTATCCAAATTCTGCCAGTCCTGGTGTATAACCTCGCTGACTGCTGTGATTTCTGCTATCCTTGAACCCTACCGGTCACCACTGGATCAACATGCTCATGCGTACTTCTGCATCCTCTAATATACGCTACCTCTACTCACTCATCAACAATACCATGTCCAAACAGCCAAACTCGCTGCCGTATTCGCGGGAATGCTCCTATCCGTCTTCCTTATCGCTCTTGATCAGACTATCCTAGCTCCTGCCCTCCCCGTTATAGCATCCAAATTCAATGCACTCGAGCAGATTGCTTGGATAGCATCAGCTTACTTCCTGACTCAAGTAAGTCTCCTTGTATCTACACCTCTTGAAAGTCAGATTCCGGAAGCTGACAGGGAAGTGACGTGTCGCTCCGTTGAACAGACTGCACTACTACTACTCTACGGACAAGCTCTAACAGTCTTCGACCGGAAATGGACCTATCTAAGCGCAATTATCCTCTTTGAGATTGGTTCACTCATCTGTGCTGTAGCAAAAGATGTGGATGTACTTATCTTCGGACGAGCTTTCGCCGGTCTCGGTGCAGCTGGTATCTTCGTTTCTGTCCTTTCTATCATTGCGGATGTGACGACTCTCGAGCAGAGGCCTAGATTGTGAGTCAGAAACAAACGAGGAGTTACTATCCAGTTGATCTTCAATATAATCTAATACTGATTTACGTTCTAATGACAGATTCGGCCTGTTTGGTGCTGTCTTTGCTGTGTCTAGCGTTATTGGACCACTCCTCGGAGGCGCTTTTACAGACCATGTCTCCTGGAGATGGTGCTTTTACATTAATCTACCTATTGGCGCTGTGAGTTACCCATTTGCATTGACAAACACTTCAAAAATCATTTACTAATATATCATTGCATGGACAGGTTACGGTCGCAGCTATCATGTTCATTCTGGGACCACAACCTGCTCCACCCATGTCAGCTGAAATTGAAGAATTTACAAGAAAGAAAATTAATAGATGGACAAGAGGTAAATGGCAACCTGCATCCACTTCCATCGCTTTTAAGACACTCTCACTCGATTGGATTGGTTGTGCTCTTATGCTCGCTATTATTACATGCTTAATTTTACCATTACAATGGGGAGGAATCGTATACCCCTGGTCAGATGGTAGAGTTATTGGTACCTTTTGCGCTTTTGGTGGTTTGGTAGTCCTCTTTGCACTTTATGAATATTATTTAGCTGGTCCTACAAAATTATTTCCTTATCATTATTATAAACATAGAACTCAAATTGGTGCTAGTGGAATGGCCTTCTTCTTATTCTTCTCTATGCTCGTTGGAATTTATTACCTTCCGATTTACGTGAGCCTCATTATTCTTCTTACTGATTGAATCGCCGTGAGCTAACAGTACGGGCTTCTCCAATCACAGTACGAAGCTACTCGAGGTCGCTCAGCCAGCAAAGCCGGTATTGATGTAAGTGGCTCGAAACTCTATCATATTCTCTTTCCCACATGCACATACTCATAAACAATGATCACTTTCTTTTCACCTCTCGAACAGATTCTTCCTTTCATGATTACAACAACCCTAGCAGCTGGTATCTCAGGAGGTATCGTCACCGCATTCGGTAGATATAAGTGGATTCTAGTCTTCGGACCATGGTGTCTATGCATTGGTGGTGGTCTACTATACACCGTCGATCAGACTACTTCAACTGCAAAACTTATCGGGTATCAAATTATTCTGGGAGCTGGAATTGGTCTTGTGTTCCAGCAGGTGAGTGCTATCCCTTCTTCCTAATGTGACGATGGTCTGTTTGCACGTTAAAAACGAAGGCTCATGACTGCACTCTGCACGTGTTAGACTATTATCGCTGTGCAGGCCGACTGCCCTGATCCTCTCGAAATCCCTCAGCGAACTGGTCTGATTACCTTCATACAGTGAGCATCTCCGGTCTAACTTTACTTTTCGAGAGCTTCCTCCTGATGCGCCCGCTCCTTTCAGACTTATCGGAGGTACTATTGGTGTCGCCATTGCAAACACAATTTTCACCAATCAACTGAGCAAGACAATCAGTCAATACGCACCTGATGCACCAGCTATTGTGAAAAGTTCAGTAGAAGCTATTAAAACTATTCCAATCGAACAACAACCAGGCGTCATTCGTGCTTATGCTCAAGCGCTAAAATACGTCTTTATCATCGCTGTTCCATCTGGTGCTATCGCTTCGTTATTCGCTCTTATCGTTAGAGATATTAGCGTGAAAGGAAAGAAGATTGAAGGTGGAGGTGCGGCTTGAAATTTTACAAGCTGAAAATTTTGAGGTGTCTCTTTGCGACAGACTAGCTAAAAGTACTCAATGCAGATTAGTCGGTTTTTAGAAGTTAGTGCAGTCTTTGCTTCTTTCCATTAGATAGGTACTTTTTCATTGGATTATTACATCAGTTCGAATCATACTTGTCGTTCGTTTACATCCTTAGTTACGTAATTTTAGAACACTACAACTTTAGAGCGTCTACAACAATCATTCATTAGGCTTGCATTGTCGCCTCTGGCTATCTGAAATACAAATTCATCGATCAAAAAGAGTAGGCTTTGGCCGAATTGTCCTACTAATAGATCTTGCTGACGTCTTAAGGTCTTCGATGACCGTTCGAAGTGTCTTTTGTTGCATGCTTGTCGTTCTGCATGTGTACCATGGCCTCACGTGCTTTGGTGGCGTATATGCTGGTCAGAAGTAACTTGCTTAGCTGCAATGACAGGATAGAGCGACACTTTTGAGCGAGTCAAAAGCAGTGGATATCTTCGAAGGCAAGCTCAGATTGGCCTTGCGTAGTTGAAATATAATGATTGACTGCTTTGCCTGCCCAGATTTCGATCACCTCAGTGCGACTGTACTCACCTTTCCGACTCTGATAGAGCCTCTTCTGGAAATGTACAACACAGCTCAAACAACAGCGACGATGGCGAAGAGTAGCTTGTCACTCGATAAAGGCAAGGGAAAAGCTAAAGAGCCAGATCAATCAGTCGATATAGAAAACCCAGTCAAACCAAGTAATAAAATTAAAAAACCTGAAAAGATAAAGCTTAGACGTATACATGTATCTGGATTACCTGATATTTCAGAACAAGAAGCAAAAGATCGTTTTAAAAGTTTTGGTGAAGTTGTTGGAGTTGATGGGCTTGGCAAGCTTGATGCGACGGGTAGGCCGACATACCATCACGACTATTGCAGGACTATGATCGGGTTAACTTGAATCTCTTTCAAACCTCGTTTATCAAACTGTCACTCCAGGCAAACCTTTACGATATGCGTTCTTGGACATCAAGACTACCAAGAGTAAACTATCTCAATGTCAGTACTGAGCTTTCGAACATGCTTCTCGCACAAGAGCTGACTTTATAGCTACAGGCATGAATCTACTAAGCGGGTCAGTGTGGAAAGGCTCAACTCTCCGCATAGCCGAAGCAAAGCCAACATTTATGGATAGGTAAGAGGATATCACATTTAAAAAATCATATTATAGCTGAAGGCTCATGCGATTTCCGCAGACTTGAACAAGAGCGGAAGCAAGCCGTCAAGCAGCATAACGCAGATCCTTCAAGTCTCAAAAAAGATAAAAAGAGGAAAAGAGAAGATGCTGATGAAGTTTCTAAAGAATCTTCAGGAGAGCCATTGACTTCCAAGACGAAGCCTGTGTGTTTCTATCATCCCAAATGACCTCCATTCTTGCCTTACTCTGGTGCTGATGATTTCGGTCTGCATAGGGTTGGAAGCTAGATCCAAAAACGCAAACACCGATATTTCCCGTCATCATGAGACCTGATCATCCACTGCCTCCTCCAGTACATGCTGAACCTGAAGCAGGACCTTCAGAGACAAAAAAGGACGATAAAGCTGCAAAAGCTTCAAAGAAGGCTGAGAAAGCCGCAAAAAAGGCTGAAAAGGTGGCCAGGAAAAGCAATAAACATAAAGTTGCAGATCAGGAAGTGTCATTGTCTCCGCCTACACGAGCTCGAATGATGAAGATTGACCCAACACAATGGCAAGCTAAGCACCTCCGAGAAGCGGAATTGGACAATCTTCCAGATACAAGTAGCGTGAAGTCGCGATCTGTCAAAAATACATCCTCCTCACGCGAAGCAAAAGGTAAAAAAGGAATGCAGCTTGCGGAGATACAGCCTCCACCGGAAGCATCAAGCAGCGAGGACGACTCCGCAGACTCTGATAGTAATGGCAAAAGTATTCAGCCAACTGCGATGAAGTCCGCGCCGGTAACTAAAGCCTCAGTAGCTGCTACAAAGTCGATGGAAGCAGTCTATGATGAAGAAGCTAGCCTCGCTGAGCGGAAGGCGAATTTGGACATGGTAGCTAAACTTCTGGGCGGTCTTCCCAAAGATCTGGAACCCGTAGAAGAGGCCATCATGGTGCAAGCAGACGAGTCTGACACAGATGAAGAAAGCGATTCGGAAGAGTCGGAATCAAGTGCTGAGGATGAAGAGGAAGAGGAGGAGAAAGAAAGCCTGCAAGGAGACCAGATGAGCGACGAGGCTTTAGGGGAAGAACAGGACGATCAGTCAAACAGTGAAGCTGAAGTGACTGAGCACTCTCAAGATGAGACGCTCAACTCAACTAAACTTTCAGGATCTTCCTTGAACCACAATCTAGCTGATAAGAAGGAGGTTACATTTCCCGCTAGTGAACCCACAGAAGACCAATCTATGCTAGCTAACTCGTCCGCTCAATCGTCTGAGTCCGAAGATGAGATCGACCCCGATGAAACGGGTGTTACAGCTCATAAATCCAACGCTTTAGCGGAGGTTCAGATGCAAAGCCTCACGGACATGTTCAAGCCGCAGGAGGCCGCAGGTAGGCATTATTGCATGTCAATCTATATAGGGTGCAAGTTACTAATGCCCTTTTAATATTTCAGCTGGCTTCACTATTGGCGATCTTCTTGACGATTTTGAGGTTGACGAGCTCGAGACTATAACACCGGCGCAAAGGGATGGCGACACCGCTGCAAACCAATCGTATCAGACGATGCGGTCAGGATGGTCTGCACCTACGTCTGCGGTCCCTCCGCAACGTGCAGAAGCATCTACGAACACGCTCTTCTTTCCCTTTCCCCTTGAAGAAGATGAAATGCCAGGAGGCATTCTGTATGACATGAATGAACAGGATCGCGAACGCTTACTTGCTCGCAGTTGGACTGGCACCAGCACTGTCCGACGCTTCAAACGTACCCAAACAATGTGAGTCTACTTTGGTTCTGCCTGAACTGCTTCACTGATGCATTAGCATAAACTCAGCGAGGATATCACAAACCATTACGAAAGTGTGAGGAGACCTATAAGCGAACAAGTGCGTAAAAGGCATAGAGAAGCTGTCAAGAGACAGAAGCGGCATGGTGGCAAGCGGTCAATGCAAGGCGCTGTAGACGAGGTGTGAGAACTGGAAACAAAAGTGTGATCTAACGATGATTCATTTCCATTGCTTGTTGACCGCGAAGGCGAGAGAGGTTTACTACTGCATATTGTTACATTTGGGCTGCTTCATGATGACCCCTTGTATGCAATCACACAAAGCTTCGGAAGCTTTTTTACTCGCCATAGTCCCCTAACAGCGCCGCATCGTCATCAAGTGCGCGATAAGAATAACCGCTGCGGCTTCTAGAGGATAGTCTGTCCGATATGTACGGTATACGGACTTCTTGCAGGCGTGCCCAAGCCGCACTAGCGACGCCGATAATGTAGAATGGCACTGATTGTAGTGTACCGAGTATGCCGTCTTCTGTATCAAATTGTGGTTCGCCCAAGCGAATGCGCCCGGCTCTTCGTCTGGTCCACCATGTTGCGAAGAGGCCAGCTAGAATAGCTGGAATGACAAGGACCATCGCCCAAAACAGGAAGCTGCGCCCGCCTGCACCTGGACAAGAGTGTCTCTTGCCTTGATCCAATGCTTTACCCCCTTCACAGCTGGATTGCGGAATCTTCCGATATGCCGTCCGTTCATACCAGAATTCCTGTCCCCACTCGCATTGTTCATCGTTTTCTAGAGCAGAAGCGCCTTGTATGAGAACACACTCGCCCTTGGCGTTACGGACATGATTGAATTCGCTGATAGAAGCAAGGCGTTAGACTTTCTTGGGAGTTTCTGATCAATCGTACATACAACATACCATTCGAAGTCTGCATCGGTGCACAGACAATTTCTTTGTACGCTGTGTGGTTGCTGGATTTGCTCTCCGATGTAGCAATTGCGATCGCGAATTCGCCGGTGATATAGGGTTTGGCGACCGAACAGACATTGCTCCTCTCGCTGAGAACTAGGCGACCAGAGCTCAAAGTCATCGCTGTTGGGATCGCTGGTATCAAGATTGCCTAGAGCAACACTGTCAGCTATGCACATACAGCAGTGCAGCAAATCAGTCAAACTCACATTTGACATTGGTGAGTTTGGAAAAGTCGAGGTGAATGACGATGCTGGCATCCGGATTCGAAGGAGCGAAGCCCATGAGCATGAACTTCCGGCTGGTATCGGTAGGTACAGTGACAATGGAAGTCACTCGAATATTGTCACCAAACACGTATTCGCTCCATGTCAACCCTTCATTGGTCGTATAGATAACGCGATCTGTAGCCTGTTCATCGTTGGCCAAGAGAAGTATTGAGCCCTGATCTCCAAATTCCCACATGTGTGCATCTTTGTGTACTTCCTCCCAAGTGAAGCCCGCATCGCGAGTCAGGAAGGTATCGCTATCAGTGTAGCCTGCGAGTTCTTTGCCGACATTTCCGACCGCAAGCATAAGACCAACCGCTGTTGGACTAGAGAATGTTGCTCTCGGATCTCGACGTTCGGTGTATCCGTGTATATTCAGACTGCAGGCTACGTCTGTGCACTCATAGCTGCGACCAAGACTGTCTTTTGCAGGCGGAGTAACAGGAGACCACATTCCGCCTAGGGAAAAGGTTTCAACATACAATTACCCAAATGAGCAAGAGGCGATTCAGCTTACCATCGTTGTGCGTGATTCGGGTTTGTAGCTTTTTGCTCCCTGACAGTGCAGCATCATCCGGGTTGGCGACAATGTTCACAACAGCCACCCCATCGAGTCCTATCATCTTCTCGAAGTCGACATAACCTTTTGCGTTCCGGTTGACATGCTCGAGTGACATGGTATAGTACGTGCCGTTTGAGTTCGATTTGACAAGGCTACCCCATTCACTGCCGGCTACACTGTTGGTCGTGACGTGCAGGAAGACTGAGTCCTTGCTCGATTCTAAGACGGTATAAGCCATGTTTTCCAGCTTCATGCCAGGTGGGAAGCGGCCTGAAGCAAAATTTTGTCCATCTAGTGAAACCTTTAGGGCTAGAGCACCCGTGAGCTTGTCGAGCTGCGAGAAGAGTCAGTTAGCCTTCGGCAGGGTATGCACGGCTTGCCTCACCTCTGCCACAACCATGTACTGCTCAAACGTAGCGAAGCCAACAATAGTTTCGAAAAGGACTTGTTTCTTAGAATAGAAATTGGTTCCAGCAATAAGCTGTAGATCACCAACGTCTGATCCTCTTTGCGAACCACTCTTCTTAGTATACGATTCGCAGAAGATCGTCCTGCCATCGATTTTGAACTTCCTATCTCTAGCCCAAGTGCATACGCGAACGTAAGTATCGATATCTTTCCAGCTTCTTCCGTGATCTCGTGTATAGAATGCTTTCGTATGACAATTTGGGGATGTCGCGGATGCGCAATCTGCACTTCCTGTCCAGATGAGCCAATCTGGCTGTTCAGGGTGAAAGTCCAGTAATGGTATGCTAAGAGTGTTGGGATCCATTGGCGCAGTGAACTTGTTCCAATTGGCGCCATTATCGGTAGTGAACCATACAGTGCGGCTGTTCGTAAACAGATACGCCCGACCTTTCGAATATGCATGCATAGCCATAGCTACAAACTTCTCGTTCTCAAGGACTCTCTTCCAGGTGAAGCCTTCATTTGTTGTGATCCATACCGAGTTATCAGAAGTATAAGCTAGCAAAGTTTTAGAATTACCGAAGTATTGATGTTCGATGATACGCGAAGGGAAGTCGAAACGTTGATGGCTAATCTTTCCCGGTGTAGCTTGACCTTCAGAGCAGTCCTTCATGACAGGCTCATCCTTCTTGAGGCCCCTTGAGCGGTCACAGGTGTTTCCGGGAATTAAACGGTAGCCTGAAGAACCCTTGAACTTGTCTCCTTCTTTCTGACATGCACCTGCCGGAATAGGTTGCGGGCCAGCAATGACGCACTCATCACCGTCCAGAACGTAGTTGTAGTCACTGAAACAACGCAAGTTAGCAGTGACCACCGAGTGTAACATGAAAAGAAAGCTCACCACTCGAAGTCTTCATCGGTGCATGGACAGATTTCTTCTCTACCCACAGGCTCTTTGAAGAGCTCTTTGACAACACAGTCTGCATCTTGTTTTCTACGGTTGAACCATTGCTGAAAATAGCGAAGGTAAGCGACAGAATCTATTAAATAGTCAATCTGTCCTGATAACATACCTTGTGACCCATAAGGCAATCAGGTTTTCCATTTATATTCCTAGCATACCACTTCTCGTAATCCCCACTCTTACATTCCCTCTTCTTCAGAGTAGAAAAATCAACATGAACAATGATATTTCTCTCATCACCACCAGAAGTTTTCTTAGATTTCTTAGCTAACGTGCCAAGTAACAAGAACTTTTCGGAAGTAGAATCGGGAATAGTAGTAAGTAGTTTCGCTCGGAGTGTAACATCGAAATCCAATTTATCCCAGGTCTTGCCGAAATCATATGAATATAGCATTTTATCTGTTGCATCTTCATCGTCTACCATTACTAGTATACTACCATGAGCTCCAAATTCATACTTATGAGCTCCATCTGCGACCATAGTCCAAGTGAGACCAGCATCTGACGACACAAAAGTATCGCACTCATCGTATGGCTTGAGGTATTCTCCAATGGATCCGACGCCCATGACTAGACCAGGTGCAGGGGAAGAAAAGACCCGTCCATAATTTCGAAGTTGCGTAACAGAGTGCAAATTCAATGAACATGTCGAAAGCTGTCTCGTATCACATTTGATCCTTTTCCCATCCGAATCCTTCTCTGGTGCTTGTATAAATTGCCAATGACCTCCATCATCAAATGTGATTTTCGTCTTGAGTTTCTTTCCTTCGGTATGAGCATCGACTTCATCTGGATTCGAGATGATATTGGCTAGAGCAACTCCATCGATACTTTCCAGCTTCTCGAAATCAACGATTCCAGCAACATTTCGATTGGTATGTTCCAAGCTTCTCACGAAATTTGTGCCCCTTGAGTCGCTTCTGAAAAGCGTGCCAGCTGATGCACCAGGATCAGTGAGTACGTCAACAAGGATAGAATGTTCCGTCGATTCGACTATCGTATAGGCGTTTTCACGTAAGCCATGTCCATGAGGAAAGAGACCTCTATGCCATGTTTTGGAATCGTGGGTAGTGTAGAGGACCATTTCGTCACCGTTCTGCCCGGCTCCAGCATTGCCATCTCCTTTTCCGAATAAGCCAGGTTTCAACGCGGCGACGATAAAGCCTTTGATGCCGCCAATTCCAACGACACCCCTAGCATTTCTTCCTATACCCATGTCAACGAATGTTTTCTCCTTTTGAAAGAGGTCTGTTGACGAATAAAGACGCGAATCGGTGACACTTCGCATTCCACCTGTGCTAGCTAGCTTCCCAAGCTTATCAATGAGATCTTCGAAGGTATTTGAAGCGCTTGAAGAGGTCGTTTCGAATGCGACGCAGTAGACTAGCTCTTTAGGTATATCTTTTGCTACTTCTTTCGTTGAATGAGCCCACATGCATTTCGACGTATCCTGCATCATAAGTTTAGGTTGTGATGCGAAACCGTCCTGCGTGACATAGGTCTATAAAGACGACACGCGCATGAGAAATTAGCCTAGAAAGTCAATGGATCGATATTTATGTGTAACGCACCTCATCAATGCAATTTATGCCTAGCCAATCACCTATCGAGTCGCATTGTTGTGCGGAATATAGTATCCATTCCCAATTGTCGGAATGAAAGCTTAAGACTTGAGAAGCAATGGCAGGTTCATTGGGCACCTCGAAGGATTGCCAAGTTTCACCTCTGTTTGTCGTTCTATAGTGCGTTTTGCCTTTTGTGAGTACGAAAGCCTGGTGTATTGTCCAAATAGATAGTGAAAGCAAGTAGGATGACGGTTGAAAGGAACCCAATCGGGCAAGCATTGAAAGCATTAGTACCTGGCAAGCCGTGAAGCGGTGAGCACAGGCAGGCACTTACGACACGACTGTTGAATGGATGCTCTATCACTTGAGCAGCTTCTCCGTCTGGTACGCCTTGTATGCGCTTCCAGCCTTTACCTTCATCATCGGAACGCCATACGTTCTTTGTAACTGCATCGTGGTAGAGGATGATCTGCAGGTATGCGATATTAGCATCTCTGCAAGCAAGCGATTGCACTATGCCCTTTTTGGATGTGTACTCACACTTGTATCTTCAAAGTAAATGATGCGCGTCGGTAACTGCAAGTATTCGAGAGCACCCATTATCAGCACCTTGTCACGTATTGCTTTACAGCTGGACTTGTAAAGGCACGGCGAGATAGTCACTTGACCTACGTTATCGAACAGCGTATGAGCTACATCAGGGCTTGGTTTGCTCCATGCTGTTGTCGCTGCGGAGTATGACATATCAGCATGCTCTTTCTCCAAGTATCTACAACAGCATGACACGCATGCATGCAAGATATACAAATCGAAACTCACCAGACAGCAAGGCTCCAGCGCCCAGCAGCAAGGTCCGCCAACGCATCGCTTGCGTGCCTGAGCTCTTCTAGATCCAAGTCGTGTTGGCGAGTGCGAAGACACAAGCTGCGCAAGCTGGCTGCGTTTACTTGATCAAGCTGGCACACGGTGGCGAAACTGTCGTGGATGTTCACAGCATCGCAGTGGAGCAACTGCAAAGCACGCGGAGACAGACTACTGCACATTGTTGTTCCCTTTCCGCTGTTGTGTGGATGCTCGGTCTCGCTACCGTGCCGTTTAGAGCCAATGTAGACGTGGCGAGTGTGACAAGGCTCGAGATATACATCAACCCAATAACTCAATACCGATATATAGGTGAATATTCTTTTATTTTGTTTCTTACTTTGTTCTTTCATCAATAGTACATGTAGTACAAGGTTCCCCTGTCAATTCCCATTGGGTTTTCACTGAATAAGGGCTTAATGGTATATAATACACAGAACACTTCAAGAAAGCAGCGTTCCTTGCTTGTCAACTTGCCTTGTCCACTTCTGGCCATTCGTGTCATCCTTGGCACCCATACAAGGGTTCTTTTTCTTGAGGTAATCACTTCTTTCAGTCATTACGCTTCTATGAGACCGAGGAAATCTTCTCGTATCGTTCCTAGAAGGAAAGAAAGCAGAGAGAGAGAGGGTGCGTGTATGTGTCAGTCTTGTGATTCAGACTGAGAATTTACGGTGAAATGAGTGCCTTACCTATCGCGAACTAGGGGAGAGTCGAAATGTGAAAGGTCAGCCCAGCCAAATGACATCGAAATATCACCCAAAAACATAGGAAGGGGAGTGTGAATTAATGAAGCTTACAATCTCAGTAGCATCTACTCTAGTACCAACTATTTTTAATCTAATTCGAGCATTACGTTCTATTGAAACTTGTTCTTCTGGGTTACTAAAACATGGTGGATTTGAATTTGGATCAAATTTCATATCGGGTGGTATTAACTGTTGTTTTGAATGGGCCAAGTTTAAAAACGAAGAACCACGAAGAGGAAATAAAAAGAAGAGAAGGTTAAATTCCCAGTCAATAGGATTGTCTACTGGATTTATACCAATCTGCAGATAGATTCGCCTTACATGACTTGAAACGAAGACGTTCAGCGGACCGACTTCAGCGAAGAAGCCCATCTGTCACGAATGAAAGGCACGCTTAGCTCCAATCCTCTTTACCAAATGACCACCAATGAGATAGTCTCCCACCCACCTTATTCACGTTCCCCACTACTCCATCCACTGTTTCACCTTTGAAAGGTCTATAAACAATAGCTCTATACCTGACTATGAACTCCGCCATTCCAGTGCCAGGTTGTATTGTTCCTTTGCCAGTTTCTAGGATCTATGGATGGTGTAGAGAGTTATAAGGAAGTCATTCCCACGAGACGGAGAGACAGAGAAAAGAGAGACTGGTCAGTATGATATCTTCAGAGTATATCCAAAACTGGGAATAGACCAAATCCGCAAGTGATATAACGGTAGAAAGACCTACACCTAGAACGGCGATTATATAACCTAACCGACCAGAACATGTTCCTTCGACATCTGAATGTAGTTTATTCAATATATATTCTGCAGTTTGAGGACCAAAATATGAAGGATGTAGATTAATAGTGTGTTTCAGCTCTTTCTGCATATGGTTTAAAAACAACCATGAAGGCAGAGGATACAAGCAAATATCAGCAACAGCGGATCTATTGTGTAGAATTTAGATGGAAGCATTGAATGAGAGATTACTGACAACGAAGAACATAGCTGCTTTGCTTGAGAGGTCCCCACTTCCTTCTCTCTTGCGCTTCTCGTTCACTGACGAGACGAGCCTTCCAAGAGCCGAAGAAGTGTTCACGGGGAGCTCAGGCCCTAGTCGTCAGGCTTATTGCGACTGTTGTCTTCCCTCTGCTTCGTCTAGCTTGCCTGCTGCTGTTGTTATGCCGCTTCAAACAAGTCTAGCATTCATGTCAACCAAGCTGGATACGCAAGGTCAACATCAAGCTCGGAGCTAACCTTTTATGACCTTCTCGAATGAGCAACGGTGATTGCTTGCTGACTTAATGTTTCGGTTTCTTGCCGCTATGTCTTAGACCTGTTTTTCTCTCTCCTACTATCTCTCTTCAATGTGACAGTATTCTCTAAGCTTCGAAAGGAAAGTTAATTCCTCGAAACACAATGTCCTCTTTTGCACTGCAAGGTTGTGCAGGTTTGTGAAAGCGTTCTATTCAAGGTTGTCTTATCTATTAAAGACTCGTTGATGAAGGCTTCTCTTGTGCTGCTCTATCCCCCGTCCTGTTGCTGCTTGTTGGTTCCTGCCGCTTTCTGATGGTTGCGTCTTGCAGTATGAACTCTTCCACGAGCAAGCAACAGCGGTTTCACTGGCGCCAGCAGCTCTACAGTCTAGAGTAGACTGTCCTGGCTGTGCCAATTACTTGAATCCCTCCTCTTGTGTGTAAACAGTCAAACTACTTGCAAGTTGGCGTGTTACAGAAAGATGGCAGCTCTTCCTCCTCAAACCAACCGAACGAAGCAAGCAAAGCTCAAGGAAACATAATCAAGGCTCTTCAGTACAGTTTCGCTCAATGGTTTAGCTGCGGTAGTAGTAGTCAACAACCTTCACCGCCTAGTGTGCTAGAGTTCTGGCTTCTTGCCAATATACACTCTATGCGAGTCTGCTTCAACACACTCGGCACACAGCTATACGCGGAAGGCAACAGGCGAGAGGCATACGAAGGCATCAGAAGAAACACAAGTAGCGAGTATCTACGAAGCATCAGAACAAACACAAGTAGCGAGTAGCTACTCAATTCAAAGCAATTGAAGGTTGAATTTCGAGAAGTAATGATGATTCAGGATAAACTACCGTTACAGCGGTACGAGGGAGGAGTTCCCTAAGTCATGTAACGCGTATTTCAAACTGAACAGCACAGTCTCCTGCTTTGCGTTTTTATGATATTCTTGCATATAAGTTAAAAAGCATTTCTATGTAGGGCTTTCTCTTTGATTTACTCTTTTGTTTTTCGGAGTCTACCATAGTGCATACTGAGTTGAAACAGCTGCTATGACGTTGTTAGAATGACCCGTTTACTCGATCTTGAGCAACTCGACCTGTACATCAAGTGAGGAGAGTCAGCTTCCTTATTCCACTGATTATGGAAAGGGATTGTTTAGCCTACCTCGAACTTGAGGGTGGAGTTGGCAGGAATGACAGCTGTGGGAAGGGACGACTCATTAGACTATTGATATCCTTGGCACCATAATCATGGCTAAGGAAACATACGAGGGAATCCGCGAGCACCGCTATAGAAAGGCAGTGAGAGTCAGTGATAGCTCATTCCTATACGGGAAAGCACAATTTCTCCGACTCACTAAGCATAGTCTGGGGAGCAGACTAGGACGGCCTTTTCGCCGACAGATAGCTGAGGGACACCCTCATCCCAGCCTAGCAGAACACAGGAAGAGTGAGCTATTCTTGCCGTTGGTGACTAGTTAAGATTGTGTATACCCACCCTTGATAACTCGTCCGACACCAATCTGGGTGACGAATGGCTTGCCGCGGTCTCTGGAGCTGTCGAACTTGGATCCATCTAGGACTGTCATCGGAGTATGCAGATTCGTCAGTTGAGCGTTCTTGCGAGGCTGTACAAATGGGTGGACATGGCCTACGTGTTCCGACATAGTGCTGCGTTGAGGTAAGCGAGGTGCCATTGGAAGAACGTGGTAAGCTGGGAGGTGATCTGGAACTCCAGCAAAGGCATGACCCACCATGTGAACTGTGTCACCAGCCTTGGGGAAGTTCTTGCCGTCGCCAGCTGAGATTCTCTGTACTTCGACGCCCTGTGTATCGCATTCGCCATCCATCAGCTTCCTGCACGGGTGAAGTCATAGCTGGCGCAATAGCTCATGACATGATACAGAGGAGCATGAAAGCAGGAGAGCAGGACACACCATTGTTCTGATTGATGAGTGGAAGGATCTGGTGTGAATGCGGGCTGCTTGTCTGGCTGCGAGTGCGAATGTGTGCATGTGCAGGTGTGAGAGCGAAGAAGAAGAGCAGAGAAGGAAGAAGGTGACCTCCCATTTCAGCTGGTGACCAGCACATCAGCTTTGAAGACTCGAAGATTCCTGCACGGTTCAAGACACACAACGCACGGCAAGACAGCGACACTGCTGACTGTCTCTCGCTGCCCCAGCTCACTCTGCATGCGTGCATATCGCGCAGTTACATGATCACCTGGAATGGGACTATGCTGGACGGCGCGGCGTGACAGCAGCCACAGACAGCTTCGAGGACACTGACTGCACTCTGCTCTCCAATGGAAACCTTTGTACTCGCCTGAGTTCACTTGCCCAGCTCGTGTCCATCCACGCCCCCTCTACATGCATTGTCGATTACCTGCGCCCCGAAAAGGTGTCTCCTCAATAAACCCATCGGTCCAAGCGCCCGTCCTGCCTGCACTGTCTGGCACCTGCAATGGCTTCTGGCACAGAGCATGGCGACGACTCTTCTACAGCTATGGATCTCTACACAAGCCAGCCTCCTTCCGCCTCTTCAGTCAGTCAAAGCTTTCTCCATCACAAGGGTCCCGCAAGGGCCTCGGTTGCAGATCCCTCGTCGTCGGTTCGCCGAAATATGAAGGAGGGCTGACTGACATTTGCATCTCATCACTGCAGGCCTCTATATCTCTCCCCCCTCTTCCATTTTCTGGCAGCCTCATGGAAGGTATATTCCCAGACACCGGCGCAAGCTCAATCTTCAATGATATCCTTGCTCCTGGAGCTTCCACCTCGACTACAACCACGCTGGCAGAATCATCATCAATTCCCACGACTGGAGACCTCCTATCAAGTCTCGCCCTACCTCAAGCGTCCGCACCGCCTGCTTCATCCATCTCTACAAGTCTTGATTTTAGCAGCAACGCAGAAGCCGGTCCATCAACTTTATCTCCACAGGGAACACTACTTGTTCAGACGGGCACAGCTGCTAATACTTCAGCTACAGGAAGTACATCAAGTACAACAACCATCAAAAGAGGTAGAGGTCGACCACGTAAACCTCCCAATGCTCCTACCAGAACCAAATATGCTAGAATAACAAAAGAAGAAATGATGTCTGAAGATGATGATTTTACTTTATCTACTTCAGCAAGACAATATCAACGTTCTTCTAAATCAAGCTCATCTAATGGAACAACACCACAACCTCCTGCTGCTTCCGTGATCAGTACTGGGAAAGGAAAAGAGAGAAGTATCAATACAGTTAGGAACACATCATCGAGTAATAGTAGTAGTAATACAGCGATTATGTCAAAGGCAGATACGAGAGGGAAGAGACCAGCTGAAATGGTAGAGACGAGAACGAAATCAGGTAGAACGGTGCATAAACCTGAAGTATACGTCCCTACCTTCGAGCCGTCTTGTGAGTTCAGCTTGACTGTAGCTTTCCCGACTGCTGGTAACAATACCAAGTTAACCGGTGTTTTCTTTCCTATTGCTCTCGTTTTCTTAGTCCGCCGGCGGAAACCATCCCAGACGAGAGCATCCACCGAATCTCAACACTGTTCAGTGTGTGGACAGGGAAATTCACCAACAACAAATCAGATCGTACTATGCGACGGGTGTGATATGCCATACCATCAGCTATGCCACGACCCTACAATATCAAGCGAAGCTATCAACACACCAGATTCAATCTGGTACTGCCACGAATGCGAATTAAAACGAAATTCCAACTTCCCAAATTTTTCATGGGAGGACAATTTACCTGTTTCTCAATTTCCTACGGAGTTAACACAAGAATATATACGGATACTACCTAGGGAACATCTGATACAGAGTTTATTGAATGTGATACAGCATTATCCGGATGCTAGATTGTTCCCTGCAAATATGGCAGAACTAGTCACATCCGAAAGAGAGAGAAGAAATCAGGCTAGACAAGCTCGTATGACATTGTCTACTACTGGTAACACTCGAATCAACTCGCAATCACCAGCTTTAGGTGAATCTACTATGAAACGAAAAAGGCAACTGGAATCATCTTTGAGTAGACCAAATTATTTCGAAGGGTCTGAAGATGATCAAGATGTTATAGACATTGATGATACAGAAGGCAGAGTTTCTAAAACTCCGAGAAGAACAGAAGAGGAAGTAGTTGGAATAAGCGGTCCTATATCACCTTCTAAAGGAAATGCAACTACTCAAACTGATGATGTTTACCTTCCTGAAGGCGATGAAAGGATTAGATACCCTTCTCATCCTGAAGATAGACCTGGTTCAATGAGCTATTTTGAAATGCTTAGGAATGCAATTAGGGATATTAATGATCCTGAGGGAGTGCCTCCTCGTCGATTATACGAGTGGATATCAGAGTGAGTGCTTGAAAGAATTTTCTGCTATAGATTCAAGACACTTGAATTGACACTTTTACAAAACTGACTTTACTATTTCTATTTCTTGTACAACTTTCTGTCGTCTTCTCCCAGAAAATATGCACTACCAGATAATTTTAGACCATCAGCGGGACAAGCATTACAAAAAGCAGCTAAAAAAGGTCATTTCTTAAAAAATGGAAGTTTATATAGAGTTAATCCAGAATATGAAAATATGAAAGCTGTTAAAAGACCTGTTAGAAAATCTCGTCCTTCTATTGGTGGTGGTGGTTCAAGTGATATTTCTCTTCATTCTACTACTGCTCCTACTACTACCACTGGTAATTCGGTAGGAAATACTCATCAACGTAATCTATCAAATCAAACTACTGGAAGTAACAGAAGTACTATTACATCTATTTCCGAAGAAGGAATCACTGGAATACATAATGAACCTTCTATTCCAGATAAAGGGTCGTCAGAATTTACTCAGGCTGAAATTGCCAGACGAACTGGAATATCATTGGAAGAAGTAATTGCAAGACAGCATAATAATACTTCAGCCGATAATAATACTACTACTGCAAAAGTTACTGAATTGCGTAAGAATACAAGTCCGAAAAACACATTCACTCATCTTACTACTGGAAGTGCTGGCGTTACACCGCCCGTACCTCAAGTGATAAGCCCACAAGTCCTTCCTTCAAGTCTTTCAGCTGGTAACCAGGTAGTTAGTCAAAGCACTTTCGACCCCGCACCGAGAGTACAGCAAAGACACAGGCCATCGGTATCTTTCGCTGCCGAAACGGCATTCACGAATCCTTCTCAGGCGTCTTTATCGGCCTCTTTCACCAAGCAGCATCAGCAACAACAGCACCAACAGCAGCCAAAGGCACAGAATCAAGGGACACAGCAGGCACATCATCGTCAGCCTGAAATGCAGATACCAGGTTTTCCCCAGCAGATTGTACAGTCGCGGCCTGGTGCTGCTCAAACGCAAATGCAAAATCAGATGTACGGATATGCGCCATCAGGAGATGCAGGAATAGATTCAATGCTAGCGGAGCTGATGGGCCAGTCTACAACTGAAAGAATCAACATCCCAACCAGTCAAATGCAAGCTCGACCTACGGCGGGCCCTACCTCCACTTCTTCTATGAGCGGATTTAACTATCCTCACCCAAGTCAGACAGGTCAACAAGGTATTTCTCCTGGTTCGATACCTGCTAGACCACCTATGCAATCACGACCTTCCCTCTCCGCAGGGGGTCACCCGCCTATCGTACCTCCACAACTGCCAACTCAAGCTAATCCACAACATCAGCAACAACATCAGCAACAGCAGCAGAATATATTCCAGCAACAAGCACATCCTGTACAACAACAACAACTTAGCCAGCAATATCATCACGCACAAAACCCTTATCTCTTGCATAATACGACTACTGATCCTGCGATCTTTGGCGGTGGGCATCAGAACCAGTTTACATCTTCACAATCGCCGGAAATGCACGCTTATAACGCCCAATATGGGTATCAATCTGTTCAACAGCAACATGTAAGCGCACGCCAAGGACCATTGGCCCAGCCAGGGCAGTATAATCGTACTTTGGAGCCGGGTCAGTAGGCTCAAGGCAATGCAGGGCAAGACATGTTGCACATCGTTCATAGAGGATAGGAAGTGGATGAAGCTTGCAGTTCAGGTAAATATCCCAAGACGCTCAACGACGTGATACAAGAGAGCAATGGTAGTTGCTGGATTTCGACACAAGCTAGAGTCAACGTGCTGTTAAACGCAGGTATACACTGACCGTAGTGGAGCCTGACAGACACCATCTCGTATATATCTTGTTGTTCATATTTCGATGAAGAGTATTGGCTGCCTCCCCATGGTGCCTATAGTAACGTTTCTTTGTCAACATGCGTGGTCGTTATGACCCGAATTACAATCACCCAGCCATCATCAGAAGCGCAGACCTTCACGCAAAGTGCAGAGGAAAGCAATCAGTTGCATCATATGGTATGCTGACCCGATGACTGTCGCATTGCCCGGGAGATCTTCCCGCGTCTCTGCTCATGTCAGCTGTGTGGCGTCTCGGCATTTTCACGGGCCAGAAGCAAGTCCGTCGTCGTCTGCACAAGTTGGCCTGCTGCCGACCCACCGCGATCCTGCAAGAAGACGCCTGATTCACAGGGCGGACAGATGGAGGGCGACGAAGACTGGGTATCCACCTCGCCCATCAAGCTTGCTGTCCCTCCTGCACGAAAGACATTCACGCCTGGCCGCGTCCTGTCACGCGATGAAATCCGTCAACAGCGACGACGAGGTGCCGATCATGTCCTGTATGCCTGCAAGCTGGACACACAGCCCGTCGGCAGTCGTGTTCTGCTGCGAACGTGTATCTGACTACTATGTGTGCACAATTGTCATCCAGACCTCGTTCGGACAGCGTGCAATCCAGCTCCAAAGGCCTTTTCTCCGATCATCCGTCGGCACACCACTCGGCACATCCAGCGGCACAAGCAAACAACGAAGGCATAGCCATTCGAGAACGCGCAAATCTAGTGCATAGCAATGCACCATCGACCTCGCAGGCTCACAAAGCCTCACCGCCGAAGTTTGTCGAAAAAGCTGGTGAGTTGCATATTGGACTTCGGTCTCCCACTCCAAATACACGCGCAAAAGCTTCATCATCATCTTACCATAATCCGATCAATGTTAAGATAATATGCCACGAAAGGCTTATTCTGTTATTCGTGGACTTTGCGCACTAACTCTTATGCGTTGATCCTATCTCAGCTTTTCACGTTCGAAGTACCGAACGCGATGGGCGCTCCGAGGAGAATGTCAACAGTCTTCCGGAGCCATCGGAATCAACAAAGCCATCAAAGCAAGACCAATACATTCAAGTGACATTGCCGCCTATGCCAAGTCCTGCGAAAGCTACCGAGAACTATGCCCTTTCAGAAGAGTTTCCCTATAATGAAGAGGGGCTAGCAGTAGATGTGGATCTGAAAGTTGAAACCAAGGTTGAGATTCAAGCTAGTCTGCAGCAATCTGCCTCTTCGCCTGTCGTTAAATCCCCATACGTTCGAAAACAGCTGTTCAGACCTTCTCCATCGGCTTCTGTGTCTTCGCCTCCACCCCCTCGCAAACGTGCTCGCGGATCAGAAGGTATCAGTAGGGCGGATCTTCACGATAAGGAAGATATCCGTTCTGACAGTCGCGTACATCATACACCGTTCAATGCATCAAAGAAATCGAAGCATGACATGCCAGTACATGCCGCGCACGGTGCGACCGAATATGAGGATGAGGGTTCTGACAAGGACTATCCGGAACAAATCGAGCCAACGTACGAGCCATCGCCAACAAGTGTTACAGGCTCGTCAGAGGCTGGTCAGGGACGCAAACATATATTGGAGCAGCAGACAAACCGACAAGCGGTCAATAGCTTGCAAAATTTAGTATCTCAGACATGGCCGGTCGTGCAGAAGAGCCTGTTGGAGCTTAGGTGAGCTCCGAAAACCCTATCGAAGCAATCTTGTCTTTATTGATGTATCCTCCATTCAGTCGGAGACCAGACAGTGCTCTAACCAAGAATGCAGTACAGGATCTGAAAGCTAGCCTGCATCGCCAGCTACTCGATAGAGTGAGTTCAAACTTGCCATTGAAACCTGAACGATCCAACAAACGTCCATCTCACGTTTTTCCCATTGCACAGATAGAGAAAATCGAGGAACTACAAAGCTTACAAGCGAAACGACGTAAAGAAGCTGAAAAAACACGTAAAATACAAGCTGAACGTACTTCACTTGCTATACATATGCGTGAAGAAGAACGCTCCTGGCAGAAAAGTCGTAGAAACTTTAGAGTGCGTTCAGATTTCCCGCCGTAGCAATTTCACACCGAGCTAATGCCTATCTTGACTGTCTCTCGCGCATGAAAAGATGATCATTGGCCTTCACGAAGCTGCGGTTCAATCTGCTGCTGAAATTCCTTGAGATGTGGCATAGGACCGTCCGCTTTCATACGATGCAGTGGACGAAAATCAAGGGCCAACCACCGCCCGGCCAAGCACGCACAAAAACTATTATTGAAACCACGATAATTTAAGCTAACTAAGCTACAGAAGAAATGCCGATCCGCTTGCATGCCATACTTCCAAGACGTAGTGCACCGCCCGCCTTCACATGGCGTGAAAGAAGCCCTTGCGAATCGCCTGGCACTGTCACTACAATTTCCAATCTGAGACATTGTTTGGCTTCGATCGAAGAACTGCGCAAGCCTCGTCACCCCCACACTTGTTCCGCCGCCACCGGATCGACTCAAGCTAACGGCATTTTTATCTGGCGACCTCAATCCCTGTGACTAGATTCAAAAAAATGGTGCTGTACGACGCCCTAGACAAGCGCGCATAACAGTCGGACTCCTCCGATTAGCTCCCACTCCACCGTTCCTTTTCTGCAGTCGTGCGTTAACACAGTCAGGCGTAGCTGGCAAGCGCGTACAGTAGTACCCACCCGTGCGGAACATGGAAATGTTAGCACTCCTCGTTTTCTGAAACAAAGAAAATTCGCAAGCCTAGAGCTTTGGAGGGGACAGCCCAAGTCGGCAGGTACAGAAGCTATCCCACGGCGAGGAAGGACACAACGTGTTGACAAGCTCGAACGTCCAACCACCACAATAGGTAGCAGCACGGAGTCATCTTGTTCCCATGATATTGATGTTGGCTCTGCATTCGTTTCGAAGACTTGCTCTATAGAAGAGAGGCAGGCAGAAGTACCGGTAGTTAATCTTATTCATTCATATATCTGCTAGATAAACACACACAGCTTGAATTATTGACAATACTCATCGGCTAGAGAGAAGAACAAATTATAGCGCCTACGCCTAGCACCTCTTAGCAGCTTCGGATAGTTTCCGCACTAGAATCACTTGTCCTTTTCAGGGACGTACTGGTTGAAGGCTAGCTCGCAACCATACTACAATAACTTCCAGAAGAATCCTGGACCTCTACCAGTAGAGTACCGCAGTACCTATACAGAGCATTTGTGGTTCCCCAGCAGTGGCGATTGTGACCTTCAGAACGCATCCATCCGCGCGTACAACGCTCGCTACCGCGCTTTTCTCGTTTTTCAGCACGGTTTCAAGAGAAGCACTCCTCACGAATCTCTAGCTTGCGGACAGACTCTTACATCTCTACACACACGCAAGGCAGTGCACACTGCCTACCTCCAGCAAGAGCGGTCGGTCTTCCGTAAACATTCCTCCACATTGGGCGCCCACGTGCCCAACTGAGTGTCGCAGGCAAGAATCCATTCGATCTCTGACAGCCAACCCGGACAGAGCAAAGCAGCGCAAACAAGCACAAACGACTTCGCTACCCTCAATGATACGACGCGTTCTTGACAAGCGTTTCTAGTCCTACTTTTCCCCTTCGGTACTCGCGCTGCCCTCGAACCGAACTCATCCATACGCTTTCGCGATCGAGATATCCGCGAAATGGGCTCAATAGCCTCTGCCAACTATTCAACACATTCGGATGGTAATGCTTTCACCGTGAAAAGCGAGTACAACCAGTACGATGACCAGGACCAGAACCAGCTTCTGCACTCCAGCGAGGAGGACTCCGGCAATACAAGCGAAAATCGCGCTCAGCAGGATGGACAGTACTATGCCGGCGATGCCGAAGGTGCACGAGCTGCTTTTGCTTTGGGGAGTCTGGGACCATCTTCAGGACCTATCTCTGCTTCAAGAGCTACGGTGAGTCTCTTCCAGTACACAGCCACTCACAGAGCTTCAGTCGTTGACCTTGCATTGCACCTGGCTTTATATATACTGAAGACAATTGGCAAGGATGCAGTACCGATCAGTGTCAGTCTGGATACTATACAATTCAATGGTACGACTGGCATTAGACTGACGGCGAATCATTAAATCTACAGAAACGGACCCTGCAAAACAGGAAAGCGCAACGAGAATTTCGCCAGAGGCGAGCCACCTACCTGAAAGATTTAGAAGCGAAAGTGCGGAGATTTGAAGCTGGCGAACCTGCGGGGGTGCATCCGGAAGTACAACACCGAATCAATCATCTCGTCCAGGAGATTCAGTACTTGCGTACCATTGTCGACAGGCTTCAGCAAGAAAATGCAGAACTGAGGCGGTCAGAAGCATTCAATAGCCCGCACCAATCCTTGCCAACAGCTGGACAGGGCTCGTATACACTCCATCCCCCTTATGCTTCGACCTCAATTGACCGTTCTCTCGAAACCTATGGAGGTAATGCTTTGGCATTTGCCGAGATGCTTCAACCTGGCGCATATCCCGCGTCCTTAGTCAATCCCAGCCAGCATTCGGAGTCGGAACAGTCATATCCTGCCTATCCATTGCAATCACCTTCCCATCCTCATCGCCTCGCTCAACTAAGCAGTCCACGCAGTTCCGGAATCTATCACTCACAACAGCAAGTGGATTGGTCGGCCGTCAGACAAGTGTCCGGCGGTGACAGACCTGAGGCTGCGGCTGTAGATGGTGTTCCTTCACGACCACTTCAGCACCACGACCATGAGCGTAGTGAACCACCGCAATCGTATCTGCACCAATCCACCAATCAGGGAAATGCTTACTATCAACCGTCTGGACGTCCACCCGCCGTGCGCGCAGACGGATCCGCACACAACATTCACCATCAGAATTCGCATTCAACTTCTCCTTCGTCCGCTGAGCCCTCACATGCTGGCGCTATCGGTAATCCCTATTCAGGGTATAGTTCAGCTCATAATGCAGGAAATAACCATCCGCAGGGCGCTGTACGACCACCTTTGGGCGCAGCCGATAGTACCAGCTCATGGCACAGCGCCGGGACACCTCATATGAACTTCCACCACCTCGCACCCTCGCGCGACGAAAATCAAGACTATCAATATCCTCACCGACAGCATCCGCCTCAAATGCAAGCGGCTTTTCAAGATCATTCACGTAGTGTTACGCAATCACCAGTGGCAGGAGTTCGATGAAGCCAGCTATCCACCACGAAGGAAAAGCATCTTTAGGAAAAGCATCTTTAGGAAAAGCATCTTTAGGAAAAGCATCTTTTTGACGAACTAGTCCTAATCTGTTAGTCTGCCTGAAGGCGACTAACTTGTAAAGACAACATGCATTCGCAAACGCCTCAAGAAAACGCATACCATATATACACTCATATCATTTCAAGCAGTTCATATATTAGTTCACATGTAGTTCATATGTAGCAGCCTGCTATTCGTTCCATCAAAGCAAGATACATGTCATTTGCATATGGGTATAACTTTTGTCGCGTTGAGCGATATTCATTCACACTTGTGTTTATGCAGCAAAATCACTTGTTGCGTTGTCATCTCTGTATAAATTGCATAGGTAAACTGTTACATTCTCGTCAGTGCTTTCCAAGAACATTGCGTCGTTTCAGACATTCGGCAACCTTCAGATGATACACATTGCCAGTGAGAGTACCTAAATTGCTCTGTGGAGCTGGCATTACGCTAGATATACACGCTTGAACTGACGATCCGTCTGAACCACCTCCTTTTGCGCATTGCCGCGCTACTATTGAGAGCACCCCCTGCGGTAGCGGGCGGAGCTAAGAGATGACCATCGGCATCAACACATGCCCAGCCTTCTTCATCTACGAAACCTGTTTTCCCACGATTTTCAGGCTCCGAAAAGACAGTTTGAGTCCATAGGCCAATTCGATCAATCTGCCAATCTTCCTCTGGTATCCAGGTATATCCTTTAGGAGGTGTTATAGTTTCGAATTTAACAACCGCACGAGAAGGTGATGATGATGAATCATCTGATCTATTACTTGATGTACTAGTTGATAAACCTGTATCACCAGTTGAGGCAGAAGTAGTACCACCGGATTTCGAAACGTGTTCTTGCCCGTCAAGAAGTATTTCCCATGGTTTCCAACTTTCGGCTCTCAATACGTCCGTTGACCATGTACCATCTAAGGTTCTACGCTCATTCTCATACACTACAATTTCCTTGATAGACCTGAAATCACCTCGTTCATTCGGCTGAATGATGCTATCAGGTAATGCATCATCTTGTAAAGTTTGTACACCTAGAGCTTTCAACTTAACCAAGCGTAATTTCGTTGTTGGCGCTGTAGAGAGATCATTTACGACGGATATTGTAAGTGGATGACTAGCTATTAGAGATAGCTCGCCAGACACAAGAAAGACATAGCGCATGTCAATTTGCCGATTAAAGAAGAATAGGATTGAAGCGATGATAATGAAAGAGGCTGATGCTAATTGAAGCAGAACCATTGAAAATCGCCGGTCTGACCAGTTAAAGTATGGCACGAGTTGTCTTCCTCTATCCGTCATATCGGCAACTCTACCCATCAGCTCTTGAATGTTTTGAAGATTTTGGAAGTAGTCGACCGAACCTTCTGTAGGAGGCTGGCCGGAAGGAGGTGCTTTGACTGTGTGTGCTTCTTGATATGGATTGTCGAGAGAGATTGGGTCAGGAGGGAAACGGCGGGAATGATTGTAGAGGAGAACGGTGGCCAACGCGGTGCTCGGGATCAAGAGAATGACTTGAGGATACAAGCCTGTAGAGAAGGATGCATCAGCGCAGTCACAGTGACCGGCGTAACAAGATGTATTCAGCAGTCATGCGCCAACTTCAGACATCGCACTTACAGATGATAGCCCAAGCGCATCCGACAAGAAGAGTCAGGAGGGGATCCTGCCATCGGAAGACGCTCTCGATGGCATCTTGGACTGCAAAGACTGGACCGGCCTTGTGAACGAAGCGTGTAAACTGCAAGGTAGTTGTCCTGAGGGATAGTGATGCCTTTGCTCCGTCGACACTGGTGCTGGGCAAGCTGGTCGCGATGAGGTCGGATATGAAGTTCTGCGCCGACGAGGAGGTCGCGTCTCTCAGGCTGGACACTGAAGCTGAGAATCCAGAGCTGAGCGATGTGCTTGCCCGCTTGCTGTTGGATGTTCCTCCAGCATGATGACTGCCGCTGCTGCCAGAGTCGGCGGTTCCGGATGCAGCTTGACTGGACATGGCGTGCAGGCAGCGTCTACGAGTGTGCTATGTGCTCATGGTAGGAGTAGCTTGGAGTAGCCGTCTGCCTCATGGTCGTGCTATATCATTGAGGTTGCATGTCGGTCCTGGTCAAAGCCGCAGTTGTCATGACTGCACTTCTTCTTTCTCTCACCACCACCACCATCATCACACATCATACAATATGCCGCTGATCCAGATTCGCGCAGGGAGATGCGAGCGACGCGGGACGACCAACTGGGTGGATCCGCAGCCGGGCAAAGGGTGCGTATGCTTCGTATGGTGGTCCATCCTCGTGCAAGCTGATGCTGATGACGATGCTGTTCCAATACACAGGCTGATTGCATTGGACAACGAGGACGGCTTGCTGCACTGTGGGTCTGGTAGTCTACGATGAGCTGCCAATGCCTCCATCCAAGTATACTTACCCTATCTTACTGCTCAGTCCAATATCGCGACCTGGAAAGCAACTCTTTGATCGATGTTCGTGGACGACTGGCTTCGATAGACCTTTTCAAACTGTCTTGATGCTAACGTTCTCTCCTATGAATCAGGACCTCATTCTCTTTCCTGGAGACGCGACCTTCACCAAATGTACCTCTGCCGGGGGTGGTGACGCCGCCCGTGTCTACGTACTCAAGTTCACTTCATCCTCAGCAAGACACTTCTACTGGCTGCAAGATACATCCTCAGACAACGATGATAGACAAGCACGTCGTGTGAATGCTCTAATTGATGATCCTGAATCACAAGATACGGGAGAAGATGCTTCGATGCAGACAGATCAATCAAGCTCGTAAGCCCGGTGTCATTCGTTCAAAGGAGTACGAACACTATGTTGTAGCAAAACCGAAAACAGTTGTTACTATCCAAGTACTCAGTAATGTAGCAGTGCAGTCAGAGCGGGATCAGTTTTACTGACATGGCCCTCTTGTAATCTTGCCACCTTTAGCTCTGCTACGACGTCTGCAACTTCAGCTGGACAATCTCAAAGCACGGGAGGCAGTCAAAATCAAGCCTCGAATCTGTCTTCTTCCCAATCATTCCCTACTCTTTCGTCTGCTTCTCTACCAAGTGGCATCACTTCTGAGCAAATGGCCCAAATCCAAGCTATTCTCTCACAATCATCATCCTTGGCAACCGGAGCAGGAGGAAGTAATGTTTCATCAAGCATGATGCCATCAGTCTCTCTAGCCGATATTCTCTCTTCTGCAAGATTGACGGCAATGCTCGATGCAAATCCTTCATTAGCCGAATCACTTTATCCATACCTACCTTCAGACACATCTGTCGTACCTCACAACCTGGAAACTTTGAAAAGAGTAGTAACTTCGCCTGAATTACGAAAGAGCGCTAGAAGTCTTGATCAAGCTTTGACTACTGGTGCTCTGGGACCACTCGCTGCTAGTTTAGGTGTTGCGGAGGAGGAAACTTTCGGAGTTGAAAACTATTTGAAGGGAGTACAAAGATTGGGCGATGAGGAGAAGAAGAAAGCAGGAAGCAACGATGATACAATGAGGACGGACTAGAATGATCTGACTGTCACATCCTTTTTATTATTTGAACAGCAATGTAGACTTCCCTTTTCTTTATTGCGTGTTCCTCATTGAACAGGGCTGCAGCAGAAAACTTCGAAAAACATACAAGTACAATAACAGCAACCAACTTTAACTCCAGGGGCCAAAGCAGATGAAATCGTTTGCTTGGTTATCAGGTTTTACATTTTGAAAACAGCGATGACTAATGCTGGTCGAGGCGCTGTCTCTCAATAGTTCTGAAGATGGGGCGGATTCAGCGGTGCACCCTCCAAAATCTTCCAAGAAAGCTCTACTCACGACTTCTGTTTTGCGTTTCTGCTCACACGCCAGTATTTCTCCACTGCACCACTTGTTCCTAAAGCAGTAAGGAATTCTTCATCGTGTGTAATAACAATAAGTTGGAAATTGCTTTGAGCTCTTCTTTCCTTGATGATATCTGCTAAAGCTTCAGCTAAAGCTAGTATATTATCTCTGTCGAGGTTCGTAGTCGGTTCGTCAAGTGCAAGGACACCGCAATTGGTTCCGAATGATTCCGCTAATGCTAGTCTGACGATAATGGAAGCAAGAACTTTCTGGCCTGCACTGCATCGACCTCGCATGTCGAGCTCGACCGAGTCCTTCACCATGACGACCTGCGAAGATTGTTAGCTGATCGTCGCCACCGAACAACACATTTCATGACATAGAACCTCACTCGATAGTTATATGTGCGATTACCAACCTTGGCCGCACCTTCGCTGTCCGACTTGATCATGATAGTATCAATGTCTGCAGACCCACACTCATCAGCTTGACTGTCGAACGTTCTGAATCAGACGTACCAGTTCCTTGATAGCATTTATTCCAGAGCGCTCGAGCTGTGTCGTTTATCTCCATCATTTTGTGTCCGTGGTACTTCATGATGGCACTGCAGATGGCGTTTAAGCTACGAGTGTTAAACGGATTTGAAAGGCTATTGTTGGCCCTCACTTGTCTAGGGCTTTGCCATACTTTTCCAAGTCTTGAACGGCAAATTCAGCAGTCTTGACCTTGATGAGCTGTCGCGTGTAGAGCTTTTGTACATCCTTATATTCAGATTCCAGCTCAGCACGTCTTTCATCAAGGGTACTCTTGCTCATTGCCAATTCTCCTGTAATCTTGGCCTGTTGCGCTTGCAATTCCTGCAGCTTACGTCTACCTTGCTCATAATCCTTGTCAAAGCGTTCTTTTGCCTTGTTTGCGCCTTCAAGATCTTTACTTGCAATCTTAATTTCGATCTCTTTGACCTCTTCTCTCAGCATACGATAGCGGATGTTGTCATCTACATTTCGTTCGAGCTGCTTGCTGTTGGCCTCCTTCTTTTCCAAGGCTGCAATTTCTTCGCGCAAGGTAGCCATACGGTCTACTTGATTTCTTATATCGGTGTCAGCTGCTTTGATCTTCGCTTCTATGTCTTTGAGCTTGCTCTTGATATCTTGTTTGCGTGCGCTGCAGCCCACAAAAAACCATCAGCTACGGTCTGCTAAACTTTGTCGAAAAGCTTAGCTCACTCTTGCACTGTTTTCACAGCCACTTTCAACTCATTCAAGCCCCTAGCTAGATTATCCATTGTTGTCTGCGCTTGCGCTTCGGCCTCTCTATGGGCGTCTTGCATTGTTCGGAACTCCTTACGCAGTCTAGCAATCGCTGGATCACTGTCACGAATCTGACGATCAATCACATCAAGTCTCTCCTGCAGCTGCTGTTTCTCCGCATCCAGCTTCTCCTTATCAGCCAAAGCTCTTGTTCGAAGGGAAGCTTTCTGCTCGGCTTGGGTGAGGCGAATTTGAGCTCGACTGATATCGGTCTCACTGGCTCGAATCTGTCCGGTCAGTCTTTCTTTATCTCGACTTAGTCGATCAAGGTCCTTCTTGATAGAGGAACTGGTGTGCATTGACGGTTTTAGCGTATGAAATTAAATTTTGGTTGGAGTTCACCCACATAGACTCGCCCAGCTTTTGTATCTCACCCTGGACATCATCTGCAGTGCGTGAAGTCCCACTGCTTTGCAGCTGACCTTCCAAGTATTCGATGTCTCGTTTTAAGTCGCTAATTTCAGCAAGTAATCGTTGCACATCTGTAGCAACCAGACGAAGAGATTCCAACTCCCGCAAAGAGGCCTTCAACTCCGTCAACTTGGCAACGGTCTGGAAGTATCGGAAAGCCAGTCAGCCATCCTGTCCTGACGTGGAGTTTTATTTCACTGAACTCACCTCTTCAGCTTTGGCAGCGATGTCAGCATGCTTCGAATTTGCTTCTTGCATGTCTGCTTCATAGTTCGGAATATCAACACTCCGCAATTTTGCCGCTCGCGCTGCTAAAGGCTGGACTTTGCGAAGGCCGCTCAGAACGTCTCTCCACCCCGGAAGATCGTCTTCGGCTTCCGCAATTCTTCTAGGGTTGTCCTCGATTTGCTTCCTGCACTACAGTAGTTCAATCCGATCTCAGATACATCTCATTGCAGTCGGAGTGATGAATCAGCCTACATATGCTTTGAACTTTGGCAAGTCTGCGTCAGAAAGTCCGCGCGAGCATGCTATGCACACGTGTTCCTTTTGACCGTGGTCGATGACTCTTTGATAAAAGCCGACGGCTGAGTTTAGCTGTTCAATAGTACTAGGGAAGAAGGTCAGCTATATGTTAGTAGCATGTCGCGAGTGGACTTACGTTTCACGGTCATGTATTTCCGCTTCTGCTTCCTCTATCGCTTTATCCAGATCTTGACCTTCGGTCTGCTCTTCGACAGCTTGCTCGCAGTCACTTGCTTCTTTTTCTCCCGCCGTTTTCTGTTGGCGTAGTAAGCCGAGTTTGCTTTCGACCTGATTCAAATCCTTTTGTGCCACTGCTGAGGCCTTTTCTGCCAGATTCACTTCACCCGATATTCGACTACACCGAAAGCTTGACATTAGAGAAGTCGTAATCAG
Source organism: Cystobasidium onofrii (assembly GCA_022813105.1). Lineage (NCBI taxonomy): Eukaryota > Fungi > Basidiomycota > Cystobasidiomycetes > Cystobasidiales > Cystobasidiaceae > Cystobasidium > Cystobasidium onofrii. The sequence goes on from JAKLNA010000015.1 coordinate 379,298, forward strand.
AGGCAGGGAGATATAGCATACGTGATCTGGGCTTTGACAGTATCCAACATCCGCTCTTTGTCTAAATCGTGCTGCACATGCTTACGATATGTTGCAGCATGATTATCCACGCTGCAGCTAATGTCAGGGAATGGACGATCACACAAGAGATGGCAGTGTCTCACATGTTTTGCAATATTTCTTCTTTCTTTGAAGCATCCGACCTCTTCAGGGCAAGCTTTGCCCGGGTGTCTGCTTGTGTGTTCAGGCCGGAGATTTCAATGTGCAGCTCATCACGTTTCGCTTCGAGCTGTTTCAACTCTCGTTTCTTTTGCGACATGGTCTCATCAATAGCCGCGGATTTGAGGTCTTCAGTAGCTGATGCTAAGCGCGCTTCCGCTTCTTGGATTTTCTGCTTATGTGCTAGAACCTCTGTTTCACCGCTTCTTGAGTTGTCAATCTGTACGAGGACTTCGTCAATTTCTGACTTGACACGGTCCTGTTGCTTCTTGATATCAGCACGAATGGTTCTATTTGACTGCTGTTCTGAACTGATGGTATTCATTGCGGTTCTCTTCTCTTCCTCGGCCTTCTTATTATTTTCCTGGTACAATGGCTCAGGCGATAAGCTTCACATCTCAAACGACTTCACTTACTTTGACGTCTTCCCATTCCTTTTTGGCTTTGTGATGGTTACCCTCAAGTCGCTCACGGAATTCTGTGATTTTCGACTCCTCCAGCGGATCAATGTCGAAGCCTTTAATATCGTATTGAGATGCAAGTGTCTTAACGATATTCTGTCGATTGTACAAAGCCCTTTCGAATGACTTTTGTTCTGCTTCAAGCCCTCCGCGTGTTGCCACTAAGCTTGAGTGATGGCTTGAGCGACGATGATGTTCATCTTCGGCTTCTTGCAATTCCCTATTGAAACCTTGCTTCAAAGCTCTCTGTTCTTCAGCTTCCCTTGCAAAGTTGTCGCGCCTGCTTTCGAGTTCTTGTCTAGTTCCGGGCAACTCATTCATTGAATTTCGCAGGCTTTCAATGGTCTTCTTCTTTTCATTCTTCTCAACCTCCAGATTTCTGACTTCGTTTAATATGCGAGTATGTTCAACTGCCTTTTCGTAGAACCTCCTGTTATGCTCGGTAACTTCTTTGATGTACTCGACGAGGTTCTCTTCCTCTGCAGATTTCTGGGCAATGCTTTTTTCTAGTTTGGCTATCGTACCCTGCACCTTGACTGCTCGTTCTCTATCAGTCTTCAATGCCAGCAAGCGCTCTTTATCCACCTTTGTCTCGGCAGCTTGCTCTTTCCTTATTGTTTTAATCTGATCGAGTGCTTTAGTATACTTCGTAGCTTCGAAGATCTCGTCAAACTTTTTCTTGAGTACTGAAGGTTCAGACAATGGCCAATTTGAGTCTTCCTGATGACAAAAGATGACATTCTCTAGAATAGCTTTGCTGACACCTAACAGGCGGGGAATTTCTTCATCTAGATCTGAACACTTCGAGGAAAGGGATGTTCGCTGTGAAGGTTTTCATTAGTTTCGCATCAATATTGAGGATCGCAAATATCGGTATACCTTTGTCTTAGTTTCTTCCTGGTCTGTGAATGATAGCACGCCTTCTAACGTCTTCATGCTCAACGCAGTCTTCTTCTTAGTGACCTGCAAGCGTCGCGTCGCGGTCATCCGGTCACCATTGGTATTGACGAAGCGTAACCTAACTTCGGCCTTGACTTCCGTTTCTCCAGCCATCTGAAAGCAGTCAGAGATCGTCAAAAGGATATACTACGAAACCACAATTGTTCCGTACGTTTGGGTCGTGTACGAATGCGCCACCTTTGGTGTTTGGAGGCATATCGCCCGTCGTAATATACTTGAGGCATTCGATAATTGTCTAGAGCAACATAGTCAGCGCTATATCTCCTATTTGGGGCTTATAAGGCAATCTGAGCGCACTGTCTTGCCGCTACCATTGTGTCCCACGATCACAGTGAGTGGATGATAAAATTGAATAACATTGAGCTCCTTGTCGTCAAAGGCTCTGCATGTGACCGTCAGCGTCTCTTGTACTACTACCATAGCACAGTGCAAACTCTCACCGTATGCCACGAATGGCTGGTGTTCCATCGTATGCACGAAACACGCGAGCAGACGATCAGCATTAAGATTCGCGGCCTCTTATTGTAGACCGGCGAGCCAGACTGCGAACGCACCCAGCTTGTCGAGAGAGCTCATCCTTGCGCTGTCTTCACTTCATAACCTCGATAGCCATGTAGAGGTAGCAGTAAGCAAGAACTCGACAATGCAACATACGACAGAACGGCGTGATCAACGACAAGGCAAACGCTGGGTACCGTATGCTTCCAATTGATCAAAGCTCTGTGCTGCCATTCTAGCCAAGTACTGTACAGACAACAATCTTCTGCATACATGCAGAGGGGGAAAGAAAACTTAATGGACTGCTACATTGGCTTTACTGACAAGCCCCGGAAATTTTGCCACTGCGCATGCTATTGAGAGCACATTCTGCGTAAAAAAGTAAAACAACATGGAAAAATGTATGTAAATGTCGTCAAGGTACTAGCAAGCGGGAAAAGATTGCTGATGCGTTTTTACCGTAGGCAACCACTTCTGACCACCTAGGGCCATCGCGGACGCTGGAGCTTTTCTCGTATCGAATGCTTCACTGGCTGGGAAGAGAAGGGTTGTGAAGCGTTCGTACTGCTCCGGTCGCTCACTTCTATGATATCAGGTTCGCCATCTGAAATATGATGAATGTGGCGACCGCCAGACGACGAGGCAGGCCTATTTGATATGGAGGGCGGGTGATGGGTGCCGCCAGGCAGGTGATTTGTTCGCCCAGATGGCTGCTGAGATCGCTGATGGGTATCTCGCGGGTCTTCCAGTTCCGGTGATGGGCTCTGCATAATCCTGCGGCTCGGATTGTATGGTGCATGGCGCGGAACGGATGCGTCCGTTCGACTCCGCTTAGAAGTATGTGACGTTTCCATCTTAGAAGGCGAGCTTGGCCCGTCACTGTCCCTCGAATGCTGCCGTTTGTGCAATGGAGCTTTCTCTCCCAGAACCTCCTTCGCTTTCTCTCCCAGAACCTCTTTTACTTTCTTCACCGTAATCGAGTTAGAATCCTTTGGGCCTGGTGCTGGGTGTTGTATATGATAAAGAGAAAGGTCCGGTTGAATCTCCTCAAGCGAGCTCTCGAGACTCAAACCACTGCTGCCACGAGCTCTGCCTTCCTGCGATTGCGGGACTGGTGATATCATCTCCGCTCTGAAAGAGTCCTCCTGTAGATCCGGCTGACCGCGTTCAGATGGTTGGCTTGCCGGACGAAACCTTGTCTGGCCATCCTGTGCTGCGTCGTCGTCTGTAACCTCCGCTCGCGAATCCTCGCTGCCGCTATCGTCGTCCAGCGTTGTCACAGGTCCGGGCTGTGGAAGGCTTTGTTTAACAGAGACGCCCTGCGGTGTCATGTTGCTGGATAGATCGCGTCCAGACTGGCCAGTTTGCGTCAACGACTGCCTTTGAGCTATAGCCTCATCGGCTTGAAAGACCATGTTGGTAACCTCGTCGGGAATTGCATTGGTGAGGGATGCTGCAGAAGTCTTATTTGTACCAGATCCCTTCAGAGGATGCTCTGAAGAAGCATTTTTTGCTGCGCTTTTGGTTTCTTCCGCTTGAGCCGTCCCAACTTGAAGCAATTGTTCACGCTCTTTTGTACGTTGCCGTGATGGAGAGGGAACCTCCACGACCACACCGGATGTACGTGCGCCGTTGCGTTGGCCAGGGGGAGGTGGAGTAGCATACCGCTTCTCGGACGTAACAGAAACAGCTGCTGCATCGGAATCCTCTCCTTCAGTTCCCGAGTATCGCCTCAATTTCCCCTTTCTCGGAGGTCGTTCCGGCGATTGAGCATTCTGAACCTGCTGCACTACCTCCACGTCTTCCTCATCGTCACTTTCGACATCAAGCTGGTCTTCTTCGGCCTCGCTGGCTTTCTCGGCTAACTTTTTTGTACGCCATTCCTTCCATTCTTTGGACTCTTCGACGAGTTCCTCATAAAACAATGCTCGTTTTTTTTCGGCCCGTTCGTAGTGCCACCGTTTGTTTGTGTCTTCTGGAGCTTTCTTCACCTTGGTAACCTAAGCAGCCGCGAATCAGATGTATCCACCTGCTAGTGGTGTATACGACTCACAAGAATAGGCAAAAGTTCCGTAACGTTCTGTAAGAAGACTTCGGTGAAGTGCAAGACATAAAGGCCACAGTCGCTCATATTTGGCTGTTGCGGTACAGCAGCAGCCATACCTCTAAAAATACCATCCGCCTCGTTTAGGGGAACCTGAGCGTCCTTTGGCAAGTGGCCCTTGTCTTTGGCTTCGCTAATGAGGTAGTTTTTCAGATTTTGAATAACGTTGAAATGCTTGCTGTGTAAGGAATCTAGGGTGATGATGTAGCACCTATTGGCAAATGTAGGCGTCAGTGAGGGCGAGCTGAGACCCAAATACCGGGAGCATGTTACGCGCCTGTTATCATCAAGCTCAGGGATAGCAGCCGAAGGGGCTGCATCAAGCTTAAGGCTGTTCACCCGGTCATTTAACGCCACAGAGTCGGCATGGCTAGAAAATCTTGATGTTGAAGCTGTACGTGTTACTTCCGCATCGACAACCATCTCGGACTTCGCCGGGTCGAGGCGAGAGTCCTCTGAAACAGCTGGTGTTACGGCATTCTTCTGGTTGTGTCCATCGATAGCCATAGCGTCGGGAGAACCTGTGCGCGAACGGTCGCTGTCTGGCAGCTCGGGTTCAGGAAGATCTTCAACCATTTCTGCATCGCGCACATCGCTGGCGAGTAACTTGTTAAGCCCCTCTTCTACCTTTTGATTCGCTTCCGCCTCGTCCTTGGCCGATGAGAAGAACCTCGACGTGGTAATTTCAGCAGGCTTGTGTGGAACGATATCTACAGATCCACCATTTTCTTCTGAGGAACGCGTCGTTCGCTTGACAGAAGGAGCCTTCACGATTGGGGGAGGTGGCGGCTCGAGAACTCTTCCAGGATTGACTATGATCGCAAGATACCAGTGAAAGCTGAGGAAAGCGTGTCAGCGTTGTCATACACTGAAGACTATTTCTCCTTACTACTCATTTATGGGCACAAAGATAAATTTCTTTTCAAAGATATTGGTCTTGCTGGTCCATTTCCGAACCGTCTTGTATGGTTCTATTTTGGATTTGCTACAGCACACGGTTTCAATGAGGCTGTGCCAACCCAAGAATAAGGGCACCCTTACCGGTCTCTTGTGGACAGCTTCTTGTAAAAGAAAGAACTGAACATATGAATGGAGTCTGCGTATGACGGGTCGCTATCCCGTATCCGCTGCCAAATGCGTCTGGTAAGGGTGGGAGGCTTCAGTCAAATCGTTTCAAGAGATAGCGATTGTGTCTGCTCTTACTTCATGCCATACTCAATCAGGGTGTCGTTGAGGAACTCGCCAGGCGCCAGTCTGTTGATGTCGCTGTTGATCACCGTAACTGCACCAGTGCCTTCGCGCGGAAATACGAGAGCACTGTCGTACAACATGTGATGTCAGTACTTGTAACGGACGCCGTGATACGCACTTACGTTTCTTCTTCAGGGTACAAGCACCCTTTCCAGGGTTCTGCAGTTGCAGGAAGCTCTTCGTCTGAATCATCAAGAGACGTTTTGATACGCGATTTCGCATTTGCCTTTGATAATCGGGTTTGCCGCAGCCCAGAAGACTGAGGTGCTTTGTCGGGAGTCAGTTCTGGTGAATCTGACGAACGTCTCTTGTTGATTTTGCTTTTCGGTGGACCGGCTTCATGAGCACTGTCGTTCACTTGAGCGGAGTCATCCCGCAAGTTTTTACCGTTGCCTGAGGTTTTCCCATTTCTACCCTTGGAAAGGCTGTAGAAGACAATACATGCATCAGCTTCTTCAATACTTTCGTTGCACTGAACGTCACACTAACTCTATGCCAGAATCAGTACTACTGTCCTCGGAGCTTGATAGTGTCGTAGAGCTCGTGGTGGCTGTTGTGCGTTGCCGCAAATGCGGGCCCGAAACGCTAATGGAAGAGCGGCGACGTATTCCATCAGCATGCCTTCCCCTGGAATTCAGGCGGCGCGATTCTTCGTACCTGTTAGGTGGATCACTAGTTGCGGACGGTCGAGCTTTAGGTCGAGCCTTCCCGGTTGCAGTTCCAACAACAAGAGGGGGTTCCTCGCCATGCAAGCTCTCAAGTTGATGATTGTGCGCAAGGATTGGCAAGTCCCTTGTATCACCTTGCCGGCGGCTATCAGCGACCCAACTACCTGTAGCTCTGATTCTGTCGGAATTGTAGTCTTTCGACTTTGCATCTCTGTCATCTTCCCTCGCTAACTTAGCTTGAGTACTAGCTTCCATTCTCAACACATCCACCATCTTATTCCTGCACAAGCAATGAGATTTAGCTCCCATTTAAAAATAAGTGCTGATAGACGGACTCACGAAACCCAACGCGTATCAATCGTATTGGTCTTGCCTAAGTGCTTTATCAACCGTTTTACAGGGTCGAATTTCTCGTCTAATTCCGCGACTACGCCACGAGCGCTAATCTGAAAGTAATCTGCGGATGTCGTGATTCGTCAGCGGAGAATCATGCAATGCTACTTCAAGCTTTGGAATACAAAGCTGTCGTCAGACATACAAAATGGAGACCTAGGTGATGCTGGATCCGATAGATCGGCCTCCTCATCAATATCGATTCTGAGGAAGGTCAACGCGGCTCCATAATCGGACGGAGCGGTAATACTTTGTATGTGACTTGGATTGATGACGACATCTGATATGTTTGGCTTGTTGGGTTGACCTCGTTTTGCTGTCAAACATTCGCCTTGTATGGCGAAGTAAGGGCTCTCCTTGTCACTGCATACGACTAGTTCAAGCCCTGCTGGACCTGGATAGTATGTGCCATCTTGTGTCAAGACACGGTTCATAGGCAGAGCATGAAGATCTGGTACAGCCGGTTTTTTAGGCTTGCCGCGTTGTGTCGACGAAGAACGACTACTTAGCATGCCAGAAACCAACGTTTTGGGTTTCCGTTGCGGTTCGAGGGAAAAGCTGTCAGGACTGGCGTTAAGACTATGACTAGGTGGCTTCTGATGAATGGTTGTGCCTTGACCTCGTGATGTACTCTCAAAGATTGCTTGTTTGGCTTGTGTATTACCCGATGGGATGTTCCGAGAAGCGCTGCTGCCTTGTGCTGAGTTCATTCTAGCTCTATTACTTGCTCTACTGGTTTGCACGGGGCGAGAACTACTATCGGAATCGTCTTTGATAGAGTCGTGATCTGATGAATCATCGTCCAGTTCGATTACGACACCCTCCTTTGCCTTCCCTTTGCCCTTGTCGAGCGTTGCATGTGGAGTGCTGCTCGTGGGAATAAGGTTCATGAAGGAAGGACTACTGTCCTTAATTGTGCTTGACCTTGAGATGCTCGCTGTTGGTAGGCTTCCTGTCGAAGTACTAGGGGCTTTTGATAGGCTTTGGGTTTGACTGCCTTGCAGCAGCTCACCTGCCCTACCCGCGATGTGCAACCCGGGTCTGACAGATCTCATCAATTGGTCTACAGCTGCGGTATGAGCTCCTGAATCGCTTTCATGATTGCCGGTTGTGCGACCTGGCCGCAAAGGCTGACTGTGGTTCTCCTTATCGACATGACGCGAAAGTGGGTCTATCTGACGACCCGGGGGACCGTCTGAGGGCGATGATAAGGTTAGCAACATCTCTGACGATTTGGAGCACTGCGCAGCAATGACTTACTGAAGTTGTTCTGAAATCTGAAGATAGGAACGGCATTTTGCTTGTTGTCCCTGCTGGATGGTGGCTTCTGTCCCGAGGTCTGCCTGCCAAATCCAGGTTCATTGTTATCGAAGCCGCGGTCGACAGGCCCATATGCTCCTTTAATTGCTGAGTTATTGTACGCTCCTGTAGATCTGCCATGGTTGGTGCTCGACCGTGTACTACTCGAGCTAATCTGGTGGATGTCAAATGATGGCTTCTGTGGTTGGAAGGGAGGGAGTCGTCAGACCATATCGACATCTAACACACGGAAAACAAACCCACATAAGGATCGATAGGACTGCATGGGAAATATACGCCAATGATAAAGAAGTACCGTCGGCAGGTGTCGATCGGTCCAGTCAGTCTGTAGTCTTTCTATCTTTACAGAAGAAGAGGAACGATGCCTCACATTCCCTTGCGACCAGATGATTCAGCCATTGTAGTAGGTTTCTGAAGCCTTGAAGGTGACTGTTGAAACTCTTTCTTATTGTTTTTACGTGCACGCTTGCGTCTAGGTGTGCTCGGTGTAGCTTTGCCAGCAGCGTGACTGCCTTCAGCTAGCTCGACTGATTCGTCCCCGGAGCTCGAGACCTCGTGAACTTGACGCTCGGGTGTGCCAGTTGATGTCTGGATGAATTGGTAATCAGCCGCTCTATATACAAGCTGGCCTGTACCGTTAGTGAATGCTCACTGAATCGTCGTTGCTCTGCTTCAAGGGTGCAAAGAGCCTTCCATGACGGTCTGCACCTAACTGCTCGCGTCGCTGGTCCATTCAGCTGAGCCAGAGGAGGAGTCAGCTCGTGTGCAGCAGCGGAGTATCATCGTTTGCTGTGCTGCTCTCGCGCCTTGCTTGACTCGCTGCAGTAGCGTGTTGCTGTGGACAAAGCAGAGCAGTGATCGTGGCGAAAAGGCTGCAGGAGAACGCAAGTTTCGAATGGAGCAGATCTAAATAGGCAATGATCTTCGTCTAAGGTACATTGTTCACAACGAAAGAAGACAACAGCTTCCCTAATTAGAGTATGCCTCGACTAGCCGAAAAGAAATCTATGTCTGTGGTTCTTTAGGCACCATATCTACCGCTTGATCCTTCAGCCTAGCTTCCGTCTGATGGATGGCTCTTCTCAAATCATTACTAGCCTGCTCTCCTAGTTCGAAATGCTTGACGACCTCTTCCACCATAGCGGGAGTAAGCAATATCTGTGGCAAATCCGGCGGTGGACTAGACTGATCCTCCTTGTTAGCCTCCGATAGATGACTTCTCTCATTTGACCGTTTGGAGTAAAGCTCTTCCAGAATCTTGCTCTTCTCCGGATGCAGTTGACCTTTTTCTAGTATGCCAGAGAGGTATTGTGACGATTTCAATGCTCGCCAATGACTCCATGCTCGCCAGCAGATATAGAAGAAAGGCTACAGGCCTCGTCAGCTCAAGCAGTCGGTTCATTGAAGCTCAAAGCGAGCTTACAAGGTTAGGGACTACGGGAAGCAGACCAAATGGTATGGTCACAGCTAATAAGCGGGCCTACGTCAGTGGCTTGGTGACGCCAAAGAGGCCTGAAGCAGGACGCACGCATAAGCAAGAAAGACCTCTTCATGAGCTTATCATGATGCGGAGCACGATGATCCAGCATAGTTTTCAAGTTTTGCTGTAAATGGTCAGCCGAGACAAGGGAAGGTGGGTAGTACAATGGGACCTGAGAGTTGAAACATTGGTCAGAAAATGGTCCTTCTGGTTTGGATAACGGTCGTCTACTTACGACTGTATGATCCTCGTCCAACGGCAATTCTTCTTCTTCTTTCCGCCGCCGTTTGGGAAGTTTGGGTGCTGTGCTCGCATCTAGCGCTTTTAAGAGCCACTCTTCGTACTCTATCCGGTCCCTGCAGCTCACGAGTAAGCGGGAATAAATACTCTCTCCCATGTTTAGTCAAACATACATCATTTTCTCGCCAGTCATCTATGAATGGAACGAATCAGCCGAGCTTCCATTCGGGTGTAGCGTGATAATGCCACTCACATAGATCTTGTGTTTCCAGTTGCCTTTCGCTGCGTTGCCTAGCTTTTCCCACTGTTCAGTTGCTTTGTCTGAGTAGTACGATCAGCAATTGTATACCCTAAAAGCTGCGAAACTACGTACTGGTCGCCTTTGAGATCCATCCAGCGACTTTGCTTCTCTCAGGCTCATTGACAGGTTCTATGTCAGATTCAGCTGAGTTCTCGCCAGACGCAGGTTCTTTGCCCTTGATCTGCCTCTTGTGAGCATAGTAGTATATCAATTCCGGCTTCTTACACAAAGGCAACGCTATTAGACGCAGTTGCGTGCGTGTCTTCGCCTTCACAGCCTCTGTGGCTGCTTTTGAGGCCATCTTCTTTCGGCAAACGTGTCACCAGTTCAGCTGGCCTGGAACTCTGCTTTCGCGCACAGTAGCTTCACCGGCGGCGGTCAACAAGAACACGGATGGAGAGAAGGTGAGACGCTGCTCTTTCTTGTGCAGAACTGCAGTAGTTATGTCGAGAAAGCAAAGAGTCAATCAAACGCACACCAATGCGCCGATCGAGCTTTCGACGGGATTCAATGACGAAGTATCAGAAATGCGGAATGTCTGGCGTAAAGAAGCAGTGTTTGTTCCAAAGATATGGCTTCAGGTATGAAACAGTAGCCATCTATCAACCTTTCAGAGGCTTCTTGATTTCTCCAAGTCACGAGATTATTCCCATCTATCAAAGCGCCATCTTCTCGCCACACCTTCATCCTCACGCCGACTCATACACAGGAATACGGTACACGGCAAGGCGCGCTTGTACGCAGCGATGGATCTTGGACGGCAGCACGATGGCTCCTCGGACGAGGAAAGCGAGATGGAGTGGGAGGAAGTCGACGCCGCGCCATCAGTGCAGCCAGAAGCATCGACATCAGGAGGAGCTGGGAAACTGCCGTCCGAGCTGACATCTATCGACGGAGCAGCACCAGCGGACGATGCAGGTGTTGAAATAACCCTACGCCCATCTACAATCACCGTAGGCGGCAAAGTCAAAGGAAAAGGCAAGGGAAGACCAGCTGGTTTCTCGCTCGAGGCACAGCAAGAGCGCGCAAACAGGCAGGAGCTACACAAAGTACACACCATATCTTTGATGATCTCAGGGCATGTTCGCAATGGCTGGCTGAACGATAGAAGTCTGAAAGCCCGGCTCCTCAGCAAGGTACCTCTAACCCTTCAAAACCGCTTTCATGACTTCAGCAAAGCGACACATCCCAAAGCCAGGGATCGTAGTAGGCTCTTTGAAACTGCGATGAAGAACCTCATGAACTGGTGGCATGAGCGTTTCTGGTTCGATGACACGCTGAAAACTCTCAGTGATGTGAAAGATAGAAGCCTCTTCGACGTTCTTGCCGCCCCACACTCCATTCAGACTGAAGATAATAGTGAAATGAAGATGATGATCGACAAGCTATCAACGCGAGATCGTATACGTCTTATGATGCCGTTCTGTAGTGATGAAGATATTGAAAAGCTCAATAAAGCATACCCTGAAACATCTGGGAAGGGAAAAGCTTCGTCTTCGCCGAAAAAGAAGCAAAAAGCCGTAAAGCCTATCTCGGCGGAACTGGGAGAACTCATCCGTAATGAACAATCCTTAGCGAAAAGAGCAGTCCAGATGGTCGGTACTCGAGATATGTCAGCTCAGCTGTTCACATCTCTGTGTCGGGCATTGGATATTCCAGCTAGATTGGTATGCTCCTTACCGAGTATGGATCACCGTAGTGCGAGCAAAGCCAAATCAGATGACAAGCTTGGTGACTTTAATAAATCTGGAAGCGTAAATGGGTCCGCGAAGAAGAGAAAGTTGGACCAAAGTATGACAGAAGATAGTGATGATGGAGCAGAGTTTGAGGAAGTCAAGATACCGTCTTCGGTACCGAGGAGAGCGTTAAAAGGAGCCAATGGAAATGTCAGTGACGCTTCCAGTGCTGGAAGACGCGGTCGGCCAGCTGGAGGATCCATGTTTGCAAATCGGAAAGGAAAGGCCTCGACGCCTGTTATTGATATTGGTAAGCGCGTTTCTTCTCGGAGCGTAGACTCGGGCTTATATATAGTACTTCTATTCAGATGAAGTATCATATGCCGTACCCACCTTCTGGACAGAAGTTTACAATCGCTCCCTGCAGGAGTGGGTGACGGTCGATGTAGTGCGGAACAAGTTCCGCCCGCGAAAAGGTGAAATGGACAACGGGCGTCTGTTCTATGTAGTAGCATATGAAGTAGACCAGTACATCAAGGACGTTACACCGCGATATGCTAAATCGTATGCAGGACGGACATTGAAGATGCGTATACAAAACAGGCGGAAAGATGATCCCGAATGGTTCGATGAGGCTATACAACCTTGGATGAGACCTTTTTCATTAGGGCGAGAAATGAAAGAAGATGAAGAATTGGCAAGAAGTCAAGAATCTGAACCTATGCCTACTGTTCTAGAAGGATTTAAGAACCATCCCCGATACGTCCTCGAAAGACATCTAAAACGCGAAGAAGTACTTTTACCCAAAACGAAGCAATTGGGACTCTTTAGAGGTGAACCTGTGTTCCCGCGGTCTGCTGTCGTTGGAGTGAAGAGTTCCGAGAATTGGATGCGAGAAGGAAGAACCATCAAAGATGGTGAACAACCATTGAAGAATGTTAAGCAACGTGCAGTAACGATCAATAAGCGACGTGCTCAGGAAATGGCAATGCAAGATGGACAGGAACCGCTCATGCAAGGTTTATATTCTCGGCAACAAACAGAACTTGTCATTCCACCGCCCATCAAAGACGGTAAGATTCCCAAGAACTCGTATGGTAATATCGATCTCTTCGCACCTCATATGCTACCTCAAGGCGCAGTTCACCTTCCACATCGTAATATTCGCAAAGTTGCCAGGGATTTGGGTATCGATCATGCCGAAGCTATTACTGGTTTCGAATTTCATAAAAGGAGAGCAGTACCTACTGTCACTGGTATCGTCGTGGCGAAAGAGCAAGAGGAGATGCTACTTGAGGCGTATTATGCTCAGGAGACAGCAGCTGTTGAGAAGGAGATGATCAAAAAGCGAGAAAGAGCGCTCAAGAAGTGGAAAAAGCTTATCATCGGTTTACGAGTCAGAAGTCGTATACAAGGAGAATATCGTAAAAATGATAATGAAGCTTCAACTTCGGCAGGAAGTAAAGGTAAAGGCAAAGCTGAGCCTGAAGAAGGAAAGTCTCAATTTCAGCTGGCAGCGGAAGAAGAAGCTCGGCTTGCCCCACAAAGTCAAGAACATAAAGAGGATCAAGTACCGGATCAGTCTGCTGTTCCTGGTGGTTTCATTGCTAATGGTATACATCCTGAAGTACCGGGAGGAGCCTTCTTCCCTCCCGTGCATCCACATCACCCGGTCCCACTTGACGATGGGCCTCAATTGGATCTTACGATGCTGGATCTGCCACCTATGCCCGTTCCAGATCCTGCTGCTGTAGATTACGCTTCTCCTCCACCCGATATCGCTCAACAGGCTTTCAAAGCTGAGTTCGATTATCCACCTCAGACGGAATTGGATGATATGGCTATCGATGTCAGTAAATTACCGAATAATACAGGCGATATGGTCGTAGAAGAAGAGAATGTACAATCCTCAAGAAGCTCGTCGGCTTCTTCTATGGGACATCACTCAGATCATGTGGATCTCGATGAATTCACTTTACGAGATCCAGAAGATATTGCTAAAGGAGCACCGGAAATAGGAGATGAAGATACTGATGGATCAGTGCAGGGTGGCTTCATACGTGAAGACGAAGATGTGGCTAGATCACTGTCACCGAGCGAAGGACTAAATGGCTCGTCAGGCAAAAGGAAGCACAAGAAACCGGACACAGAAGTGAATATAGTGGACTTCGCTGACAATGGCGATGCAGAGATGGCCGAAGAAGTCAAGCCAGTCCGACAAATTCGAGTGACGAATGGTCATAAAGCCAAAATTGAGCAGGAAGATGAGATTGAAGAGGAAGAACCGGTCAGCGACGATGAGGAAGAATATAAAGAGGATACACCCCCACAGTCGACCCGCTCCACACGTTCAACTCGCGCTTCTTCGGGAAAGCGACAAAGTAACGGCAAGGCAAGTAACTCTTCGCCGTCTACGCCAGCGAGGACAACAAGGCGGAGCAATCGTGTTTCTGCTGCGTCGCGTGTTCCCGCTAAACCTGCGACCCGACCGACTCGAGTATCAGCGCGGAAAAGTCTGAAGGAAGAAGATAGTGATGAGCACGAAGGAAATGAGATTGAGAACGGCGACGACGATGACGAGACCGACGAAGAGGCTGTCCAAGTCACCTCCAAACGAAGTACGCGGAACACTGCCAAGGCCAATACTGCGTCTCCTGCAACTGGCAGAAGTACCAGAGCTTCTCGTCGGGCAGCATAGGGGGAAGCGTGCAATAAGCAGCAAGTGAATCGATGCGAAGTAGAGAAGTTTGAAACTACTGTAGTAGGGAGAGTTCAAACGGTGTGAAAGTCCACAAGTGCATGTAGCTATATTTAATCAAAACGAGTACTGCTTTAATGCTTGCATGAAGGGTTAGAATACCCCTCCTGCAGTCTAATATTGACAACAGTGTACTTCTCTCATTCACCCTGGCACATATTGCTCCTGTACTGCCGAGGTTTCAAAGACAGATCTCTCGCTGATCCGTTTGGTGGAGTGCGCGCCATCTTACGCCGTCGCGCTCTTAACCAGGTCTTTCAGCCCTTGCGGATTCGCACCTCTGTTCAAGAGAGAGTATGATCAAACGTATGTCAGCGTAGTGGCCCCGTATGTGCATATAGCTCTTCAGACTAACTTGACCTCTGGTAGTTGCTCGCCACTCTTGGTAAAACTGATAAAAGTAGGTACTGAGGCTACTTTATACCTTTGAGCCAGCTCCTTCTGCTCATCAATATCGACCTTCAGGAAGACTGTTTTTGGGTTCTGTCAATGTTTACGGGTAGAAGTGTCAGTTTCTTAACAGTCTATGGCCCAGTTTCCACGTTCTTGTGGCGCCATCATACAGGCTCCATGGATACGGGAAAAGCATACCTCTTTCGCTAGACCTTCATAGACTGGAGCAATTGCTTTGCAAGGACCACACCACGATGCTGTGAAGTCTACAACGACAGGAAGATTTGCGCTCTTTGCTCGACCGAGAAGCGTATCGTAGGCACTTTCCGAGCCAATGTTGATTACTGATCCGTTCGACATGTTTCTTCGATGGCTCAGGAGACGAGGCTGAGTATTTTGTCTTGATAAGACAGACAACAGGCTTCTTGAAGCAGTTCTGGAGCTTGCTCTCGTTATCGTTTGCATGTTGAGAAGTGAAGAAGGTGCTCCATGCAGCCTGTGAGCGAAGGTGATCGGCAACAGCAGTCGCATGCGAGACTCTTCTGGAAGACATCGAGTATTTCCATTGCAACTGACATTCTCACATGCATCAAGACATTGATGCAATCACACTATAGTACAGCTAGAGTCACACTCTCAAGCGCCCTGACATTAGTTCTATGGCAAGAAATATGAAGTTGCCGAATGGCAGATCTTACTTGAAGCAGGCATATCGCACTTTTCGTACACGAAGAATACTATGATACAACATTTCAAGACCAGCCGTTCGTGTGTAGCCTGGTCTTTCTATGTCTCTGCGAGAATATAAAAAATTGCATACTTCATGCGCCTACTCTACCCTGAGAACATCAACATCTTTCGGGCCAACTTCGTCCACATCTGTGCGTGTGATGTTGGGTTTTCTGTTGACTAGATTAGCTGCGTCTACAAGGTACAATTACAACATATTCATCAGCTGCCAAGCCGTAGATCGGTAAAAACATATGTGGATGAATCGAGAGAAGCTACTTACTCTGCTTCAACTGGTCCACATTCATATTCTGTTTCAAGTAATCGATGTTCATACTGTCTTTAATTTTATTCATATCAGGTACATTCTCTTTCATCTTCTGCAAATCCAATTTCTCCTTCAATCTTTCATAATCAACTCTTTCTCTTACTCTATTCATATCTACTTTTTGACCGCCTACAAATCCTAACATTGTAGCCAATACAATAACCAAAGCTAATAAAGAAGCACTACCCAGTGTTCCTACATTTCTACCGAAGATTATGTTGGTGGATGGAGAATCATTCCAGCATGGTAAGGTATTATTTGTGTTGAGTGAAGAGATGGAAGAGCATAGTGGTAGACATGCTTCTCGGCAGTGAAGCTGGACAGAAGCGCCGTTCAAAGCTGGACCAGTCAACCAGCTGGCACCATTGGAAGCTGCTTGCTTGACTTCTTCGACGATAGGCATGTCGGGGGTGTCGTCTGTACAATCGGGACAAGCTGGCATGAATATCGTCACTTAACAAACAGTTGGACAGTACCACCTACCACCTGAGACAGAACCTGCGTAAGGTTGAATGGCTGCTTGTACGGTGTCTTTGATGTTACCAGCAGCTGGAGCGATCTTGTCTGTGATACCCATTGGTGTTTGGTATAGGTAGTAGCTATTCTGGAATGCTATTCTGTTCAGAATGGAGAATGGAATGAGAAGAGAAGAAAGCCAGGCAGAGCTGTCTGCAAAGAAGCAAGTCTGTCTCCTGAAACTTTTGAAGAAGAAGTCATCCTGATGCATGACAAGTCAGACGAGCCGGTCATACTCGCCATACGGAAGGAAATCAGCCAAACAGTGATGTAAACGTTGCGACTGTTCTTATCAGATTTACGAATTCTTCAGGATGGGAATCTCCATGCTCTACCGTATTCTATATCGTGGCCGAATCTTGTAACAAAGATGGGTCACAATGAACGGTCTCCATGGTCGTAGTGCTTATCCTGCTCGGGTATGAAAGCTCAAGAAATTAAATGGGACACCTCCCACTCCAGCGCTTTTGGATGAGACGCAAGCTGAAGCTATATTGTATGTGCGATGCTTCTACTACGGCGTCCACAATGGCATATATTCACAATATTATTGTACGTCTGGGTAGACCAGATTAACTGGTCGGATGCTGTAGCGCCGAGCCCCGGTGGCGGTCAGGAAAAATTGGCATAAATTCTGCCCTTCTGTCGGGAAAGCGTAAAATATCGGACTCGGAAAGCCGCACACCCTGGCAAGCCCGAAGGACCTGAAGATTCACTATATATACTGCAGCTGATTTTTTGCACCGGACGCACTGCTTTTCCTGTATTGCTATACATATAACCCTAACCTCCCTCAGTGTACGCTGCGTTCTCAACTAGCCCAAAGCTAGATTTCTTTCAGATACCACCCACCTCGGCTATGGAAGGAGAAGGACTCAGATTCGCCACATATCGTATCCTACGGTACACACGGACTTCCTAAACTTTCTTTTAGACTACAGGATCGCCCAGGGCCGCTAAAACGGTTTCGACGAGCACGGTAGTTGATACTTCTACTACATGATAACAACTGTCTCTCCGATGATGGAGGTTTGTTGCTAGATACTTGTGTTTTTCATTGAGTTTTGCAGTTAATGAGGCTAACCTTGGTTATTTTCTTGAAAGATTGATGTACAGTACTTAGAGCTACATGTATATTGCGGAAAGAACAATCAGCAAAACGATCCGAATTGTACATTTACAGCAGGAAAGGACAAAACTTCGCGCTCGCGGTGGCTTTCAACGTCGCATCCGCATCGCGTTAAGTAGGCATTGTAGTCTTATCGCTATAAATCGGAACGCAAGCTTTGGGTAAAGAGGGAAGACGATGTACCTTGGCAAGTTACAGGCACCGTTGAGAACCTCCCGGAAATACGAAATGGAGATACACAGCCACAGGGGACAGTCTCACCCCTCTTTCAGGTGTAGAAGGTCGGATTGTCCAGCTCGGCTGCGAAGCTGTAGACTTCCGGGGCACGCGTATATGTGCGACCGACCTGGTGATACGACTGATACGGTAGGTCTCGGCAAGCTACTTATCAGAAACGGCTGCTATATCATAACCATGCTATGCTAGTGGTACATCTGAAGGAATTGTTAGCGTAGTACATATAGTACTTATCGTGAATGAATCTTCCTAGTTTCCGGTTGTTCTCTTTATTGCCAGTTTCTTCGGGGGATTACTTGTAATTTCTGCCCATTCCGTTGGGCTTTTCATAAGAGAGGAACCCGACAACCCCAGGAAAATTGTGGGATTTTGACTACGATAGCGTAAACTTCGTAGAAACAGCAACGGCACGACTGTCTGCAAACTTTGCGAAGGTCAGTTGACATATATACATTTTATTGGGCCGTGAATAGACGGTCACGATTGCTGCGGTTCCCCTTACAAATTCATTACAACACTACTGTCCACCACACCACACACGTTTTTCACTACTTTGCCTACACTCTACGGAGCTCACCTTTCCTGCCGTCACAACTTGCCGAGAAACAGTCGCGACTCCTTACCTTTTGAGATTTGGGGAACAGAGAATATCCGAACTTTGAATTCTGGCTATCCTCCATTCCGATTCTCCCTCCGACAAGAACATATAGAACAGTAGGATTCCACAGTGTGTGAAGATGAACCTGGTGGATGATAGCCGCAGCAACAAGAACAGCAACACCGTCGCATCCGATACCGTCAATGATGCACTCTCTGCATTGAGTGATGCTGCTGCAGCTGCTTCCGCTGCAGCTTTGACAGCGGCTTCTTCGGGAGAGGGCAGCGAGCAGTTGGGACGCGAACGAAGCAGCAGCGAGACACAAAGAGCGGCAGAGCAGGCTCGGATGGGTGGGCATGCTCCTTCAACAGGCAAGAGTGCAGCTTCCACATCTCCGTCCGAAGTGCCAGCAGCAGCAGCGCCTTTCAGCATGGCCGACAGCACTCCCCAGCAGGTGGCGCCGGAGAACTCGGCTTCAAAGACGGGCAAGCAGGAGCAAGCAAATGGCGGCACAGGACACGACAGACATGCCATGGATATACACAGCACACACGCATCGCATTCCGTTGGTCCGGACAGCGCTGCGTCAACCTCTGGAACCGCCAAAACGACCAATGCGAATAATGGCTCCTCGGCATCCGATGTCCTGCAGCCTTCTTCTGGCAGGAGGGAGAGCATGGAGAGTAGTCGCACGAGTGGAAGCCTGAAGCGTGAGTGGTGACTGTTATTGTAGAGCCTGACACTCCCCTCTTCCACACCTCGTATCTCTCGCCCGCTCCACCCTCCGGCTCTTCCATTGCTGCCATCGGGCAGCGATACGGTAACCGGCCCGTACTTTCGACAGAGACAAGAAGGACAGGCTCTCATCTGGCACCGCAGCCGCGGAGAGTTTCAGCGATGACACACTCCTCCATTTATCCTCCTATTACACTTCCCTCTCACTTAAACACTGCCCTATGCCATCGTCATTCTCCTTCCCTATGATTTCATCCTTCCGTTCATCTGCCCGCGAAAATAGAGATGCCGACCCCGATACCGTAGGGGAAAGTTGCGAAGATGGGTTTCGGACTCTGATCTGCGAGACATTTATATCCCGCGTTTGTCGGCATGGCCTAGATCCGTAGAACGTTAAGCTTTCCGCAAGCTGGAAGAACGGGCAGAGTGTGAGATCTGCTGCCGCAGCTTCCCACCTTGCTTCAAACGTTCCTTTCCACAGCTGCTCTCGGTCTTCGGTCGACGGGTCTTGGCATCTTCTACAGTCTGCCGCTGGGAGGACATCCGGAACGCTGTCTGATCCACTTCTTCTCGCCGCTGTCTCGTCATCACTGCGCATCCTTATCATTTTACTACACCTTCATACCCCTCGAAACCTTTCCTTCCCTGAATCCGACTTGCTCACGGTGTGACGCAAACTAACGAATGTTCTTCTTCCCTGCCGCGGTGTCTACGTTACACAACGATACAGGCCCCTTCTCGCGCGTTGATGAATTGCTAGAAGCAGCAGCTTCGCCATCTTCCCATTCTCCTGCCCCTGCTGCATCATCGTCTTCATCAAGCAAACCCAGCAAAGTCAAGAAATCCTCATCTTCCAAAGATATCCATTCTCTCTCATCATCAGTATCATCTGCATCTAAAGACAATCGTGATAACACAACACACAATTCGACCTCTACTTCCACTTCTGGACCCTCCAATTCTTCCGCCTCTGCCTTACCTAATGCCAATCAAAGTGATCATTCATCCAAGCCAACGGTAGTATCGGCAACAAGGAAGTCAGCTTATCAAGGTCCAAAAATCTCAATGGCTTGCTACTCTTGTAGATCAAGTAAGACGCGATGTTCAGGAACGCAGCCTTGTAATCGATGTGAATTGAAGAGAATGGATTGCGCCTATCCTCTGAGGGATGGTAGGACCGCCAACAGGAACTCGTGAGTGATCAGATCTGTAATGCTCTTTGCTCAACGGGGGGAATGCTCTCTCTCCTGTCGGCTACATGAGAATCACCAGGCTGATCTCTTTATTGCTGCTCGTCGCCGCTTTATGCCTCCAGCTTACAGGCCCTGAGTGCCGTCTCCTCAACACAGTCGGTCACGCCCCCTGTTCCGGGATTACACAATGGCTACGAGCCTGGAGCAATGGAACGTTTCAATCAAGCATACGCACTGAAAGTGGGCAATCCACACCGTTCCCTGAAGACCTCGCCTGGTGCGAGCCATACTACACCGTCTGTCTTCCAGCGTCATTCACCACCTAGTCACCTGTCGCGGTCTACCTTTTCCTCTTCCATATCACATCACGACATACCTTCCTCCTCGTCCTCTATTTATCAATTTGGTTATCCCCACCCAGGCTCTTCGCAATCGCAAAAGCAGCGTACAAGTCCCTACGCTGGAGATTCCGATGATGCCAATCGTAAAAGACCTTCCACTGGTGGAAGTACTACTTCGAGAACACATATGAGCTTACCTTTGAACGGAGCATCAGGCAACGGTAAATCGTCTAGATCACCGCCTGACGAAGACCGTGCACCTACTCGTTTGTCGAGCTCGTACCCTCACTTCCACCATCATCAACAACAACATCAAAATGGTCAATACGGCCATGATCATTTCACAGGAGATGCACGACCGGCAACAGCGGGAGCCTCTCATTACACTAGACCCGTGCAAATCAAGCAGGAAGAGGAGGGTCGAAGCAAAAGAGATAGAAGTCACTCTTTCCCTTATCCTGTACCTTCAAATTTCAAAGATTACGTATTGCCACTACCTTCACTTAGGAATACACCGCTGGCCAGCCCTGGCATTGGTGCCGCTCAAGATAGATCCATGGAGGAGAACAATCATGAACCTGAACGATTCTTGGAAGGTAGTTCAACAATGACTGAAAGTAATGCTTTACAATTGAAAGAACATCGTAGAGCTGTCAATGCACATCCTGAAGCTTCTGCTTTTAGTGAAGCTGAACCCACTTATGATAATAATAAGAAATCACCTCGTTCGGCTCAACAACAAGGCACTGGCTTGCCTTATCCCTCTTCTACTGCCTACCTACCCTTTTCTATTCAGCAACACCGTTATTCTCCTCTTTTCTCAGCAAAAGGCGCCTTATACGCTCAACAGCATCATATGCGTGGTGAAGATGCTTATCATGCACATGCGCATGCCGCCGTCACTACTGTCAAGAGGGAAGCTGAAACTTCGCCTCGGATAGATGAACTGCCTGCTGTTCCTTCAGCTGCTGCTACTCCTCCTTTTGAATCTCATTCTACCGCTCGGACAGAAGAAGAGACGTACAATAGTGAAGTTGATAGAAGTAGAGCCTCTCCACCTTCTACTGCTGCGACTTCACTTCATTCTTCCATTTATGGTGACGCAAATAAGGCAGATACACCTTATACTTCTACTCCCAATGATAGCGCTTCAACGGGACCTAGTATAGTAGGACCAGCCTTCGTCCATTCTAATAATAATCTATTACCACCGATTATGGGAGGAACAAAAGGTGCATTACCTGATACTTTATTACCTTGGAAAACACTACTTGAACAAGCTGGTATTCCAGATCTTGAAAGTTTGAAATCCGAAATACCTTTTGAAGCTGTTAAGAGATATGTCGATTGTTTAGCCGAGGTAAGTTTTCCATTACCACGCTTTACGGTTCTTACTAGTTGGGAAACTTGTTACAACGAGGAAAGTTAGCATTGAGTTTCTTATGCTGACGCTTTTTACGTGTCTACTTTCTTGTAGAGCTGGCCGAATGTTTTACCTACTTTCACAAAGCGTTTCCAATTGCGTTATGCTATTGAAGATGCTATAACGAGGGCATATCGCGATGCGCCTCCCAAGATCCCTGAATATTGAAGTCGCTTGAAGAAGTGTGCAATATGTATAAGCCAAGGCGTCGGAGCTCAGCAGTCAGTTATTGGCAGTTAGATACTTTTTGAGACATACAGAAAGAGAGGTGGCGGTAGTGGAGTCAATTTAGTATAATATTTAAGTTGCTGTGGTCAGTCTTTACAGTTAGCAGTTCCGTGCCTCATGTTCTCTCTCATACACGACCAAAGAGGGCATGCCTTCATATATGTATTCTTTTATAGTATTATCCATATGATCATTGTTTCCCAAATGCATTAGCAACGTTAACGGCAAGGCCCTCCCTTTGCCATAGAGGCAATCTATCTAGCATACTGAACGAGTTCTGTGTTGAGTATGAGCTGTCTCGCTTCTTTCGACCTTCGAGCAACACCCCTCCTTTGCGCTCTCCAGCACGAGCTCTCAGCTCGGCCGGCTTATCCGAGCTCCATCAACGGGTCCAACAAAACGAGGAGAGCACACCCGACTCCGACTGCACGTCGTCCGAATGCACGATGACTGGCAGGTTTACAGCCATGTCTGGCTTCTTGACTGGCCTGTTCAGCCAGAGTCCGAATCGAGCCTCGAGCAGCAATGACAATAAGGAGAATCAAGCTGTGGACGATGGAGGGATGCATTCGAATGCCGTCGCAGGACCATCGAATTCAGCAGCTTCGCCTGGTCAGAAGGCTGGAATGTCTATACTGGAAGACAAGCACGCCAATGACGATTCACTTATGTACGGCGTAGAACTGGACATAAGCATGCTGGATCAACCTCCAGCTGCAATCACCAGCTCCGGCTTCTATGGGACGCCAAAGGCTGGAAGGACCGAGAAGACGAAGAGCAATAGCAAGACCTCAGTTAAGGGCAAAGGCAAGGCAAGAGACGATGCGCCTGTCGTCAGACCACCGCGCCGGGTGATGGAGGACTCGTTCCAGCCCGTTAGGGTTTACAGATGCCCTCCCTCTGATCAGCCCTTGTACACTCTCGATAGAGCGAGACGTACAATCACCATACACGCTACAGATGCAGACTCGAGCTATTGGCCTAGCAAGGCCCATCAAAGAAGCACAATCTTCAATAGCAGTACTGGCACAGTATCGTTTCCTGGTGCAGGTCTGGAACAGCAGCCAGCTTCGTCGCCCAGCAAGAGGAAGGACTGGCATGAACCCGTCAATAGCGAGACTAAACAATGTCTAGTCTGGAAACAAAAGTGTGGTGCTGGACTTGCTGGGCTACTGGGTCTCGAGGGTAGGGCATCATCTTCAATTGATAGTCTAGCCGATCAACCCCGCTGATGACTTAAAATACGATAGACCCCAAATCGTGGAAGCTTGCCGACTGGCCTGATGGTTATAAGATGTTCATCAAGCACCAGTACCAGAATCAATACTCCTTCTTTCACTATAGTAGGCCTGCCGTACTTCCGTTAGCTACAACGACGGCTGATTGTCTATCAATCCCTTACTTTCCCCAATTCTGATACAACAGTCGTCGGCTCAAGCTTTCTCTGTACTAAACGCTTTAAGACAGCGAAAGAGTACACAAATCACCTCTACTGGCTTTGTACCTTTGGCAATGACATACGTGCAAAGTGCAGGTGCAAGTTCTGCGTGCGAGAATACGAAAAGGATGGCAAACCACGTACTGCTATCATACAGCGATGTATTCGGATAAAACCTCCCAGGGATGCTCCTCCACCTGCCAAAAAACCCAAAATCACTGCCACAACACCCAAAATTAGTAGGCCATCACAGCCAACTGTCGAAATACCTATTCCGGCTTCTTCAGCTTCCATGTCGAAACAGAGCACGAACAAGGATTTACCGGCCGCAGAGCACAGTCTACCTTCGGCCGGTCCTCCGAGCCTGGTTTCTTCTGCCCTACCTCTGGTGACCGCTGCAGGTGGATTGTTAAGCAAAGTTTTCGGCTATGCTGCACCTGTCCCGACGATCTCTGCTTCTGTGACCGGTCCTCCCTTCAAGCCTACCATGCCCACTCAGAAGAAAGGTCGTAAAGGTGGTCGACCGTCAGGAAATACAGCAGCTGAAATACTTGCGCGGAAGAACCCAGTCGTTGAGATCGTCTCACCATCCCATACAAGCTCTTCAACCACATTAGTTGAAACCACCGTAGTCTCGTCCACCGGCATGCACTCTGATACATCAGTACTTGGCAAGCGGAAAAGAACAGAAAAGAATTACTATATTCAGAGTATAGCAGAAATCGAAGCTGCAGAAGCGGCTGCTATGGAAGCTAATCTCTCTGCAAACGGAAGTGTCAATGGAAACGGGAGAGCTGTTAGGAGTACTCGCAATCCTAAGAGTATGAGGGAATCTCCGCCTCCTCCGCTTAGGGGACCATCAGGACCTATGTATACTGGTCCATTCATACATAGGAAAAGGTGCGCTACAACACGATATCTGAGGTATGGCAAAGCTGCCTAAAAAACTCACTAACTTTCCAATCCATCAAAGGCATGACGATTTGAAAATTCACTCAGCTCCTTACAGAGAACATGAAATAGTATGGTTTAGACTTAACAAAGCACATGTTTGTCCCACAAATGCCAAAGTTCAGATTACACATTGGCCGGCAGAAATCCTGGTGAAGACGCTAAAAATCGAAACGCATCACGTGGAAATCGTTTCTGTCGAAGATATGAATGGGGACCGGATCGATATACCACAACCCGTCAATGTGCAGTATTATATGTATACTGTTTCACTCATGGGTTTGGAAGGCGATCGTAGTACAATAGAATGCAGAGTCGAAAATCTCCTTCCTTGGGTCGTCTTTTATACACCTGAAGTGATGCGCGGAATTCAAGCTGCTGCACTTCTTAGAAGGCAGAATAAACCTCTTGAGAGTCTGGATCCCGACAAAGAAGATTTCCACAAGGTTCTTACAACGTGGGCGTGGGCACGACACTGGGCAGACGCAGTTCGAGCACATTTCTCCCCCTTTGGACTCTTCTTTGATAGTGAAACTCTGAAAAAGTTGAGACGAAAGAAAACTGGCGGATTCTTCAATGGTACTAGCAAGAAGAAGAGGACTAGAGCGAAGAGAGCCGCAAGAGAAAAAGAGATGTTACGTGAGCTTGAAATGATCGCCGCTAATGTGCAACACTATCAAGGTGTCTGGTTCGGGAGTGAGAAAATTTGGGTTGGGGACATGGTCCGACTAGCGGGGACGTTTGAAAAGCCGGCTTCTTCGAATGCACAGCCTGTTGCTCCATCAGAAGAGTCTATCGATGTCGCACATCTTCAACTATACAAGGGACGTAGCGTTAAGGAAGGTCGAGGACCATTGGTGAAGCTAGAGGGTTTTAAGATCGATGCGCAGTCTTTAGGTAGACCTGCCTTCTTCCAAGTCACTCATATCTACCGGGTACCAGGACATAACGATAAACCGGGATCACTTCAGTTCGATGGTATATACTACGAACTAGTCAAACAAGACATCGACGAGACAAAGAAGCCACCTTCATTATATGGTGATATGCAAGGCTTCCTCGACACCAGCGACACTTCCTCTTCCTCAACTACGGACCAAAATGTTGCAGCTGGTCCAAATGGAGAGCTATTTCCACATGCAGGCATACCTGGGTTGTACAGAAAGGAACTTCTCCCTCCGGCACCAGTTGGATATGCTTTCAAGCCTCTCAAAAAGCTTCCTGGTTTCAGTGATGAGGATGGGCCTGGCGGTCTTTTGCCATACATGATAGCCGGGTGAGTAATCTTTTGCCTTCTGCGTTCAACGAATAACTGTCTTTGTTTAGCCTGCTCGTGTCGTTTTACTATCGTGGCGCTGATTTTTCTTCCCGATAACAGACGATACTATCCATCAGATGTACTGTTCCCAGATCCACACGATCAACAAACCCGCAAATTAGCACGGTCGGTCTCTGGCAAAACTTATCGGCCTGATACGCTCATGAGAGCTGTGCAATGGCAAGCGAATAGACGAGTTATGCTGCGAGCATCGCGAAAACTGGCAACGAAAGACATGGAGAGCTACTTCAAACAGCGAGAAGAAAGGGAAAGGATGGCTGAATTGCGAGATCAGCTGGATCGAGAAGCAAGGAAAGCTCGCAAAGGCGAATACAATCTATCCGAGGAAGAAGAAGCGCCCATGGTCGCTACTTCCAGATCTGTCCCGCTTACTAGCAAAACAAAGGCAAGCCAGGAGCGCACATTCCCGAAACAGACTACCGTCACTTCCGGAAACGAAGACGATTCCGATACAATAGTCGTTGCTACCATGAAGGCATGAGAAACTGTCATGAAGTCACTCTGGATTGAATATCCTTCTCAAAGCTGTCTAGCGGCAGGTGAATCCGCCGTCAACTGTCAGCATGGAGCCAGTCATCCACCGGCTAGCGACATAATGTCAGCTCAATCTCTTCTAGGAAATGTGTCCGGCTCACCTCGCATCGCTAGCCAAGAAGACAGCCGCCTAGGATGATGACTTTAGCAGAGATCGACGTGATCTACGTCAAAAGCTCACCTTGGCGACATCATCTCCCTTCCCGAGCTCTCCCCAGGGTGTCAAGTCGTGAAGCATCTTATTAGCACCCGCATCTTCGATGAACGGTCTGACCATCGCAGTCTGAAGGAAGCCGGGGCAGATTGCGTTCACATTAATATGATGAGGAGCATACTATGGAAAGCGGCAGCATTTAATCGGTCAGCGATATTGGCGTAAATTTGAAGCAAGTAGCCTACATCTAGAGCAACCTGTTTGGTCAGTTGCACGACCGCCCCTTTACTCATGCAGTAAGAAGCTATAATAGCTATACAGTCAGCTACCAGACTATTGCCGCATTGGTTGAAAGGAAAGGCTCCACCGACATTCCTGTGCCAGGCTGAAGAATGATTTTGTGTCAATACGCGATTGCCGAACACAGGCTAACTTTAGCATTGGCTTACCCGACTAGACCACCAATACTGGCGATGTTGACAATCTTTCCTTTCACTCCATTACTGCCATTGTCCTGTTTCATCATCTGTTTTATAGCGTACTTATTCGCTAAGAAAACTCCTCTAGCGTTGACAGCCATGGTTTTATCATACGCCTCTTCACTCTCGTTTTCGATTAGATTCAGTCCGCAAAATATACCGGCATTTGCTACGAAAATGTCTAATCTACCCCAGAGCTCAACACATTTGCTAATCAATTCTTGCACATCTTTGGAGTCAGAGGCGTCGCCTTTTTGGAAATGAGACTTTACTCCCATGCTTGCGATTTCTTCGTGAGTCGCTGTACCGGAAATATCGTCAGACAGCGAGACCACCTAGATGACCTGACTGACGGGCATAGTGTGGTTAATACTTACGTTTGGGCGTTTCGTAATACCCACCGGTGCGAGCATCCGGCTGAAGGTCGCTACAGAGTACATTGGCACCTTCAGCAGCATAAGCCAATGCGATTGCTCTTCCGTTGCCGGAACTTGCGCCGGTGACTATAGCATTCAACCCTTGTAGTTGACCTGGCATTATGTCCTTCCGCTGTCAGGGTGTGGCGGTTCGTATTCTCCACGCTGGCAAGTCTTCAGCAGTTCTCGCTCTAACAGATTCCAAACACCGACTAGGAGCAGTACTGAAACTCGCAAGAAAGAGAGCTACGACGTGTCCAGACGTTTCGAATACGGCATTACTTGGATTTCGCCGGGACCTTGGTGGGCTGGATCGCCGAGGCCAAATTGTAGTAGTTAGGCTGATAAGGCTAAAATCCGGGCCCCCGCAATCTTATTTACAACAAAAAGTGGGTCTTGTGCCGGGCATAAACAGCGACCGGCAAGGTCTACCGGCTGGGAGCCCGAGGCCTGCCGAGCACTGTTAAAGTCAGATGAGTACGCTCTATGGAATCTGGATCGTGGGGCTTCAAAGTTGTGGAGATTGCGAGATAATCCTAGAGATCTTGGTACCGCGTTTTCATGCCGAGCAGAGAAGCGGAGAATTATAAGTGCGGCAAGCTCCCCTTAGATAGAACGTCTCCTGATGCAAAGGGTAGCACAGTCTTCTCTTCTTAACCAACTCACTTCTGTCTGGTGGTGTCTCATTTACAGTCAACATAAGTGGAAGTCTGGCCTCGTCTAGTTTGAAAGCATACAAAGAAGGATGACCGCTCGCGAAGATATAAAGTTCAAGACTGTCGACGTGGGTATTGCTATTACACACGTATTCAGACCAAAACGTTGCTTACAGTATGCATATGTAAAAATAGGGTGTCACCCTACGCGGCTGGTTCTTCAAAGCATCAGGACGAGATAAAGCACCATGCATCGTGATGGCCCACGGTTGGAGTGCAACCAAAGAATTCGATTTAGATGAATTTGCAGCTGTATTTCAGGCCAATGGGTTGCATGCTATGGCTTACGACCATCGGTGAGGTTGAGCGTCTCGCCCAGCGTGTAAATCCATGTTAATGGAAAGCCCATGTACTCTACAGAGGATTTGGAGATTCAGATACTGGACCCAATGCACCTAGATTGGAAATTATTCCATCTCAGCAATTATCAGATTGGTCAGATGCCATAACGTATGCACAGAGCCGTTCGGAAGTAGACCCTAAGAAGATAGGAATCTGGGTAAGCTGGAAATTTTTCGCCTAGTCTACAATTTATAAACTACGAAAGTATCCCTTAACAGCTAATTGTTCTTGAATATCTTAGGGATCTTCATACTCTGGTGGACACGTACTACAACTGGGAGCGACTGATAAAAGAGTAAAAGCCGTCTCTTGCCAAGTTCCTTTTGTTTCTGGATCAAGCAATTTTAGATGTCTTGTACGAGCCGATTTTATTCCTGGTCTACTAGCAGCTTTCGAAGCCGGTATGTCAAGTTTAACGCTTCTTGCTTGAATTGTCTTCTTTGACATGGCCTTCGAACTAACTGATTTTATTCCCCAGACCGACATGCAAGAGCAAAGGGAGAGAAACCTGGTTCTTTGCCAGTCGTCGACCCAGATGTGGGTCTATTGCTTGAAGAAGGATTGACGGTGACCATGCTTGCTTATCTGTACAATCTTCCCCTTAAATACCTTCAAAACCTGAAAGCCGATGGCTACTTCCTCGCTTCCTACTGCCGACTCTTGGGAGTTTTTCAATAGAGTAGGTCTGCAAGGCCAAGCTAAAGGAAAGTGGGAGAATTCCATCACTATGAGAAGGTGAGTGGGCTTGCTTCACAAGTCGGAATTTTTTATTGAGGAGAGGCTAGACAAATTCTGACATTGTGTATAAAAGTATGGAACATTTCACAGCCTACGAACCTGGTCGATACGTGAGCTTGGATGGATGTGTATGACGAGAAGAAGAGGAGGGTATTGCCGCTGATGTAAATTGCTCTGCTACAGGTCGACCTTATCTCGCCGGTTCCATTGCTCATGACCATCGCCGAGAACGATGTCCTAACTCCAACACACGTTGCCATTGATTGTTTCTCGAGAGCGAAGGAACCCAAGCAAATCAATATTCTGAAAGGAGCTGGTCATTTCGATGGCTGTAGGTGGAACTGAATCAAAAATACTGCACACATTTTACTCATGATTTCGACATTTCCGATTATTTTTTCAATTAACAGATACTGGAAAATGGTTCAAACAGAATTCTGATACTCAGGTTGCGTTCTTCAGGAAAGCTTTGTTGGAATAAAGTCTGAGAATGAGTTAGTCCGGCGCATTTCAGAAAGGGAGATCAGGAGTGTATATACAATTTGACGTGGTTATATTCGATATTTACGAAGTTTGAAAGTCGTCGGCGTAACCTGTACAAAGCCTGGCCCAGTGCGGCAGTGACCCCATAAGTTCGGATATTGTCTCGTCATCCACACGACTGCCAAGAAGAGTCTGAGTGCCCGTAGCATTCGACTAACTCGGTCCTGCCCGAGAATCAGTGACAGCTCAGCGACAAATTGGTTCATCCGGCCGTAACGCCGAAATTGACGTCACTCCTCCGAGGGCGTCGTCTGCGAATCGACGAGAATCGTGCATTCGGTGTCCATAGTGAATGGATAGGCAAGTAAGTGCTGTGACGCTGCTCATTGGCAGACAATACAGGTTAGCAGCCTGCCTGGTCTTGATGCATGGACTGTGTCCATTCGTACAGTCTTCGTTGGAGCTTCGAGCCATTCCTGTCACGTGATCGATTATATCAGCAAGTAGCGGTGACGAGCATGAGGTGATGAGGTGATTTACGCGGTTGGGGAGGCTGTCTTGCGCTAGATAACGCTCTGCCGATGGCTGAATGGATTACTTGTTATCGTAGTCCACTACTGTTGTAGTACTGTGCGCTCGATCTTGCCAGATTCATGTGCGAGTAGCTCCGCGTGCTTAGC
This sequence comes from Cystobasidium onofrii, assembly GCA_022813105.1. Lineage (NCBI taxonomy): Eukaryota > Fungi > Basidiomycota > Cystobasidiomycetes > Cystobasidiales > Cystobasidiaceae > Cystobasidium > Cystobasidium onofrii. The sequence goes on from JAKLNA010000015.1 coordinate 409,747, forward strand.
TCCGACATGTGCAGCTGGAAGGAAGAGCGCATGTTTTATGGCGATTGCTCCATTTCTGCTTGAGGTCTGCTGTATCATCGCATCATCAACGAAAGTTCTATTCTGCTCTTCTCTACTCTTCTCATTTGCTCCCTTGCATGCTCGTCTTCCTGCTCTGCTCGCAACTTTTATTGAGCAAGCCCGCCTGGATCGCCACTTCTGTGGTATAAGCAGATACTCTCTTTCCTGAGATCCATCTTTCCTACACACCGTCTACCACTTACGCTCCCTCAACAACCTGCACCATGCACGAACGCAGCAAGACAGACGAAAAGCACACTCGCTTGCCGGACTGGTTTGCAGAGTCCTTTTGTGAGTGCAATCAGATTGACTGATTTCTTCATCGATCTGCATCTCACTGGCGCGCAATTTGTCCTCATCATACAGTCGGGCAGCTCATCTACAAAGCTGGAAAGGGCAAGACGGCCTGGTATCCAGAAGAGGACGATACCTGGGTAGTGCCGGAAAAGTACCACAAAACCAAAGGTCAGGATATCGATGTCGTCAATAACTACCTAGAGAAGCAGAAGAAGCAGCAAGAACGTCAAAAGGAACGACAGAACCATTACGAGAGAGATGATAATGAAGCTCAAGCTCAGTCAGAGAAGCAGTCAGGATCTCAAGGTGCCTCTGGTGCCGTCCGATCTTCGGGTGACAGTCAGGAAACTGCAGTAGGCACAGGTACGCCACTTCGAACCGATTCAAATGATGAGCCCACCTCGAATGAGAAAAGCAAAAGCAATAAAAAGAACGGCGGTAATGGTGAAGCTAAGAGCGATGAACAACGAGAAAAAGATAAGAATCACCATCCTTCTCTAGTAGTAGCACAATGGAATAGAATTAGAGAAAGAACAGAAGGAAATGAAGAAGAAGAAATTCCAGAAGATGATTATACACATCCTTCTATTACTTTAGCTGAAAAAGATGATAATATAGTAACTTGGTATGGACCTACAGATCCAGCAAATCCTCAAAACTGGTCTGTTGCTAAAAAATGCTGGGTTACATTTTTATTATGTTTATTAACTTTTTCAATTTATATTGGTTCTGCTATTTATTCTCCTGGCTATGAGAGTTTATTAATGGAATTTCCTGGAGCGAATCATACTATCGCTACTTTAGGTTTGACTTTATTTGTTATTGGATATGGTATTGGTCCTCTATTCCTGGCTCCTCTATCCGAAATTCCGGCAATCGGTCGCACACCTCCCTACGTGATCACTCTAGCTCTCTTCGTCATCCTACAACCCATTACCGCGACAGTACAAAACATCCCTGGTCTGCTAGTTCTCCGATTCTTGGCCGGTTTCATCGGTTCACCTGTCTTGGCTACGGGTGGCGCGTCGTTGGGTGATATGTTTTCGCCCAAGACTAGACCATACGCTATCGGTATCTGGGGTTTGGCAGCTGTACAAGGTCCCGTTCTTGGTCCTCTGCTTGGAGGCTTCGCTATTCAAGCTAAGAGCTGGAGATGGGTGCGTTTGGGACGGTTTGATCTGTAGTTCGGATAGCGTTTGCTGACCATCTGGTTTTCCCAATTTTTCTTAGGCCTTTTGGATCCTTCTCTGTAAGTCGAGTCAATCGAAACGTGCTTTTGCGCTTTTTAAACTGACGACGAGTCTTCCTCATATGATTCTCTTAACTCAATATAGGGCTCGATGGATTCTGCCTCTTTATGCTCATTTTCTTCTTCCCCGAAACATCATCAAATACTATTCTTCTCAAACGAGCAAAACGTTTACGCAAAAGAACAGGAAATGAAAATTTGAAATCAGAATCTGAAATTCAAGCTTCTCAAATGACTGGAAAGGATATTGCTATGATGACTTTGGTGTTGCCTATTTGGATGTCGATTTCGGAACCCATCTGCTTCTTCTTGAATTGTGAGCACTACTTTTTGCGTCGTACGGGTTTGCTGAGCACTGAGACATCCCCTTCTATTTACGTATCTCCACAGTATACATCGGTCTTGTCTATGCCGTAAGCTCGAAGCCATTCTTCAGGGAAACGCCAGAAACAGACCACTAACTCATGTCTTTGTAGATCCTTTACGTTTGGATCGAGTCCTTCCAGCTGGTATTCGTGCAAATCTATGGCTTCAACCTGGGCGAAAACGGTCTCGCTTACATGGGTGTAGGTTTGCTGCAACAGGCGTTTTCAGGCTTTCGAGCTGATCTTCTTCCGAACATTCTAGCTTCTTGTCGGTGGTATTATCACCTACATCGGTTTCTGCATCTACAACTGGAAGACACAGATCCCCGAAATTAGAGGAACAGGCAATCGTCTACCACCCGAGAGACGATTACCAGTTGCCATGTTCGGCAGTATCTGGCTTCCAATCTGTCTCTTCAGTTTCGGAGCTACTTCAATGCCGAGCATCCATTGGATCGTGCCTATCATCTGCTCATCCTTCTTCTCAGTCGGTACTTTCCTTCTCTTCCAGAGTGTACTCAACTATCTTCAAGACGCATACCCTGAAAAAGCAGCTTCAGTATTGGCTGGAAACGATTTCTTCAGATCTATGATGGGGGCTTGCTTCCCGCTTTTCAGCATACAGATGTTCGAGAGATTAGGCTTCCACGTGTTCTGGGGCTGCGTTCTCCTTGGATGCTTGACCATCCTCTTTGTTCCCATTCCCTTCGTCCTGTACAGAGTGAGTGAACATCTTTTTGGCTGCAGCAAAAATCCGGACGCTGATCCTTTCATGTTTTTCCCAGTACGGACGCGCCATTCGCATGCGCTCGAAGTACGCTAGACATGATATCTAGACCACTTTCCAATCCAATCCTGCATTATAAGCCTCAAAGCTATTCGCTTCGTGGGAAGCACCATGATCTGTTAATACCCCGCTAGCGCATGGTGTTTAACCATGCAAAGCACCTAATTTCGTTAAAATAGATGACAAAATCTGTTCCATCATTGCATATGCGTGATCAGCCTTCGTAACATATTTCTGTAGCTATAGCCAGATAACCTCTGTAAATGCATCCTTGCAACCAAAGCAAGTGTTCATGCACAGCTCGGCTGGCGAAAGAGTACCATTGCGTGTCAACGCCTAGCTCTGTCCTTGCTCTGGTCTGGCATCCTTTGTGGTTTGTTCGACCCCATGGCAGAATTGCTGATACTCGGCGCCATTCACTAGCCAACTGGAGAAAGGCGCGTTGTCTGCAGTCCGCAGCAAAGCTTTGGCAAGCTGATACGCTTTTGCCTTCTCTTTAGCTTGCCTGTATGTGATATTTTGAGCATTTACTTCATGGAAGTTGCTGCTAACGCTAAGAAGTTGCAAGTTGAACCATGTTCGAAACAAATTCAACCGGCAAAGTCGGGATCTATAGAAGTTTGAGTACATTTCGATCTTATTAGCGCGAGTAACGCAAGACAATTGACGTCGTAACGCTCACATTGCTTTGCTCTTCTGAGGTTGCCCATGCTTGACGGGTGCTCCGTGTTTGACGCCTTGAGATATGACCTCGACGCCTAGGCCCTTGACCCACGATAAGCTTTCGTGACACCCAGCTTGGGCTCCAACAGAGTCTACAGGCACCTCTTGCTTTGCATGTACGTACTTCAGGTCCGTGAGCACAATATCTGGTCGTTTGAGGCTGTATGGAGCTGGTAAATCTGTCCTTTGAACTATTAGATCTTCATCGAATGTAAGAAATCTGTCGGACCGTACCTTGCATCTCACCTAATCTACCATACAACGCTCTTTCGCAATCGCGTTGGATCTCGTCTTGGTAATCTTTCGGAACTCCGCCAAAGACATACATTGAAATGTAGATCGGTTCGATATGAAGTGATAAAAGAGCACCTTGCACGCCAAGCACGGTATAGCTGGCTAGCTTGTCCGAACATGATAGGGAGGTTGTGCAAACGGCATCGGCTCGAGCTAAGTTCATAATCAATCAGTCAGCGATGCTATTCGTTCACCTTATCATGCGCTGATATAGCTTACCCGGCTTCGTTCTCAGCGCATTCTGCGTTTGAAAGCCTTGCCGACCACGTGACAATCCTGCTGAGATACTAGGTTGGTCCTCGACGAAGCTGGCTGTGATTTCTGGATCTTGCAGTCGTGCTAACATGCCCATAGACGCGTCTCCGCCTAGCGCAGCTCAAGCATTAGCTGACTGCGTTGGTAGCTGTGGCATGTTTCACTTACAAGGTAGCGTACTAATATACATAGTCAGCTTTAGGTTGTCGCACAGGCGAAGCAGCCCATCTGGTGTCTGACTGCGTTCTAGATAGATAGATGAAGCGGCTTCTTGGGCATGTACGCTTTCCAGCTGATTATATAGCCACAGAAGTAGACCACGTCTTGCGATGATTTCGGCATGGGAGTCGTGCAGGATATCTCCGTGTAAAGGTAGCTTGTCTGCAGGCAGGCATTTGAGTCCAGTTCTTCATTGGCGATTCATGAAGATGCTTGTCAGCCTACCACAAGCGCAAGATAGCGTTGGGAGTGAATGAGTTACCCAAGAGAAACAACTTCTAGATGATCGGCTTGTATGTCAAGCAACACAAAACCAGCGAGCACGCTCCATTCGCGAACTCCATCTTTGCGGAGTTGAGGTTTGCCTTTAGGACCTAGTTCGTCATATGCTTCGAGGCAGGCTTTTGCTATTCGGTCGCCTAAAGCCGAATTATGGCCAGGCATACGAACCTTGCGAAGTGAGAGCAGAGGCAAAATGCAAGTGGCGACATATGAGGATGATTATCAAAGTTTAAGTCCGGTTTCAAACGTCTGACTACTAGATGTATATCTACAAGACCATGAATGCTTCGAATACGCAACCTCCTGCTAAATTGCTACGGACTTGTCCCCGATCAATGGGTTTAAGTGAATTTACTGACTAACTATTCTGATACCTCTTCCAGACCAACCTTGGGAGGCTGTCCGTAGCTCCACCGCATCATTTTATCAAAATGTCTCATGGTAAGGTTATATACTGGATGTATAGCTGAGACCTCATTGTCTGCTCCACTATCCTTTCGACCAACTACAATTTTACGTGATTCATCCTCTTTCCAACTTAAAGCAGCTATAAAGATATCCTTCATACGTTTATTTGCTTCTTCAGGAGTTTCATTCTTGCCTTTAACGATCACAGCTACCCAATCTGACTCTGATTCTGAAGCTGAGGAAGACGAAGATGCTTCGAGTGGATCGGTCCAGTCTGCTCTGAGCTCGTCAACGATGTCCGCGGACTTGTACTCCAGCACATGTTGAGCACTGGCTAAGCCCGACAGGTTATAGCAGGAGTGATAGGCATCACTACCTTTGCCTGGCTTGTCCCGCAAGCCACCATGTGGTGCTTGAGCGGCAATGAGGACGTATTCTTGCAGTCCAACTCGGTTGTACGAGTCTTCTTGAGCCGAAATCGATACATAGGGCGTCTCCTCGGCCAACATCGCATCTAAGATTGGGAAGAGGCCTCCGCACCACCATGAGTAGCACCCATCGACTAGCTTGTTCGTTCGACCTCGGAAACCACCTGCTTCGATAGGTAAGCCTTGCATCTGCGCCGCCCAGCGTAACAATTTGCGCGAATCAAGCGGCGATGTTGGACTCTGATGATCTGCAGACGAGCCGTTTGTTACTGTCGATTGTGGCGACTGGAGGGAAGGTGACGCGAGCAGAGCAAAGTATGATGCCAAAGCACAGAAAGTGTAGCCACCGTGTGCTTCGCCTAAAGGAGGAGAGCCGCCGGCGGTCATAGGTTGAGAAGCAGAAGCTAATCCGCCTTCATATGTTTGACAACTAGCGCAAGTACGCTCAGTTTTATGAGAACAAAAGGTTGTGCTCTCTTGAAACGACCTACCTGGCTATAAAGTCGAATGTTCCGCGCGCGAGGTCGGGTGTTAGAATGTTAAGAAGGACCGCAACGGTCAGGCCGCAGTAGCACCCTCTGTTCGCATAAAAACAGGTCAGGAGCTGCCAGAAGGAGGGAAGCTTTCAGTTACCCTCACCTGACATCCACTTCTCCGCCCTTGTGCATGACGAAACTCCCATCTGGTTGTTTGAGACTTAACATCCAGTCATGTATTGCTTGTCTGCAAGCGGGGTACCGTGAGCCAAATACTATAGCCTTTGTAGCGATAGAAGCTAACCTGTCTATCCAGTCCCAAGCTGACCCAGTGCCATCATCCAGGTATGCTAGTGCTGATACACTAGCATAAGTAGGAGCCAAATGTGCCATCTGACCAGGGCCGCCACCGAAGCCGCCTTCGTTTTCATTCCAAAAACTCTTTATGGTGTCCACTGCTCTTCTCTTTGATTTAACATCGAGAGACGTATTCATTATAGCGAGAGAATGTGTGACCCAGTATAGTAGCCATGGTCTTGAAGCGTCTAGTGTCGTATACGGTGCAGGAAGTGGTTGAAGGATGCCAATCAGCCAGCGTACATGAGCTGATCTGTTCAGTTCGATTCGAGATATGTCCAGGACAGCGTCTTTTGGTTTTGTATTGGCAGGTTGTGGTTGTGGGATATACAGAGACAGAAGCTGACGGATCTCCTGTTCGGTCTTTACTTGTTCAAGCGAGGTGTCGGTCACCACGCCGTCCGTAGGCATGGGAAGCATTGGATGAGCTAAACATGACGCCGAAGCTACAGATGCCATTGTCGCAGTAGTAAAAGTACGCTCTTGCTGTAGAAGTATAGTAGTGTACTGCTTTCTCCAAGTAACAAAAGGTGATCGGCAGCAGTGTCTTGATGATAGCAAGCTTCGGATATACTCAAGCCTGTTTCTAGTGAGCAATGAACGGTTCAGCTTGGATGAGAGTCAACGCTCTTCAGGCGACATCGTGCTGTATCCGCCGTCCTGCGAGCTTTGACGGCAACAAGGAAGCAAAGACTCGCTGGCCTGGATGCGGCCAACAATAAGGACAATGAAGATGGTGGCAAACGCGCATGGCGGACAAGGTGAAAGAGCCGCAGGAGTCGGTAGATGCAGTAGTACCGCAGCGAGTCCATCCTGGTTTCATCTTTGCAAGCTCATGCGCTTCCCAACTCTAAGGCCAGTTGGCCCATCAGGATGACTTTCTCGATCGGGTTGCCGGACTTTGAGATCTTGACAGGCTTGCATTTATTCCAGCATCCAATGTGCCATCGAAGTCGACGACTGCAGACAGAAGGCTATTGAGAGTGAGAAGAACGATGCAATGCGTCGCTTCACGCCTCTGCTGGCACAGGCGCGCTCATCACCGCTGCCCGACCCGTTCAAGATCCTAGAAGTGCCCAAGAATGCCTCGCTGAAAGAGATCAAACAGGCGTACTTTGCTCTGGTGAAGAAGCACCATCCAGACAGGCCTGCTTCGACTAAGCCTAAGGGGTTCGAGTTCAAGGTGGGCAGTAATCCGCTACTGCATCCAGTGGCTTTCTCTTGCTAATTTCAATTTCAACAGGACATCGTAGCCGCGTATGATCTACTTCGAGACCCGGTCAAGCGGCACCAATTCACGACATATGGCATGGGATGGGGAGATGCACCTCGCTCCAGTCCTAGACCAGACATGGGCTTCAACTACAACAACGTACACAATCCATGGAAGCGTCGCGATGGTACAGAGTCTCGCTATCGCCACGCCTATCAACGACCTAGGTACCCGTCTTCAAATTGGGACTACGGGCATTCGGACAGTACAGAATTTTACTCGAGTAATTGGAAGTCACATTCATCTGAAAGTACGAATGGAATGTATACCTCAAATGGAGCATTCGTCTCTATATTAGCAGGAATGTCGGCTTTGCTGTATTCAGTACAGTATTGGAGACTGGCGCCACCTATGCCGTCGACGAGTTCGTCGCAATCTTTCCCTCAGGCTTTGATGGCAGGAGACCCGATGGAAGCTCCGATATATAAGCAGAGCTCAATGATGAGAGGGAGAGATAGGCACCATGAGGAGGCAAGTAGAGCTCTTGGCAAGGCTAGGGAGAATGCCAGGAAACACGGCAATGCCCGAAGGGAGGAGCTGAGGTGAGGACATGCGCGCTTCTTTAGCACGAAGGCCTGATATGGTGACCTGTACTGATCACGGTAAATTGGCATTGTATCTTCAGGCGTCGAGTACGAGAAAATGCAATGGAAGCAGTTGAAGCCGGTGATATTGGGACTGGTCACGTTTTACCGGATACCAACGAGGGTTCCACGCCAAGTGCATCAGTCGATGTGCCTTCCTCTTCACGGCAGAAGGAAAACATCCAACATGAGAATCCGCATAGATACGTTCGTCAGCAAGTCCCGCCTTCTGAAAGAAGTTTGCGGAAACCAGCATTACGGAATGACACGCCATCGCAAGCGTCTTTGTTTAGCAAGCGAAAGAAGGAAGACGAGCAGGTAGCATAATTGTCTTGTCTCCTCCTTGCATTCTCCGGCACTCGAAACAGCTACGATTCGTTTATGAAAAGTGAAGTCTCTCAGGCCATATTTCCAAATGTAGCAGTACTTTGTATTACTAGCTCCACCAGCGCCCACTTTGTAGCTTCAATCTAATGCATGACGCGCTTCATATGGCTAGCTTTCGAGCATATACAAGCGACGGTATGGTGTCATGCGGAAATACAGGCTGTAAGCCTCAACTGCCATCAGGTCGCTTTCTTGATACAAGAAAGCCGTCTACCGCGCTAGATGCGGCTTACAGCTTAAACTTCTGCATGAATCAGGAGCACGCACTAAGCTCAAGAGTACGGAGCTGTGATACATCGTGCTTGTAGTGCTACCTCGCATTCGTCACCTGACTCTGCAGCATGTTGTTGCGTTCCACTTTGCGCGTCTTTCTGCCTGATCACGACGCCGTCCTGCCTGACTGGCTACCAACCGGAGTAAGAGAGCAAGAGAGACTGCCTACATCGAGACCAGAAGATTCGAATAATTGTCATCATGGGTAAGTGTGCCGTCTTGCTGCTGTCGTTCCCCTCGAAATGGACGCGACTCTGCGCACCTGGAGAATCGATGATCGCCACTGCTGTCCGACTGTTACGATGCTTTCGACAACTGGAAGAGCAGACTTGCCAATGAAATGCTTTCCCAATACTTTCACTGACATTCTCTTCTGCCGCTCTGATTACCTGTCATGCATGATCCACAGGCATCAAGGGCCTGACAGGTCTCATAGCAGACAATGCTCCAAAAGCAATATCTCAGTTGGAAATGAAGGTCAGCTCGACATTCAAAGCATATGCTAGACCGCACTGAATGGCATTGGATCTTCCAGCACTTGTTTGGACGCAAAATTGCTGTGGACGCAAGTAGTAAGTGCTTCGTTGTTTTCCAAAAGGCTTGCGCTAGCTAGACTTGCTGACTCTTGTGCTGTTCCAAGTGTCAATGTACCAGTTCCTGATTGCCGTGAGACAGCAAGACGGTCAGCAGCTACAGACAGACACTGGAGAGACAACTTCGTATGTAACTTTACTAATCGTTTTTTAGCTCTTCCCGTCTGATCACTACTCGCTCGCTTTGTTGTTCTGGGTTTCTTCTCCACTAGGCATCTTATGGGCTTCTTCTAGTAAGCGCAAACGCCTCCATATCTTACGCCATTCAGTGTTGACGATTAGCTTATACGTTCCTCACTCCTCAGTCGCACTGTTCGAATGGTAGAAAATGGTATTAAGCCAATCTACATCTTTGATGGCAAGCCGCCACAGCTAAAGAGTGGAGTTGTAAGCTCGCTGCTTGACCTTTAGTTCACTACATATCGCCATTTATTGATCGATTACCATACAAACAGCTGGCAAAACGATTCGAGAGAAGAGATGAGGCCAAAGAAGAAGAAGCCGAGGCGAAGGAAACAGGTCAGGAGCCTGACAACGTGACTGACCCCAGCCTGTACTGAGGATTGGCTTCTCAGGTACTGCTGAAGACATGGATAGACAAGCTAGAAGACAAGTTCGAGTGACTAAGGAACATAAGGAGGAAGTTCAAAAGCTACTCAAGCTCATGGGTATTCCTTTCCATGACGTGAGCAGAGATTCAGCGCCCAGCAGATTGTAAAGACACGACTGATGTGCTCTGTTCACAGGCTCCTTCTGAAGCCGAAGCTCAGTGCGCTGAATTCTGCCGCGGTGGACTCGTCTACGGCACTGGATCAGAAGATATGGATACTCTCACTTTCAACTCACCCATCATTCTCCGACACTTGACCTTTTCAGAGGCACGCAAGATGCCCATTGATGTCATTAAGCTCGATGTTGCGCTCGAGGGACTCGAGCTTACTATGGATCAGGTGAAACTGTTACTCTCAATATAAGGCATGGTGGCATTATCTGATACAAATGCGCAACCAGTTTATCGACATGTGTATCCTCTGCGGATGCGACTACCTCGAACCGCTTAAAGGTGTAGGAGCAAAGACAGCCTACAAGCTCATCAAAGATAATGGTTCTCTCGAAGGTGCTCTAGAAGAATTACGTGAGAAAGATCGCAAATCTAAAAAAGAAAAACAGACTGTACCTGAAGATTGGCCTTGGAGAGAAGCACAAGAATTATTCAAACATCCAGATGTCACACCTTGTAGTGAAGTCAACTTCACTTGGGAATCACCTGATGTTGAAGGACTTGTTGATTTTCTAGTTAAAGATAAAGGTTTTAATGAAGATAGAGTACGTAAACAAGCTGATAAATTAAAGATTGCTTTGAAAGCGAAACAACAAGGTCGTTTGGATGGCTTCTTTACTGTCACACCAAAGACTAGCTCATCCAGTCCGGACAAGAAGAGAAAGGTGAGCTTTATGACCATTTCATCCCTTTCCGCATCCCGGACCTGTGTTAACAGTACATGTGCTTGCCACGGTAGGCGGATGACAAGGATAAAAAGGGCAAAGGAAAGGCAAAAGGCAAAGAGGCCAAGAAACCGAGAACTGCCAAGTAGAACTCTAACAAAATGCAAGGAGATCGCAGCTACAAGACGTGCATGAGGTATACGGTTCGGCAACGCCAAAGCCATATCAAGGTTCACGCATGTTCAGGTTGCTCGCATTGCTTCACTCAAAGTTTCGGGATGACCCAACGACAAGATGCAGTAATGTGGTACAAGAAAAAACGAGTCCGGTAAAAAACTTGATTAGATGTACACGTTTCATTTTAGGAATATTGTTGTAATATGCTCATGCACTATACCCAGTTGTTTCTGCGTTGAGGGGTTCATGCTATAGCCCTGAAGTCCACTGAAATCTATGGAAGAATGCTCTTTCATTTGCTGAAAGTGTTCCAACCAAATCTCACATTCTATGAAGGACATTCTTGAGAGCGCTGTGCCTGTATTGCTCCTTGTAAGCTTGCATTGATTGTTTTTCGCAGATCAGGATGCGCGATGGCTCCTTCGGCGTGTGCAGCGATCCTGAGCAGTCTCTTGCCAGACTGTGGCTTACATCTTTCAGACCGGCTCGTAGTCGTGCAATAGGCGTCTGAGCTGTTCTTCGCCTGCGCTTCCTTCGCACGCGGGTTCCGCATATCAGATCTCACAATTCGTCTTCGCCTCTTCGACGTGAAGAGCGCAGTTGCTGAGACGCCCGGATCAGGCAAGTCTGTCTTGCAAGCTAATGGTCTGCATGAAGGTTCTTCATTTGCCCTTCTGTCCAGCAAACATGGCACTGTTGACAATCATACATCGATCAGCGCTGAGAAACGGCTCGAAACCAACATCAACAAGTCTTACGTATTTCTTGTCATGTTATCCAGATAGGTTTGAAGAGTCGCATTCTCTTCTGTCGTCTTGCTGATATCATTGGTGACTTCCTCAATGCGCGATAGCAGTGCTGTTTTCGGATGTCATGCAGTCGCCTCTCAGCTTGGTGCGCAAAGGCGACATTTCGTGCAATCCTTTGCAAGCACTACAGACCTTTTAGTCCTTCTTGAGTTTGCATGATATCTCTGAAGGTCACTATCAGCCTACAAATCTTGCTGTCAGCTGTCGTTGCTTGACCCACTTTATGATCTTCTCCTTCTCCAACGCTATAGCGAGATCATCCTTCTTGGTTGGAGCAGAACTCCACCCTCCAGCGTCATCATTGGCAGATGCAGAAGCCCCAATATCATAGCCTTCGTCTGACATCGTATTTGTTCTGTGTAGCAGTTGTGGTTGTTTTCCAAACAAGAGGCAACCGTGGGTTCGCAGGCGAGTGCTTGAATGGTGACTAGTGGCGGGTGCATACATGATGATCTCTGTACGGTCCTTGTAACAGGAAGCTAGTCTTTTAGTAGACAAGACGTGACTGGATCATTATCTAACTACAACGAGGCCATGGCTTGGCTATTGTCTGGATAGCTATATTTATGCTAAGCTCCTTTCTGCATACACCTTGCTCTCTACACGACATGCGTTTGTAATAGGCATGGTCCGGCATACTTAGGCTTTGTGCGCTAGCTCGTCTCGCTGTAAGGTGGCTTCCTTGCAGGGTGCCCAAGCTGGATAGCCCCACCTTGTCGTGTCCTCCTTTAGCAGGAGAAGCGACTGTAGGGGATTCAAAGCCTCGACAGGTCCACTATCCCGTACTTCGAGGAACACCAGCTGACTTGTCCTAATACCTTGAAGCCACGTACGTATGACGCGTACACTTCCTACCAGAAGGGCGGGGGTTGAGGCATGTATTGCAGGCGATACACTCTCCACGACTGGCAAGTTATCAGGGTTTGCGAATAGTCGTGACTTGGCATTATCCAGTGGGAGTCTTCTCAAGCTACATCACCATCTTCATGGTAGTACCCTGCTGTGTGCCAATCGTAATCTTCTTCCTCTTCTGGCAAGGTAAATTCTGTATCATTTGCATTGACAGTTCTGTTATGTCAATTCGTCAGAAAGGAAAAAGACAAGAAGCATTTTGAATGTCTATTGTGAATCCCAATATTGGTAGGGACTTACTGAATATCACCCGTAGACCTGATGCTACCCTTCTTCAGATGGCTCTGCACACCCCGCTCGGAAGCTAGACGCTCCAGTTCAGCTTGAGCTCGCAGACGATGGTTCGCTCTTGTTTGAAGAAGTGAAAGACTTTCATCCATCGAGAGCTGACCAACTTTACCGACCATAGTAGTCCGGTTGGCCTATAATTACAGTAAAGTGAGCGATGGAAAGGAGGTTTCGTCCTTAGTGAAGAGTAAACTTACGATATTCTCTTTCCAATGACGATGAAATGCGCCTGGACTACCGCTTGGCGGAGACGAAGAGAGTGGTGGACTGCCATTTATATGACTTCGAAGTTGAGGATAGTCATCCTGCAGTCGTGGCGAATGGGTGGAGTGATGGTCATTTTGCTGACTTTCATTCTTCACTATGAAATCTTCTTCTTCTTGTTCCTTCTTTGCAGATCTTGTATTGCTATTCATGGGTGTGCTTTGCTCTGGCTCGTCATCCATGAAAGGATTGTCATCTTCCTGAATTGCCACTCTATCTTGCATTTGGACATTGATGGCGTGCATGGCATAGAGATGATCCAAGCGGTCCTTCATTGCCTTGTTGCGCTGTTCCACATTCGCTATTCCACCGGGCAGATGGGAGCATAGATTGCTTCACGTAGAATAGACAGACGTTGTCATATGATAGCCCAGATGATCGGGGCAGTAGAGAGCTGACAGGTCAGCAGGCAGCTGGTAAGCAGTGCAAGCCTGAGATAGGAAAGCTCACGCATTAGATAGAAGGGCTTCATTGTGAGTCAGCATGTCTTCGAGCTGTCTGACATCCGTCATGTGCGCTATCTCGCTCTGCTCGTGTGCACCGGTACTGCCTGCATGATGGTGGTGATGGCTTCGAGACCTGTTGGACAGGATAGGCGCAGAAACTGCTTTGCCAGATACGATGAACGGACTCGCAGGAGGTCTTGCAGTCCTCGTCTTGCTGCTGCTGCCGTTGTTGCTGCTTTTGCGCCGCTGCCTTGGAGCACTCGACGTGATCGGGGCGTCGTGAGCGTTGGATGGCCAGACATCGCTCGTCGGAGGAGGAGCAGCTCTGCTGGGCAGCTGCAGGCTCATTGTGTTGTGGGCGAGGTGCTGCGTCTGCTCTCTAGTGCGCACTGGCTGTGGTGCCGTATCAGTTGAAGAGGTGCAATAGTCGACGATCGAGAGCTGCAGAGCATGATCACACGGCGTGCATATCGAACAGAGCATTGTGGTGAATACAGGTGTCGACCGGACTCTTCGAATCAACCCGTCGGTGCATGTCCCTGTCGTGCACTCCTGCCCGCACCGTCATTGCTGTTACCCGGCGACAGCTCTCACTTGGAAATCCACGCTTCTCGACGCGACCTGCTTCCACACGCAGCATCTGTGCAGTCAGGATGGCCTCGTCCAGCAGCAGCAGCAGTAGCGCCTCAACGTCGACACGCCCCATCGTGATATCGGGACCGTCAGGTGTGTCCAGGCGGGACCTGCAGCGCTCTTCCGTCTCGTTCATCCAGTATCGTGCGTGACTCTGTTGACAGGCACAGGCAAGTCTACACTCCTCAAAAAGCTCTTCGACGAGTACCCCGACAAGTTTGGTTTCAGTGTTTCGCGTGCGTCTGAATAGCTTTGGCTCTCTCCAAGCATGGCTTGCATTCTGACCCTCGTTTCTCTACTCTGCCGTCACACTATTCTTTGTCTTCTCGCCTGGCCGACTCATTCACTAGACACGACACGTGCGCCCAGACCTGGTGAAGAGAATGGCAAAGCCTACCATTTCGTAACGAAGGAGCAGTTTGAGGATCTCATTGCACAGGTGAGTGGTCTGTCATCTTTCTTCGAGAGCATGGCTATCACCCAGCTATAACGTATCTTGATCAACCCTAGAACGCCTTCATCGAGAATGCCAAATTCTCGAATAACCTTTATGGTACAAGCATACAAGCGGTAAAGGATGTAGCTAAAGAGGGGAAGCAATGTATACTGGATATTGACAGTCAGGTAGGTACTTCACGCAAAGCCCCTCCGCGTTAAATGTCAATCAATTCCCAATTCTGACTTACTATTACAGGGCGTCAAGCTCATTAAAGCCAATCATCCATCTTTAGACCCACTCTTCATCTTCCTATCCCCTCCTTCGCTATCTGCACTTAAGCAGCGTTTAAGCGGACGAGGGACAGAGACTCCCGAAGCCATAGCAGCCCGTTTAGCAGCGAGCACAACAGAGATTGAATATGCTCGCACACCAGGTGCATATCATGCTGTGGTAGTCAACGACGACCTAAACTCTGCTTATGAAAAGCTCAAGAAGTGTATTGTACTTGGACAGTGGCAGGAAGTTGGCAATAAAGTGCCTGAGATGAAAGAGGATTCTGCCGAGATAGCTTAGGAATTAAGTAGATAGCAGTAAAGCAGCGCGGAACACGCGATATCGTTTCATAAGCTACAGCAGACGGTAGTCATCATTTTTAACATTCAATAGTCACTATCCTGAAATATCCGCTTGGCAATGACAAATCGTTAGACATAGAAGCTTGTATGCGCATTGCCAGCTGCATAAGGATGGATTACCATACAGAGCGTCAAAGAGCTCACATTGACACTTACGCGTGGAAGCTCGTCTTACATCATTGCTCATACAGGTGAGGCGTGTCCTTTCCGTCAGGGAGCAGAATAAAAGTATACTACATTGACTTCATATACCATACGTGTCTGTTCTTACGACACAATAATGATCATCAGAGCGGGCACTTGCGATAGTAAGACAACGTGACTTGTTCTATTTCATTCGCAGTACGACCACAGCAGTATGTTTGGTGAAGGGTCCGTGTTGATGGCCTGAAAGTCATCTTTCCAAGAGTATCGCTAGAATGCTGTTCCTGTGATCTAACACGGTAACGGATCTGCAGTGACGATTCACATCTTCGAGTCATACAGTTTAGTACGGTCTATATGGATATCCCGTTTGTTGAGGATACATCATATTAGGCTGCTGCTGCGGCATGCTTATATAACCACCTGGTGCAAATCCCGTAGGTTGCGCCTGAAGGGGCTGCATCTGACCGAAACCTGTAGGTTGAGGTTGTATTCCACCAAATGATGTAGGTTGTGGTCTAAGAGCATCGTATTTCTGTTGCGGTTGAGCAGCAGAATCTGGTTTGGCAAACTGACCAGCTTTCATCTTGGCGAAAACATTAGCAGGTTGGAAGTCATTTGCTGACGAAGATGAAGTCTGCTGAGGTTGTTGCTGTTGTACCGGCATAGGCGGTGGAGGTGGAGCTTGAGGGATGTGCATCTGCGGCTGTGGCTGCGGGGATGGAGTTGCCTGATATGGCATGCCAGTGGGCTGCATTGAAAGATGTGACATTTGTTGAGCTGTGGAGCGAAAACATGGTCAGCGGGATTCATGTCCGAAGGCACCAGTGCGAGGTAAGCTGGACTTACAAAGAGAGTACCCAGTAGGTTGCGCTTGCATCATACCGCCATACTGAGGCTGTTGCATCATAGGCTGCTGCGGCTGCTGTGGAACGGCGAACTGATTGCCAAATGGACTCTGACCAGGGAAGCCAGTCTGCATGGGTTGCTGCATAGGCTGCTGGAAAGAAGTCTGTTGAGGCATCATCGGCATAGGACTCTGCTGATTGCGAGTGGGAATGAATCCCGTCATTCCAGTTTGAGTAGGTATGAGTGGGTTAAGAAGCTGCTGATTGAGAGGAATAGGAGCTGGAGGTGGTCTAGGTCCATTATTCTGCTGTTGCTGTTGATAATAGCCTGTCTGTTGTGGTGAGATCTGATTTTGAGGAGCATATCCAGTCTGCTGTGGCTGTTGTTGCTGAGCAGGCTGAAGCTGTTGTTGCTGTTGCTGTGGCTGCTGTTGCTGTGGCGTGGGAGGTGCAGGTGATGCAGTCTGTCTAGCAGGATGACCACTACCATATTCTGAAACCGCTCGTTTTCCAAGACCAATGGAATCCAAATAAGCATCTGTGAGGGCTTGTGCAGAAGAAGGTTCCTTAGAGCTTGTAGGCATCGAAGCAGGACTAGCAGTTTGAGTCCGGATAGGTGCTAGATCCCTTGCACTATGCGGAGAAACTGGAGCTGGTGAAGGTGTTGCTCTTGCAGACGTGGTAGATGATCCTGTATCAATAAGAACAGGAGAAGGTGCTTTCGCCGTTGAAGGAGACGGTTTGACAGTCCAAGCATCATCATCGAACCCAGAAGAAGCAGGAGTAGAATCTGCGCGGGAACGTCTTGAGGAAGCTGCTTCTCTCGTAGTATCAGGGGATACTACCCTATCATTACCGGGAGTGGTAGACCTATCGGCCCCAGCAGTCAATGAAGAAGCTATAGAATCGAAAGAAGCAGCAGAAGGAGCAGATTTAGGTTGAGGTCTTCCTCTTCTTGTATTTTTTACACCACCAGAAGCATTAGTGAATAGACCACTACCATCCCTTCCTGCGTTCATTTCTTCCTGTAATTTTCTCGCTAGCTCTTCATCTTCATGTAGTTGTTGCTCCCTATCCGAAACGGAGTCTTTATCAGGTGGAGGAGGACCTCTTGATGACGATGTTGACGATGATCCAGCACCACCCGCAGAAACAGGCGCACTACCACCAGTCTTCTTCGCGATATATTTGCGCACTCGAATGATATCACCTTCTCTCAAACCAAGTGATCTCAAAGTAGAAGCTTCCAAATCACCAACGATATCAACATCAATTCTATCTTTTTCAAAATTCCTAGCATATCTTTCGCAATCATCAATATCACATCCTGCATTAAGGAACCATTCAAACCAATCAGTTTGATCTTTCTTTCCTGATCCTCCTGCAGCTCTTGATCGACTAGCAGTAGTAGCAGAGGGAGGTCTAGCTCTATGTTGCTGTTGTTGTTGAGCTTGTTCCATTTCTCTTGTCGACCTTTCCCTTTCACTTCTATGTCTATGTCTACCATCACCTCCAGAAGAAGAGGGAGCAGAGGAGGCTAATTTCTTCCTAACCATATGTTCAACAAGTCTAATATCGTCTTGAGACATTTTATCCAAAGGAACTTCAATAACAACACCATTCAGTTTATGTAATCTAATCTTTTCATTTTTAGCTCCTGATAATCCAACAAATTCAGCATCAACTTTGAAAGCTCCAGTTCTATCAACCCAAGTTCTGACTCTCGCAGGCGATGGTTTCGTTTTTTCAACAGGCGAAGCAGCTTGAGCCTGAGCAGCTTTCTCTCTCTCCCTCTGTAATTCTCGCTGTCGGTGTCTCTCACGTCGTTGTTCCCGTACTGCATCATGTTGATCTCTGCTATCTTGACGCGAAGGAGCGGCTTGTGGAGGAGGCGATACCGCAGGTGGAGCGGGAGGTGCAGGAGGTGGAGGCGGGGGCGATGGAGATCTAGTAGCAGCGACAGCTCTAGCGGCAGCAGCGGATTCAACAGGACTAGCAGCAGAAGAAGTAGTAGCTTTCCTAACAGGCGGAGGTTGAAAGTCAAAAGCACCTAAACCTCTAGCTTCTTCTTCCAATTTCTTTAGTCTCAATCTTTCTTTCTCTCTCTTAGCTTCTGCTTTTTCTTCTTCCTGTAATCTTCTTGCTGCTTCTTCGTCCGCATCTTCACCTGCACTTGCACTTGTCGCTGCACCAGGAGTATCCTCGAGTAATTCAACATAAGAAGCAGGTACTTCACCTTCTTCACCTCTTTCATTACGTACTTTCCACCAATCTTCAGCATTGTCATCCAATACATACAACGTTTCACCTTCGGTAAGTGAAAGCTCTTCAGGTTCAGAAGCAGTGAAATCGTATCCTGCTTTTGCTTTTTTACCTCCTTCTCCTCTTCCTGTGGGTGCAGTGGGAGTGAGAGGTGCCGGAGGCGCAGCTGGCGCTCGTGGTGCTTGTGGAATGGCCGCAGGAGCAGGGGGCGCAGGAGGAGCTGGAGGTGGAGGTGGGGCAGCAGGAATCGCAGCACCGCCACTACCAGCACCAGATCGACGAGGAGGTTCTTCATCGTCGTCATCCGAATTCTCACTATCGGTTGATACCATTCTTCTGGGTGGAGGCGGTAAGAATCCGAATGCTTTACCACCAGCACCAGAAGTGGGAGGCGGCGGTGGAGGTGGTGGAACATATGTATCTTCCTCTTCCTCATCTTCGTCCGTGGCAACACCTTGAGAAGCACCAGCATTTTGAGCGAATTCACGACTTGATTCAATTTTATTCGTTATAGCTTCCATATCATCTTTAGGTACTGTAAATTGAAGTAATTCTCCATTTGTAAAATATAACTTTATTGACTTTCCTTTTTCAGTTGTAATGTCCTTCAATATTGATAAATCTTTCTTTTGCACGGGTGCCTATATGATATATGAAGACGAGAGAAAGATAGGACGTTTCAGCTTTAGTATCTTAGATCCGCTGCTTGAAGCATCATCCCGTAACATTTGAGTGAGGCAAGCGCACCTTGTCACTGTCGCTAGCGAAGAAGAGCGCTCCATTACCGATACCAAGCGTTCCTTTCTTCTTCTTCTTCCCTTCAAGTTCCTGCATAACACAAATCGAGGTTCGAGAGATCAGTCCATGGAATATCATGTTATGGTCACATTGCTCTTTAGGCCGGACGCACCGTCACGCTAGACCAAGTAAGGACCTTATCCGAGGTCGCTCCGTTTGTTTTCTTTGAAGTGCTCGCTGACGTTGTTGCCGCCGAAGCTGTTGGGAGAGGTGGTGCCGGAGGAGGTGCTGGGATGCTTGCTGTTTCGGCGTGACCATTCTATTTGAGCATTTGAGACGAGGCTCAGTTAGTGTGTGTCACTAACTCGGCGACAAGAATGTACGAACCGTAGCGGGTGCATCGTCACTAGCCTGTAGAGTATAACCATAGAGTGAGTCTCACTTGTGACGATTGAAATTCAGCGCTGGTGCTACTTTATCAACTCACCTCCAGATAAGCCGTGGGAGCATAACCCACTTCCTTCTTATCTCTCGCGCCGACCAAAGTCCAATCACCATCTTCTTCGTACAAGTCGTAAATAACATCTTCCTTTATACTGATTTCCTCTTCTGAAGTAGCTTCATAGTCATATAATGCTGTTGCTTGTTTGATGGGCTCCAAAGCTACCACATAGGTTGATGGAACGAGACCAGTGGGAGCATCTTCTGGCGAGACACCTTCGGTTGGTGATAGTTTTACTCGTACTTTCCACCAGCTGAGAGCAGATTAGGAACAGTAAGAATCGGATGTAGCATGTGTCGGTGATGTAGTGATATGGTGCGTCAGTTCCATGGAAAGACCGGCGGAGAGGGAGGGAGCGAAGCAAGTGAACTGAACCTACTCGTCATCCGTGTATTCGAGTACATAGAGGACTTGATCTTCGGTGATGGAGATCTCCTCGTCTGTAGTAGCAGTATACTCGTACTCGGCCTGTTGCGTTGCAGTGCGATGGCAGGTTGCATTCGTTCGTTGCAGGATGACGGGGAGCGGCAAGGCCGGATGGTGATGGCAGCGTCACAAAGCAGCGTCAGCAATGAGCCAGGAAAGCAGAAGATATAGGAGCGAGAGGAGTATAGCAGATATGGGACACAACTGCCAGGGATATGCATGCTCGCTGCCTTCCCATCTATGCCGTGATGGAGTGCGCTGTCCACCCACCTTGACGAGCGCGAGATACGTCGCAGCCATGCCTGCACTCCGGATCAAGCGGGACTCTGCGCGGGAGTATGCGACTATCCCCTGCTGTCTGCTGTCCTGTCTCTCAATAGACTGGCGTGCTCTTGAATCCTGCGAATAGTGCGACGGGAGTCAATGTGTCAGTCGAGGTGGTTGATTGCCCTCCCCGTGCATGCTCGAGGACGATCGGGGGAGCAGAGCAATGATATGATGACTTTGTATAACTTTGCTGCATTACTACGGCGCAAACATGACCAGAGATATACATCCAATGTTGTCCATATAGTGCCATGCTGTGTCATGATGCTGTGTCATGATGCTGTGTCGAAGAAAGCATCGAACTGAGCAATGCCTACCTACAGGACTGCTACATCATCGAAAGTTAACATGAAGAACATGAAAGCATGCAGATATGCAGCGATAGAGCAAATGCACGCGAACGAGTATCTGAACATATCTACACTATTCAATGTGTTCCTCCTTCGGTGCTTCTGCAAAGCTCATCCTACTGCTACTCTATCACATGCACGTGGTTTGCCTGCTCCCATCGGCAAGTTCGGCTGGGTGGGATGCACTCCGACACTCTCTTATCGCATGACATTGAATGCTTTTGCATGCAACACTCCAGCTAATGCGGGTGATATGATACATGATCTCGCTTGTTGAATATCTACTATTTGCCTCCCTTTTCTTCCCCAGTGACTATCTCTCACCCGCATAGTGAAGCGACTGCCCTCTCTGCACTTACTACACATCCCTCGAGCAAAGGTATCCCCTCTGCAGCCCATGATCCTACAAAATAGATTCCACCCAAGCCTTGAAAATTTGTCTTATCAGAGATCGCCCGCTCAAGGTCTGCTTTCTCGCTAACACCTGCACCTCTACAACTACTACTCCTTGCAGGGTACTTCAAGAACTCCTTCAATTTCTCCTTACTTTCCAAAGTCATTATAGCTCTCTCAAACACTTGACTCGATACTATTGTGCTCTCCTCTATATCCACTGTTGGATTCGTAGTCTGTAATAAAGGAGCACCGTTAGACGGTGATTTACAATTTGGATGTAATATAGATAAATCATGTGTTGCCATTGTATATCCCTTTCTCAGTTTTCTACTACCATTCAACTTTTCTTCTTCTTTCAGACTAGATGTAGATTTGATATCCTTCTCACTCCATCTAGCTATATTTAGTATCCTTCTATCAGAAATAT
Organism: Cystobasidium onofrii; assembly: GCA_022813105.1. Classification (NCBI taxonomy): domain Eukaryota; kingdom Fungi; phylum Basidiomycota; class Cystobasidiomycetes; order Cystobasidiales; family Cystobasidiaceae; genus Cystobasidium; species Cystobasidium onofrii. The sequence goes on from JAKLNA010000015.1 coordinate 431,526, forward strand.
CATCAACTGAAGTACTAGCAGAATCATAATGATTAACAACTATACTCTGAGTATAACTAAAGCAACCTAATGCATCTAATCGTTCTTTTTCTAATATAAGTTCAGCATTATCCAAAGGTGATTCTGAATCTCTTAATGATTTATAATAATCAGCTAAAAAGAATCTAGCTTGATTAGCCTGAGTAGCGAAAATAACATTATCAAATTGCCATTTCTTCCCTAGCCCGTCTTTCAATTCTAGAATATTGACACCTCCATCCCTTCCTTCGCTATGTTCCATCTGATTTTTCGGAACACGGCGCAAAGAAACCAATTCACATCCTAGATGAATATTATCTGAAGGAACATTCTTCAATAACCTTTCAACCGCATTCTTGACTCCCCCTTTTACTATATAATGATCCGCTCCGAAAGTTTTCGCAATGTATTCCAATATTTCTCCTGCAGGATAACTCATAATTTCCTCAGGTGAACAAGTGGCTACGCAAGCGAATAAAGGTATGAGTATTTCATTGATGAATGAGTTAGGTAGGTAAGTAGTTGATAGAAAGTTTGATAGCGTACTTTTCGCTACTGGATGTGAGGAGGTAGGCGATGTATGTGATGAAAAGACGTGGTAGAACGACAAGATGGTAAGGTAGATATAACAAGAAGCAAAGAACGCCGACTTTATGATTGTATTCAGGACATCGTAGATGTAGTATAGCAGATCCATAAGGTATAGATGTCGAATGGTGTACTCCAGACTGTACCCATTCGATGGGAATCCAACAGGGCGGAGAGATATTCCATTCCCGCCATTATAGATAAAAGTCGTTCTTTTGCTGGGATTTTCTCTCTTCTCATTATTTGAATAGCCATTACATGTTGTATGTCCCTTCGAGTATGCAACTTGCGGAATTGATAGAGGATTAAGGTAATTAGAGAGAGAACGTGTGTGACGATACTGCCGATCTGTTCTTCTTCCCGACGACGGGGACGAAGAAAAAGAGGAAAGCTCGAAGAAAGAATAGGTGAAATTTGATTTTTCAAGTTGAACGCCTAAAGTCTTGTATAAATTGAGTAGACGAGTATAGTAGCCTAGCCATATCAAACGAGACATTCATGCTCATCGTTAGTTATGTGTAGTGAAGTACGCCACGATTCAGGCACGCTCACCACCCTGAACAGCTCTCATAGGACTATCGACTCGGTGTATCTTTCCATCGTCACCTACAACATCAATGGAAGCACTATCCATCCCTATAGATTGTGCTTTTTCGAATATATGTACTTCGATCCCTTGCTCTTCTTGCTGAGTGAGGAGGTGCGCGGCTGTCAATCCAGCGAGCCCACTCCCGATTATTGCGACTCGCTTCTTGCGGGGCGGCGTGTGCGATGTCATGATTGAGCTAGATGACTTCTTAATGCATGAATAAGAAGTGCTTCAGATTGGAATATGGAGTGTCTGGTGACTTAGAGGTAAGTTAAGAGTGCTCGTCGTAAATCCCTCACCACTGATTTAAGGAGCCTTCCTTGTCACGTGCCGGGAATAAGGCATGGGAGTAGTATTGCAAGCAATACGTTAGATCCGTAACAACAGCAGCGTCGCCATTGCCATGTCTCACGTGCTTCAAGACATCACGAGTATGAGGGAAAGCTTACGCTACCTAGAAAGCTTGCCCCCTTGCCGGATAGAGGGCTAGTCAAGGAAAGAGCTGTCATTCAAGGAGGATATACAGCCATGGATGGAGCCCCGGCGATGTTGCTAGCGAGGGTAGGGCTCTACCAATCTGTTTACAGTTCTTGCGAATGAGATAGTCTGTCTTGAACCAGACGTAGCGAAGAAAATAGGCAGCTGCCGCTCTACAAGCGGGGTAGGAGGCTCTTTGAGCGGCGGCTGTTGTATCATTGTCGATATTAGCATTCAAGAAAGACTACAAGGCTCACCTCATAGCGCAGCCGCTGTCTTCGCAGCCCCTATAGTTGACAACGAGAGCGCCAATCTGCGACGCGCCCTTAACGAGAGGCTGCAAGTAGTACATACAAGGTTAGCTTCAGTGATAGATCAGTTCAGTTGTCAGGCCGTTATCAGTGTCAAAGACGCTCAACAGCGACATCAGTCACAATACACTGTGTTAGAAATCCGTTCAATCCTCGAGTCTTGCGTGTTCTAGGTGAAAGTGTATGATTCAGTACAGCATGTTCGGAAATCGTCGTAAACTTGATGTATGATACTTGGTGCATCTGACGTTTCTGGATGTTGTTGTAATTCGCTACTATATCTCTGGTAGTCCAAAGCTAACCGGCCAACTACACCTGACTGCACCTCATGTACACGGCCTTTCCGTTATAGTTGGTCCCAGTCTTTTGTTGAAGTCTAAGGCCGATCACCTTAATAAAGAAGAACACCGAGTATGTAGCTTTTGTCACCATTCATCCATTCATAGGCCAAATTCACTAGTGCTACACTTATTAACCATGGCGAGCACCGTAATCACCTCTCGCAGATCTGCCGCACGACTTCTCGATATAGGCACCTCTGCATCGACACGATCATCCGCAAGAGATCTGCTGGTTCAAGCTGGTAGAAGCAGAAGAGAGGTAGCATCGACATCTGTGCAGGCGTGTACATGTTGGAACAACTCTCAAACGCGGTCCATTTCTTCCGCTTCTGGTACTCCGCCAGCTTCCGAGACATTGGAACCTGTCAATCAAGCTGATCTTATCAGGTAGGGGGACCTCTCCGATTCAAAGATCAGTAGGACATACGCTGACAGGAGAGCCGCCTCTCATGCAGAGATGAGATACTCAAAGCATCTCTCTCGTTCGTTCCAAAACATGGCTTCACTCTCTCGGCCTTGAATGAAGGTTTATCAAAACTTCGTTCCTCTCCTGCTTCGGAGACCAACGCAATCACATCCTTCCTCACGAATGAACCCTCTGCACTATTTCTAGATCAGTTATTCCCTTCCCCTCCTCCTTCTACAAAGCACACGTTCTCACCTATTAAACACCTAAACCAACGTAATATATTCAAAAGTGCTGAATTACCTTTTCCAATGAATGGAAATGATCAAGTAGAACAAAATATAAACGAAGAACAAAATGGTCCTAGACGTGCTTTATTCGAAGCTTGGCTAGATAATGCGCTCAAAGAACTTGAAGAGAAAAGTATTTCCGCCGGGCAAGAGACGAAAGGTCAGTCTGGAGAGCGGAAAAAGACAGTGTTGGAATTGCTTCAGAAACGATTAGAGCAGAATATACCTGTTCTACATCATCTACCATCGGCAAGTGACCTATAACTTTTCTTAAATGTACTGGTACATTTCTGATTCACTCTTACTTGACTTTCATAGGCACTAAGCACGATAGCAAGATTAGAACCCTCACAACCTTCAGTTTCAACGTTCAGGCCATACTTATCGCACGTCGGCAAAATAGCAAAGCAGATCAAAAGTATATCCGGATCGAATGTATGTTTCCATTTTATATATTGACATATAATTTCATGTCTGACAACCTTATTATTCTAACTAATCTTTCTGCCCATGCATACAATCCTATTTCGAAAATAGATATCAACACCCCGCCTAGCAACAGTTTATTCCCTCTCTGAATTCTATCAATTAAGTAAAACAACTCCAGATATTGTTACGGTGTTGAATTACACGAACGACCTGTTGAAAAGTACGGTAAAATACGATGGCCTTGTCAAAGAGAGTGTTGGATTTGTTGGGTACGCTATGAAGAGTTGGGGTAACATCCTGCATTCCAGAGGCCTATAAAAGCCGAATTGTCCAGCTTTGTATCATTTCAGGCAAATCCATGAGTGTGCATAATGTAGGTCGATTTGTATGTACGAATGGTCAGGCATCAGCTAGGAAGAAGCCTCAAGATTGTAGGGATTCAGATATTGTTGGAGAAAGAAGCAAAAAAGCTGACAAATAGTCCTTATTACGCTTTCTTACACTAAACTGCACTATACTGTACCATTCGTTTGTATTTGGGTACACGATTACCTAACGAATATCATTTTCCCTTCTCTATTATGACGTGAAACCCTCCATCATGCGAAATACATCAATCCAAGATACGAAATTCACCGATGTTCTTCGAACATACATCTTGCACATCTCCATTTTGGACTTGCGCATGCGGCTTACGGGCAGACAAAGCCCAAATGTGTAGTGCACATCACACAGCAGAACCACTAAGTAGGTCTTCTTGCTGCACCCGGTTCTCTTGGGCCATTCAGGCCAATTCCTGTGATCTGACTTTGGCCATAAAAGCAGATACCCTGCAAGAAAGGAAGAACATTTATAAGATTTTGCACCTTCTAGCTCTTCCCAATGTGTGTTCTCTCACCTTTGTAAGTCCAGTCCTTCACCCTGAAGTTCCGTATTACCAGGAGCATCACTTTGAAGTGCATTAATAAGATTAGAAAGCATATTTTCAATATCTTCATCTTCTTGAACACCAGTACAAAGTTTAACAACTTTTCTAGCATCTAATTCCAATTCTCCAACATTTTCTCTAGTTTCTTCAATTCTCTCACTCAACAAATTTATAACTCTGGTATACCAAATCACCATACGTCTTAATTGAGCTAGTGTTAACTGAGTTTGAGAGTTTGTACTTGAAGTCGTAGTTTTAACATCGGTTGGACTGGTTGATGGACTTGACGGACCCGCGGAGGGTGGTAATGGAGGGTCTGCTTCTATACCATTTGGCATATTGACAGCAGTCAATGCACCAAGTGTACTATTTGCTCCTCGATGCTCGAAAGCTGCCCTTTGAACAACCGAACTGCTTTCCGCCAAACCATCAGTATTTTCTGAATCCGAGTACGCTGTAGAATCTTTGAAAGCGGGTTCGCCACTTAAAGTTGACCGACCGGTCCAGTCGAATTTATCTTCCTCTTCAAGAGCGCGCTCTAGATTCTTGATGCGCCACTTGGATAACTCTACAGCTCTCACTTTCTCCTTCAATGAAGCCACTTGGGCGCGCTGGTCTTTCAATTCTTTCGTAGCTATGAAAAGTTGATTGCGCGCTCTCTCTAAAGAGTCTGCCCTTAATGAAAGCTCAGTCTTGAAGTCATTCGTATATGTGCTGAGAAGGGTTTGCAGCGTCTCTAAGATCGAAGCTGATTGTTGTGAAGAAGATATTGGTTGCTGAGTAGATGGATTGAGAGGTAAATTGGAGGACGATGCCTTTGGCGTTTCATTTTGGATATTGTCGACTGCCATTTCGCCTTCTGTAGGCAGCAGTAAGCCTTCGTCAAGCAGACCGAAATCTCCCGCTCTCAGACCAAGCTTGTTCGGAATGAGCGAGTCTACCCCACTTTCAAGTAGCATGCGAACGATAGGTCTACTTCCAACTCTAGCAGCTATATTCAAGGCGGTATCGCCATTGGCATCTTGAGCATTGAAAAACGTTTGTACATCTTCGTCGGAAGCATCCTCAGTCGTAATGACCCAGTCTAGTATGCTTTCCATATAATGGCGCGCAGCTGCACTTCGCCCTTTGATGCCCGCGACTAAGGCAATGTGGTGGAGGACTGTCCGGCCTGCATCGTCTGTCGTTCGTATGCTCGGCGCAAGCAATGCTAATAGCCCTTCAACGCCATTGAGAGGGGCAAAAGTTTCAGAGTCGAAGTTGTTCGTAACCAAGACAGCGCGCATGAGGGGAGTTTCGCCCAATCCGTTGCCTCTCGACGGATCAGCACCACATTGTATGAGTGCCTTGGCTGTTGATATGCGGGCTAGCGCAGCTGCCCAATGTAACGCTGTATGTAGGTGATCATCGATGGGCGTGTCCGGATCCAGGTCTTCGGGAAAGGAAGCAATGATACTGGTAGGTTCGATCTCTGAGTTGCTGGAACCTTGGGGTGTCACATCATCTTGCTGCGAGCTGGAAGCGTCGGGTATGAAAAGCGACATGAGCAGATTGCGATGCTCTATGTTCATCATCTGCGTATCTATTGGCGCTTTCGATGCTCTGTGCAGCTTGTAACGGTCTGCGCCACTCCGAACAGGCGTCATCTTCAGTCGCTTGATGGGTATTGGAGCAGTTTCTGCCTTATTACTGTCGTTGCCGTTCGTGCTTCGCGTCAACTCTGAGCGCGTCCTCTTACGAGCTGGCGCTGTATTAGCCGCCAAGTTGGATGTCGAAGCCCCTTGTGAAGCTTCACCGATGGTCATGGCGGACTGCCCGTTCGGTGCAGAAATTTGCGATTGGCCAGTAGATTGCATAGCTTGGCTAAGCTGTTGTTGTTGAGCAGCTCTTTGTTTGTGTAGATTTGCGACGTTGGCCTGAGGTAGCACAGGCTGTGCATTTCCAGCTTTCGAAGGTAGACCTTGGCTTGGATTGTTCATTCCCGCTAGAGGACCTTGATTTGCGGACGGGGCGGGTTGATAGTCAAGTAGCGGTTGGATATTCTCAAGTACTCCATACTGCTCTGCTACTTTGCTCGCTTCGTGGAATGGGATCCACGTTCCCTGATATCTCCCATATCCACCTTGAATCTTCTCGTAAGGTATGGCACCTCCAGCCCCTGCTATGTCTCGATCCAGTATCTTTGTACGTTGTGCTTTACCAATACCAGCGACTTTTAGGATTTGTGTAGCATTGATCCAAGAATCGCTGCGCCGGCGCATCACACCAATACCTCTCGCCATGAGCTCGTATACCGGAACATTCGAATAGACGGCGTGAAAGACAACAGGCTCCTTGTCGCCAGAACATGCTGCTGCATTCGCCGCATTCTTGGCCGCTGAAGCTGCCGCTGCTGCCGCTGCTTTCTTGCCTTTCGCAGGCGAGGGTGTCGCTACCGTACTCGGCGTGGCTACGGAGGAAGCCCGTTTGGGCCGCAGTTGCTTTGGCGTTGCCTCGACAGCTGCCTCCATACTTGCGTCTGCTTGTTCGTCGTTCTCATCATCACTATCAACGTGCTTGTGTTGCGGCCTTCCTGCTGTACGGGTTGATGGAGCTCGCGTCCCGCTTCCACTGGACACGGCCATATCGCGAAGGGCAGGGTCGAAAACTGAATCATCCAGGTGCTTGGAGGACGCCATCTTGAACGTAGCTCATACAACAGATAGCGGGTGTCGGCGTTGGTGTGGGCTTGCTGCGTGTTGCTTCTCGAGCTTCTTGCTTACTGCCCGTCCTTGATACCTGCCTGCACAGCGCGAGCGAGCCAGTCTTCGCTGCGAGGATGCTTGCTTTACTGGATTTCACGATGTTCACGCACACAGTATGGAAGCTGTCAATAATATACAGAACCTCTGACGAAACTGAGATTCTGCCTTTCTCACCTTACGCGAGCGATCTTGAGCTTTCTGCGCTTTCTGCGCTTTCTGCAAGACTGTTTCCCTAGCCGATTCAACCCAGTGAGGAGATGGCCTCGGAGCTACGCTGTTGTATGTCTCTGATGCTTGTTGCTCCTGTTTTGGCTTTGCTGCTTCCACTACAGCTATCAGGCTTCTGTTTCTCTCCCAACACCTTTTGCTTCGCGAAAGCGGCAAACTTGCCGACCGCACGCGGACTTTCGACAATCCCTCTTCTTATAGTAGCAGCACAATCTGCCCTACTTGCACGTAGGTAGATACGCGGCTCTTTCTAGGGGTCCCTCCACTCTGGCGTCACACTGTTGAGGTGTTGGGGATAGACGAAAGAGACGCGAAGACAATGGTTTGGGATGTCCGGGTCGATGCATCATCGACATCTACAAGCAAGCCTGATGAGGACTGTGAAATTGGTTCATTCGGCGTTTCAGGCTCACGTCGAACGAACTTAAGGCTGGTCTATCTCAGCGTTTGCACCCAGCACATGGCGGGCGCTCGTTGTAAATGTAAGTCTGCAGTACACCTCCAAGAGTAGCGATAATGTTGGGCTCCAACCGCTATTCTATTGCGAGTGCATCATCAAGAAATAACAACGCTACCTTACTTAATCACTATTTTAGGAAGTTGGTCCCAGAAAAGAAACAATACAACCACGAATCTGACTTGTTTGATATGGTTTGAGGGTTCGCTCTTTTGAACATTTTTTAATCACTCTCGTTATTTTACTTCAATTGCTCTCTTGTCAAAGAGGTCCTTTGTAAGGAGATAGTACTGTAGCATTCTGTATCATAAACTGGAATGGGGCATAGGCAGAGCCAGATGCGACTGGAAGTGGTGAATATGGAAAGAAATAGCCAGTCTCTTACAGGCTGTTTGAAATGCTGTCAATGCGTCATTGGGTTTTAGTCCCGCTATGACCGTGTCTTCTGCAGCCAGCTGAACTGACAGTGTTTTCAGATCGAGGAAGGCCAGAATATCTTGCACGAGGTGTTCCAGATAGGGTTTAAAAGCCGGATCCTGAAGGTTTACGCACAGGATTTCCAAAGCTGGGAATCGAAAGTGACGAAAGAATTGGCTAAAGAGAGTGAAGCCTTCAGAACCTTCTTCTCTTATGATGAGCTGCAAGGTGAGCAGATTTGGATAATGCGTGACTACCATATCAGACCAATCTAACTCCTCGTCCCGCTTGAGCCTAATAGCCATCGTTCTTAGAGCTGTACGAAGGGGCTGCGCCATGAAAGCGTGCTCTTGTAGTGTCGGTAACACAAATGACCCTCGATAGTTCAAGGTCATGGTGATGCGCCTCTTGCGCTGCAGCTGTTGGTATAGCTGTCCAATGACGAGTGATTCTTCATACCATGTCGATGCATTGCACTTGACATGCAAGTCAAATCGTCTAAAACTCGAGTGTGCTTCGAGGAAGTCTGGCAGGTATTCTAGAAGCAGATGTCTGAGGTTGTCATACTTCATACCTTCATATTCCAAATAATGCAACGCTGGAGATTTCAGGCCGTCCAGTAAGCTTTCGGCCACTTCTGTAGAAATCCTCACTAGTTTTAAGTATTTCAGCTTAGGCAACTCGAGACCTAACAAGTAACCATGGCCCAAGCGATCTACTTCTGCCAAAGCGAGGCTAGTCAACGTCTCTCGACAGGAGGTCAAGTAGCCTCGCATAGAATGATATCCCGTTTGTCGCGAGACAAGCTCGAGGCGCGTAATTTGCAGACCCATGAATGCCACGGCCGTGGAGTACTCTGCGATAGATTTATTAGGATTGCTAAATGGGTCGGGCACCCGAAGCTGCACAAGATATGGCGCGGCAGTCTCTCTGTAATCGTACTCTCCCAAAAGATGAGATTGGTTATTAGACGCTTGCGATAACTGAGATTCTAAAGACAGCATCGGTGTTAACATGCTTAAAGACGTTAGTAGCATGCTCCAGGCTTCCCGTAATTCTTCGGTCCGGATGTCCGCTCCAATAGAGCATCGTGTCTGGCTTCCCCATGGGCGCCGTCCTTGTGCTCCACCAAGCCCTCGAACCAAAACCTTCCAGAACCTCGAATGAAGACAGACGGCTGGGTGTTGGTAAATCCCAAGGCGAATTCGCGAGCAGGTAGGCATGCATTCAAGAAAGCGTTCCAACACGCCGATCTCCCAGTCACCGACAATCGCGTCGTGATGGATAGAAATACGCAAGGACAATCTTCTGACCTCGGGGAATGCCCTCAGTATACCATCATACGTGGAATACATTCGACCAGGGTTGTACCCAATCTGCAAGTGGAGTCGCTGGAGCATGCACGGCAGGACCACTAGCCTCAGAGCCTTACAGACTAATGAAGCTTCCTGAATGACATATCGTGAAAAAATATTCGTCAATGTTGTATACAGATAATAGAGTTCGCGAGCGTACTTTGCGTGAGCTTCTTGTCATAGCCCGAGCGATGTTCTCTAAAAGGCAGTGAGGCAGATTGAGCAGACCTGTTAATCAGGTAGATCAGTGGAGCTCGTATCAGAGCACTGGACGTTCTCCTACCCATGATGCAACAGCAAATCTGCGTTCATTGTCGTCTGCCAACAGACAATCACTAACCCAATAGCATGTATGCATAAGTTGTCTCGTTTGTCTTGTGCTGCGTATTGCTTGCTGTACGTGCTGGTGGAGTGTCAAGTGCGTATTGTGTGTGTGGTCAGTATGGGATATGCGGATGTCTCGAAACTCGGATTGGGCAGACAGTCATGTCTGTAAGCGAAGACTTTATAATCTAGCAGCCAACGTCAAGAATTCGAGGGTTACGCCTTGCACAGGTTCGTCTTTCCAGAACCAACCCGCCGGTGTGTTTTGCGCTAGCAGACATCGTGTAACGCTGAGATTGGTATCCGATGAATAGACTCCACAACAAGCGTACCAGCGCTGTCTGAAAGAAGAGCATCTCAGCAGGCTTGTGGATTATTTCCGTGTTTCACGATACTGATCAGTTGTCCGGTTCCCGTTACATCTGCTTGATGGTTGCCTGCGCGCTCTTGCTGTTGCATCAACCTCACCGACAGCATGACGTGACATGACATGAGGACTGCAGGAGATGGGGGTGCATATCGTGAGACTCTGCAAGCGAAAAGTGGCCTCGATGCCAGTTGGTCGCATTCCGAGGGAGGCCAGCAAGATACAGCGGATGGAAGCAGTAATCGCCCGCAGCCACGCCAGCTCGAACGGCGACACGAGCGCAGCAGGACAATCAGTGCAGCACGTCCAAGCTTGCTAGCTATCGCTTCAGGCTCGGCGACCTCTTCGACCTCGATAGCAACCATACCGAGATTGCAGCGCAGCACAAGTGACTGGTCTATCGCAGCACGGAATAGCAATCTATCTAGCAATACGCGCAAGGATAGCGACAACACGACAAACTCTTTAGCTGACTCACAGCGACCCTCCCAAGATCCAGCATCTTCACCTGTGTCGCGAACGACTCACGCATTCGCAGCGTATGACCCTCGTTCTCCTAGAGAGGACAGTAATGAGCATAACGGACAGCCTTCTCGCAATCCAATCGATGTGTACGATGACAATAGCGAGGTATTCGAAGCTGTAGCAGCATCGTCTTCTAGATCTCTACGCAGAGATGATCGCTCTACTCTATCTACCAGTCTCGTAGATCCCGACGATCTGGATGGTATACCTTCTGATAAGGAAGAAATGGTATCTTGGCCTCTCCAAGGACCTGACCTCGATCCACGGAAGCTTCTGCGGGACCAACTACGCCGGAGTGACAGTGTGCGATCCCGCTCCTTCCGAAGCAGACCACGGACAGATAGCGCTCGAAGCATTCAGTCACTTTCCTCTACAGACTCTCGAACGGCGGATATGCTCACAGAATCCCGATCTACTCCTACTTCAGGTCCTGAAGAGATTCTTCAGCCCACACCGCAAAGCCCGCCAAAGATTCAAAAGCAGCCGGTGCAGCTTCACGACCGACCAAGCCTGCCATCAAGGCGGTACTTTGTCTTGACTTCTGCAGGCAAGCCTGTCTTTGCTAGGTAAGCTTTCTTTGGAAGATTGGTTTGGTGGCCCTTCAAACAATATTTCAGACTGACAGCTGCCCTACACCTGTTCTGGACTGCTGCGAACAAAGCCGCCCAAACTGGCGAGTCAGACGAAAGGGCCGAAGGGAGATGGGCTCGGCAGAAGATGTCAAGGCAGAAGATCTCCAACATCTGGCAGCTCAGGATGAAGAGGACCCTGAAGAGTTGCTGACCAGCTTGGTCGGAGTCATGCAGGCTATCATATCGCTTTATGCAGTAGAGGATGATATGATCAGGTGATTGGCTTCTGGCCCTTAATCCCAGTGTTACACAGCCTGCTGACTTTCGGCCTGTTATGTTAGATACATTGATGCTGGCGACCTAAAAATAGCCTTCTATCTAAAAGCCCCAATGTACCTGGTGGCAGTGTCCAGCCTCGACGAGCCAGAATCATTGGTATGTCATGATGCTGCTCGTCTCACCGACTGCCCTGTCTAAACACTTTATACCAGCTCCGAGTACACCTTGAATATCTTCACCTCGCTATAATTTCAATCACCACTCAATCTAGTATAACCAACATTTTCAAGGAAAGGTCGAATTTTGATTTGCGCCGCTTGCTGGCAGGAACTGAGAACATTCTCAATGGTCTGCTCGATGACCTTCAAGAAGGGTCCCCCGGAGGCGACTTTGCATTTCAGGTCGTCAGTGGTGCGCTGAAAGTCGTTCCCTTCCTCCCCGGTAGTAGCGCAAGTGACCATGCTAGGGAGACAGCAGTAGGAGCAAAGACGATTGAAACTCTGCGAGATGATTGTACGAAAGCTTTGAGACCACCTAAGAAATACGAAGTGAGTTTTTTCTGATCATTCACCGATATCCAAGATACAGACTGAAACCTCCGGTTTACAGGGCATACTGTATGCACTTCTTGTATCACATTCTACTTTAATTACGCTCCTTAGGCCCAAAAATCATTCCATTCATCCTGCAGACCTTCATATTCTCCTTAGTACCATCAATAGTACAGACGCCCTCCGCACTCCCAACTCCGAATCGTGGATACCCATTTGTATGCCACGCTTCAATTCACGTGGCTTCCTTCATGCTTTCATTAGCTATTGCGATAGTGAAGCAGGGACGACTGTGAAGAAGCCCGGTGCATCGAGGGCGGAAGAAGCTGGGAGTAAAGTCGATCTCGGTCTTGGAATCATTCTGATCACGGCCGATAAGGAAGGCTTCTTCGATATGAAGCAGTGGAAAGACCATATCGTTTCAATGCTCTTTCGTGAACAAGCCTCAAGCAACGTGTTCCTAGGCTCCGACATCTCCTCTTCTCTCTATAGACGGCTTCGTCTTGCAGTACTCCCAACGCAGGCAGACAAGGCCGATACCGAAGCAGGGAACGCAACTTCACCCAAAAAGGGCGCACTCCGGCATGACTTATCATTGGCAGCGTTCAACATTTCGATGCCCCATATTCTCCCGACGCGCCATTTTTGGTACAAGTCCAAAACACATGTTCAAATATTTTCTTCGTCCTCACACATGTCAGAAGCTATGCGTGAAGCAAGCTCGGTCGATGCATCAGAGCTTAAACTGCCATCCGCTGGTCACTATGCCTTACGTTACCTTCAAATTCGGGAGGCGCTTCACAACTCTGTCAATCGTGCAAGAGGCGATGGCCCCGCCAAACTTGTATATTCGGTTCATGTTGACGAAGCTATTCTTGGACTGGTGAGATTGACATCGTGAAAATAGCTGCTGCTGTAGCTGATCTTATCCTTTGTCCAGTCAACATCGACCTATGAACTTTATGCATGCTACCCGCCTGCGGTGCTCAAAAGCGTCGCTGCTGAAGCTGCGCAGGCTCTAGCCCGCTGGGTCAGGAAGAATGAAAACAGAATCTTTTTAGTCAACTCTGCTTCATTCTAGCCTCAACTCGCAAGCTTTGAGGACGGGCACAATGCTGATCTTTTCCGTGCCCGACAATAGAGTATAGTATCCCTTCTGCCCGGGCCAAGCTCTATGGCACATTTCGCTTGACAAGCGGTCACGCCGTGTCTTAAGTGACGCACCAGCAAAGCGGGCTTCCAAACTCGTATCTCTATACATATTAGCCGTGGATAGTATTTTTGGCTACCCGACACTTCAGGGTTCTTGACGCCTTGGCTCTCATGTATGACTTTCACTGCGACGACATGCCCGCCAGTCGTCGCTCCAATCTTCCTGCGATGACATGGAAAGCCATTGGACGTGCACCCCATGTAATCTGAAAGTCTCTGTTATTTCACTCGCTGTCGTCGATACGTCAACACCCTCCTCCGACAAACCGATGCGGCAGGTCTCCAATCTGGGAAGTCCAGGCAAGTAGTCGTACAAGAGTTTCAAGTAGCTTTGGATATCTATGCTCGCAAATCTCATTTCCAGAGTGTGCACGTTTGGCATGTTGAAGAATTGTAGCAGACAGGCTAGAGCTTGCAGGTCGTTCGATTTGTTAAGAACAGTAAGATAAAGAATTTGTAGAAGGGGGCATTCCGTTTTCTCACATCGCCCGCCGCCTTTGATAAGGTGCAGCTGTTTAAGCTCGAGCCGGATGAGGGTAGTGCAGAGCCAGGCAGGTTGTAGAGAGATCCAAAGTTCAGGCGCATCGGTGATTTCTTGCGACAATTCCCGCGAGGTCACAGAAGTATACCTAATTGTTAGAGACGCCTTTCTGGAAAGAA